>JAOQMS010000179.1:15512041-15533059 GCA_027563885.1 Erythroxylum longipes
AAATTTGCAAAATACCTACAGCAATCCCTCCCCTATCTTTATCTATTTCGAGCATGTCGAGAATAGATGTCATGAATTGAGGACAAAAATATCCTCTTTACCGTGAAAGAGGCTCGTCTATCTCCTAACCTTCAAACGATTCTCTTCCCCAGCTTGTTTGTCCCTCTCTTTTGGTTAAGTTAAAATGTTTTTTCCCAACAAGTTTTATCCCTCTCTTCAATTGTCGCCACTTCTGTTCAACTTGTTTGCAGTTTGAGATCTGTTGTTTCCTTGTTTGGTGCATGAGGTAGATCAAATTCTTTTAACTTCATGGTCTGTTCTGGTTTCACCATTTTTAAACTGTGTGTGTTCTTGAATCTCACCGATAGTTTAATGCTTCTTCTTTTTTTTTAGGTTTTGCTCTTCACTTTGAACCTGAAATTTCTTTTCTTTTTTGAGGTTTAAGATTTGTTGTTTCCTTTCTCTTTTAGTATTTACAGTTCTAGACCACGAAACTGATCTCTGGGTCTGAGTTGGGTACTGAAAAAACATTAGTAAAATTATCTTCACATTATAACGAACTTGTGACACTTTGTTGCTGCCTAAGAATGTGAAGATCCTTGCCATTGTAGAACTCCATCAACAAGCAAGAGAACTTCTCTATCTCAAAATATGAATAAAGTGTTGGCAAAAATGGATGATCCAACAAACTCAGGATCTCTCTTTCAGTTTGGGCTCTCAACAACTTCCTTTCTTCCTGCCAACATTCCTTTATCCATAACCTTCATAGCAAACAAACAACCCATCCCGAATACTTTGCCTATATCGCCACATCCAAGTTTCTTTAATAGCTTTAAAATGACCCAAACCAAACTCAAAGTTTCTATATTTAGTCTTAACACATTGTATTGAATCCTATATAATATCATTTCCCTTGTGGGGGATTTGATTAGTAAAAGCTTTTGAAATTGGATTTATTTGTGTCGGAACTCAAATTACTCTTCTCATTCTCTTTAGCTTCACATAGTCCATGGTGGTGGTGGGGTGTGATTGAGGGTTAAAATGATAATGGAATAAGGAAATTAATAATAATAATAATAATAATAATAATAATAAGAAGAAGAATAATAATGTAGTTGGTGAGAACTATAATTGATATTTTGGCTTTTTTTTTTAAAATAAAATATTTTAGTCTTTTTGTTAGTTATTCCTTTATCATTTTAAATTTATATTTTCAAACCAAACTTTAATATGTAAATTCTTTAATAATAAACTAAACTAGATAATAATTATCCCATTTCATTCCTCGTATATTTCTACGAATAATCAATCCTTATCTGTTACGGCAGATGACCAAACACCCTATTAAAGTAATAAGTTAAACGATATAAATGATAAGGGTAAAATCGTCTTTCAAAAGACTATTCCGTTGGCGACGGACGTAAAACGCAGGGACAGAGTGGATAGGGGAGCGTTTGTCCTCGTATAGGTAAGGCTTATCCGGTGAGGATTCTCATTCACTCGCCGTCGAAATGGCCACTCTTCGCACCACGGCGCTAGTTAGCAACAACCCTATTAGCCCATCAGCTCCAAAGCGCTATTACATCTCCAAAAACTCAGTGAGTTGCGCGTTATCCACGCCAGGATGGCGAGAGAGCAGGCGATTGGTCTCTATCTCTCTCCTTCTCTCCCCTTTCATCCTCCTCCCTAGCCACCGTAAGCATCGAATGTTCCTTCAAATAAAAAAGTTTATAGAAAAAAATGCAAAGAAGATTGATAGGTGACAAAAATTTTTTATGTTTTCACTACAGTAATACTGAGAGCCTTAATCCTACTTTTGATTGATCTTTTTAAAACCTCAGTTACGACGTCTTTTCTTGTTTAAAATGAGAATATTTGTTGGTATTCTGTATTAAAAAAAATTGTTTATGTATATATATATATTTTAAAGAGTTTCATGTGGAGGGCTGCCCTCTGCCTGAAGTTAAAAGTCTGTTTGGATCCCTTTCTGAGAATTCAAAGTTTCAAACATTTATTGGTATCAAATATATAATTGGGTAAAGGAAACAGTTTAGAGGATAAAGCATATAGCTTTCAAGTTGTTACACAAGGAGTGCAATGTAAATGGCATTTCAAGTTGTACATGCACAGTGATATATTTTTTTTGGCAGATGCTTTCGCGGGGAGCTTCTTGGACAAGTATGTGAAAAGGTAAATGACCAATGGACAATTGGGTTTTGGTTTCAAATTGCCATTATTTTAAACATTTTCACTGAATGAACATGCATGAAATTGGTTCTGTTGTGCAATTCCAGTTTGGTTAGAAACTGTGTTAATGTGTAACTTTCAAGACTCCAGCTTTGTTAATATATGTTAAATCATTGGAAATTCTTCACCTGCTAATGCCAACAAGTTACTAACTTTTAGTGTCTTTTGTGCTACGCGCGTTGATTTTGTAGAATACTGCTATTATTTCCATGCATATCTGCTAATGAGTTAGTTTCATACATATTGAACAGGAAAAGACTTGATCCATTGGAAGCGTATATACCTGCTGTAATCTTGACAGAATTTCAGATTAAGGACTTGGGTAATTTTGCTTTTGTGCTTGAGTATTGCCTTTTTCACTAGAATAAGAGTTTTATTCGGCATTTGTGAGATCACACATCTATATTGTCAGTGATATAGTGCTCCAAAGTTAATTTTATATTGCTATTGCAAATTTATTCTGACCACCATAGAGAAAACTCTGGATGAACAACCCCAATTTGCTAATTGCCGTTCTTTATTGCGCTCTGGCCCAGCAGCCTCTCTTCGGGTGAATATTCGAGCTGTAAGTTGATGTTCCTGAATTATTTCTTTTCTAAACTTTTATTTTGTCTTTTTATATTTTCTGTTGAGAGATATTCTTGGTGAATATTTGATTCCAATAAGTTAGATAAATTAGATCGTGATCATGTACAACTATAATTAGCTAAATCAAATAAGGACCTTATCATGTACAATTGTAATTTCCTAAAATAGAAATTTGTAATGTCTATATATTATATGACAATGTAAAGTGAAAGGGGAGTAATACTGATTTCTCTGTTCATGTTCTATTTTCTATATAGTATCAGAGCACCCTGAACAAGAATAAACCCTAGCCGCCATCCCTCTAAGACAGCTATGGCTGACATTACAGAATCCTCTAGCCACCCTACTCAGCCTATTACTACTCATAATCCTACCTTTGAATCCCACTCTATTTAGATTACCTCTATACAGCTGAATGTAGAAAATTTTCTTTGTCGGTCTCAATCCGTACGAATGTACATTCGTGGAAGAGGCAAGATTGACTACCTAACTGGAGACAAGAAGGAACCTGCTGTAGATGATCCTGCACATGTACTATGGGATGCAAAAAACTCTATGGTGATGACATGGTTGGTGAACTCAATGGAGGAAGATATCAGCTCTAATTATACGTGCTACTATACGGCTAAGGAGTTATGGGACAATGTCCATCAGATGTACTTTGATTTAGGAAATCCGTCACAAGTATATGAGCTAACTTTGAAATTGGGTCAAATCAGTCAGGGTGAGGATAATGTTACCAAGTACTTCAATTCCCTAAAGCGTGTATGGCAGGATCTGGATATATTTAATGTTTATGAGTGCAAATCTTCTGATGATTTTAATGATTACTGGAAAACTGTTGAGGATAACAAGATCTTTAAATTCCTAATCGGTTTAAATGTTGAGTACGATGACGTGAGAGGCATTTGGGAGACAACCACTACCTCCTATTGGAGAAGTCTTTGCTGAGGTGAGACGTGAAGAAAGTAGATGTCAAGTTATGCTTGGAAAATGACTTTCCAATCCTAGTATTGAAACTTCGGCCTTGGCTGCAGGCAATGTTGGCAGTTGTGGCAAGAAACCTGAAGAGAAAGCACGAGTCTGGTATGATTATTGTAACAAGGCAAAACACACATGAGAAACCTACTGGAAATTCCATGGGAAGCTTGCCAATTGGAAGGGGTCTCATGAGGGTAAATTCAATAAAACCCCTGTTGCTAATGAGGTGGACACCGGACCATTCAACCAAGAGTAGATTAATCAAATCCTAAAGTTGCTGAAACCTAAATCTGAATCCACAAGTGCCCCTAATGCCTCTGTGTACAAACAGGTAATAATCTCAATTCTTCTCAAGCTCTATCGTGTTCTTTCCCATACTATTCCACTCCTTGGATCATTGATTCAGGAGCTTCTGATCATATGACTAGTCATTCTCATCTATTTCATACTTGCAATCCCTATTCTGGTCATGGAAAAATTTGTATAGCAGATGGTTCTTTTTCTCCTATAGTTGGAAAGGTTTGATTCACTTGTCTCCTAATATTTGCCTTAAATAAGTCCTTCATGTGCCTAAACTTAGGTGTAATCTACTATCCGTTAGTAAACTTACTCAGGAAACTAATTGTACTATCACTTTCCTTGATTCTCATTGCGTATTTCAGGACCAAACTACGAGGAGGATGGTTGGCAGTGTTAAACTTATAGATGATCTCTACTGCTTTGTTGAGGAAGACTCCAAGCATAAAGAAGCTCAATGCCTCAGTAGTATTCGTTCTACCTCTGTTAAGGAACTAATTTTGCTTTGGCATAATAGATTACGCCATCCTAGCTTCCCGTATCTCAGTAAAATGATGCCTCATTTGTTTAATTGTGTTGATTGCTCAAAACTTCAGTGTGAACATTGCATTTTATCAAAAAGCCATAAATATTTTTATATCTCTAAAACATAACAGCCTTCCAAACCTTTTTATTTGATTCAAAGTGACGTTTGGGGGCCTTTGCGTGTTAAAACAATCTCTGGTAAAAGATGGTTTGTGACCTTTATAGATGATCACACTAGACTTTGTTGGGTGTATCTAATAAGAGAAATTTGAAGTTTCCCAAATATTTCAAACTTTTTATACTATGATTGAAACACAATTTCAATCAAAAATTAGCATACTCCGTTCTGATAATGGTATTGAATATTTCAAAACCTGTCTTGGCATTTTTTTGAAAGATAAAGGCATTGTTCATCAAACAACTTGTGTTGACACACCTCAACAAAATGCAATTGCTAATAGAAAAAATAAACATTTACTTGAAATTTCCCGTGCCTTGATGTTTTGTATGAATGTGCCTAAATACTTGTGGGGTGAGGCTTTGTTAATGGCTTCATACGTAATCAACAGAATGCCAAGCCGTGTTTTAAATTATGTTTCTCCTCTTGATGTGTTTCACAAATCATTTCCAAACAATCGATTGTTTTCTGCTCTACCTCCGAAAGTTTTTGGATGTACTGTTTTTGTGCATATATCTAAGGTCCAACAAAACTTGATCCTAAGGTTGAAAAATGTGTCTTTGTTGGTTATTCTCCTTCCCAAAAAGGATACAAGTGCTATAATCCATCGACTAGGAAAATTGTAGTCTCAATGGATGTTACGTTCTTAGAAAATAAAAAATTCTTTCTTTAGGGGGAGAGTCAGAGCGAAGAAGGGAATTTTTGGGATGTCACACCTATACCTACCGTAATTGTGGATCATGGTATACCAAGCAATATTGATTCTAAGACAGGGGGAAAAATGCTACAATCAGTTCCTAAAGAATAGACCAAAGAGCTTCGCATTTATGCTAAGAGAAAGAATCAACAAAGTTGTAGAGAACCATCAGCTCCAACAATACAAATGCAAGGCCACTCAAACTCATCGGAGAAGGAACCTAAAAACACATCCAGCTTAAGTAACCCATTTGCTATCCTTTCTCTCGTTGTCTCTGAACCTGATCAATCCATTTTTCCTACTAACCTGACCGTTATTGATGTTCCTGGTGATTTATCTACTGATTTTAGTCTTCCTGTAGCTCTTAGGAAAGGAAAAAGATCTTGCACTAATCATCCCTTGTCAAACCACCTTTCCTATGGCGAACTCTCACAAAACCACAGTTCATATGTTTCTAAAATTAGTAACCTATTTGTACCGAGAAACATTTAGGAGGCACTTGGTGATCCAGATTGGAAATCAGCTGTTATGGAGGAGGTAGGGGGGCCTTGAAAAGAATGGAGTTGAAGTACCTAAGGGGACAAAGCTAGTAGGATGCAAGTGGTTGTTCACAGTAAAATTCTTGGTTGATGGAAGTGTGGAAAAACTGAAGGTGAGGCTGGTTGCTAGGGGCTTCACTCAAACATATGGTATTGACTATCAAGAAATGTTTGCTCTAGTGGCCAAGGTAAATACTACACGAATTCTCTTATCTTTGGCTGTGAATTTTGACTGGGCATTGCATCAACTTGATGTCAAGAATGCATTCTTAAATGGAGACCTTGATGAGAAGGTGTTCATGAGCCTACCTCCAGGACTTGAAGAGACTTATGGGAAGAATAAGGTATGCAAGCTAAGATAAGCTTTACATGGCCTGAAGTAGTCACCAAGGTCATGGTTGGACAGATTTGCGAAGGCTGTGAAAAGCTATGGTTAGTGGTTACTGTCAAAGTCAAGCATATCGCACCATTTTCTACAGGAGTTCTAAGGAAGGTAAACTCTCTATTCTTATTGTATATGTGGATGATATAATTCTGACTGGAGATGATGTTGAAGAACTTAAGAGGTTGAAGATGAAGCTGGTTCAAGAATTTGAAATTAAAGATCTAGGACGTCTAAAGTTCTTCCTAGGTATGGAATTTGCTAGATCAAAGGAAGGCATCTTTGTGAATCAAAGGAAGTATGTTCTAGATCTTCTCAATGAGACTAGACTACTCGGCTGTAGATTAGCAGAAACTCCAGTTGAATCTAATGTCAAACTCAATCTTGCTAAACCTGAAGAAGTTGTTGATAAAGCCCGATTTCAAAGACTTTTTGGAAGATTGATATATTTGTCTCATACCAGACCTGACATAGCATTTGTTGTGAGTTTGATAAGTCAATTTATGCATTCACCAGGTCAAGAACACTTTGATGCAGTGCAGTGTATAAGATCCTAAGATACCTAAAAGGTACTCCTGGACAGGGCTTTATGTTTTGGAAAAGGAACAATCTCTAAGTAGAAGTATACACTGATGCTGATTGGGCAGGAAACTCTATTGATAGAAGGTCTATCTCAAGTTATTGTACATTTGTTGGAGTGAATTTAGTAACTTGGCAAAGCAAGAAACAAACGGCTGTAGCAAGAAGTAGTGCTAATGCTGAGATTAGGTGTCTAGCTCATGGAATTTGTGAAGCTTTATGGGTAAAAAGGGTACTGGAGGAGCTGAAGGTTCCTAGTTCTATTCCTTTGAAGTTATATTGTGATACTAAAGCTGCAATTTCAATTGCACATGATCCTGTCCTACGCGACAGGACAAAACATATAGAAGTTGACAAATACTTTATTAAGGAGAAAATTAAAAATGGCACTATCTGAATTCTATATGTTCCTACTTCTCAATAGGTGGCTGATATTCTCAAAAAAGGGTTACTTAAGAAGCAGTTTAATAAACTTGTTGGCAAGTTGGGCATGCAAGACATTTTTAGACCAGCTTGAGGGGGAGTGTTGAGAGATATTCTTGGTGAAAATTAGATTCCAATAAGTTAGCTAAATCATATCGTGATCATGTACAACTGTAATTAGCTAAATCAAATCAGGACCTTATCATGTACAGCTGTAATTTCCTAGAATAGAAATCTGTAATGTCTATATATTATAAGACAATGTAAAGTGAAAGGGGAGTCATACCGATTCCTCTGTTCAGGTTCTACTTTCTATAGTTTCCTAGTTTTTCGTTTATCCTAGTTTTGATTGCTTGTAGCTGTAGTTAAATCTTTGTACTTATTGTGTCAATATGAAGTTCTGTATGTTGGAATCCAAAGATAATATGGGAATAATGTATCGGGTGTTCATGTCTAGAACTTTAGATCATATGATCTGTCAAAGTCTCATTTGTGAGTTCTTGTTTTTTCCAACTTTTCAATATGGAGTGAGATGCCTAAGCTAAGCATTGTTTGTGGACTGGGATGTATGGGTGGAGTACCAGAATGTAAAATAAAAACTGGGAGGTCTTAAAGCATAACATGTAAGTTGGCCATTGAAGTCTTGGCCTCTCATTGTAGTGATTTGCTTATACTCTACTGATCTTGTTCTAGTCCTTGAAATCAAAGATCAGTCTTGCAGTTTCCTGTTTGGTTTGGTGTCTTCTAAAAGACTGTATCTGAAATAAGATGTCCAAGGCATCATTCCAATTCTCATTTCATTTGCTTTATGGCAGTTTTTTTGTGCATGAGTTCCTGAGCATTGGAAATTTCTTCGGAACTTCAGGTTGCACAATATGCTTCTGAAGCTGGGAAGGGTAATACTGCCTTCAATGACGTCGACCTATGTCTCAGGTATTTCCCATTGTTTTTCAGCAAAAGCTTTGAACCAGTAGCTTTGGCACCTTTCTAAGTGGGTATTCGTAAATGAAGCCAGCAATGGCGTTGCTTGAGAGCTTTTAAGGTTTTATTTTTGTGCTAGAGCATATATATATTTCCCATCAAGGAACCAGCTGACGAGTGATAACCATCCAAATAAGTATTGACAGCAAATATCTTTTGCAATTTTGCAGAGCATTGGAGGATCTTGATTCCTTGCTGCTGCATGCATCGAGGAAAGATCAGGAAGCATCAATCGAATCGATGAAGGCTAAAATAGGTGTGGCTCTCAACGCACTGGACAGGTAATGCGTTTATATTTTTCTCCGTAAGGCTAAACAATTATAGGCTGTTAGTTACTTCTCTGCTAAGCTTATGTCATTTACAGCCTCCTGCAAACTATCCCTTCCGATGTTTTAGATAAAGGGAAGGCTGTAGCTGATGCCTATAGAGCTCCAATAGAAGAGGAAGTGCCCGAACCTACAGACCCGAAATTGAAGCAATTGGAGTCAATCCTTTGATACTCCTGGATTGGTGTTACGAGGCTGCCCATTGTAGCAATCATCAAAAACATTAACTTGTATCTAAGTCTACTTTGTTCATGTGATCCAATCTCACAAACATCTGTAACGAGCTTAAAATGTTTCACGTACAGCTTATAAGTTTAAAATTTTCCTGTGGAAACTGAAATCGTAGAAGTGGTTGTTTCGCAAGTTTTCTGATAAGTTTACGGCAAACACAAATAACAGAAAAATTAAAATCATCAAATTATGCGATATTAAAGCAGTTTAACACATTTTGCTTACATCTGCGAGGTTCTCACTTAACTTAATCAATTTCATGAAAGTGCTAGATTTACTCAATGCCTCATTGAGCAAACAGTACTCGATCCTTGTAATTATTTTTCAACTTTATTTCTCGTGAAAAATTTACACCCAATAATACAACTGACTTGTGTTAAGTTTGATATAGGATTTTTCTATTTTAATCGAAGACAATTAAACAACCATCTCAAGTGAGCAATTAACTAAGAATAGAACAATAATACACTTGAGATAAAAGAGAATAATAATTTCCTGAAATAGATTTGAAAGTCATTTATACACTAAACTAATTTGCGGCATAGCACACCTAACTATTAATCCTTGGCCACATTCAATGTCCCAGCCGTGAGCCACAATGAAAATCAACACCTAACCAAGACAAGAGTCAATCAACACTTATAACAACCAATCAGCCAAGTTTTTCAATGTGTGCCAATCTATGAACCAATCAATCCACATACAACTTCACGAGAGAATTCGATGCTTCAAATCCAGCTATATGCTCCAAAAAAACAAAAAACCACACTCACGTTTAGGAATTTTTTACACGATAACCTTTAACACCATTCATCCAGAATTCCAGTCGTGCACTATAATAGACACGGCACAAGATAGATGCGTTACATCCATGAATCAAAACAGCCGTATGTCACCAACACAAAACACCCATAATCACTCCAGCTATTTTTCACAAAAAAAACAATTGACGCGCCCACCAAAGAGCACTAAAGATAGCTGTCAATTAACACACCAAAATCCCACACCACCAAGACCAATGTCCATATGAAAACCCTTAGTCACGCTTCAGAAATTTTAGTGGTACGCCTTAACACTCACACACATGATCACCACAATACATCTGAAAATAGACTCCAATTTAATATATAATTCTTTCACAACTATAAGATTATCCACTGTGGCTTTTGAATCCAGGTCAAACAACAATAATATCTTATATGTTCAATTAATAAATAAAATGTCAAAACTAAATAAAAAGATATATACTAATATATCTTAGCAATCTTCCTCTTTTTAGCATTTTTGTCACAATTGTTAAGCTCTTCCTAAATAACATAATTGGACATATGAATATTGAATTCATAATGCTCCCCCTCAATCCAAGATCCAATAAAACACAAATAAATCAAACACAACTAAAATAAATCAAACACAACTTCAGTTCAAGTCTTATCTTCTTCTCCTTTGGGACAACATAGGTCAAAAAGATGAATTCATGGAGCTCCGAGAAATCGTAGAACTCACTGCTTTAAGTGACAAAGAGCGTCACTTGCCACTTGAATAATGCCTTCAATCCTCTTAATTTCATCAAAGAAAGCTGCATGAGGATTGACAGAAGTTGTCCCCAAGCCATTTGAGGAGTCAAATATGGTGTAAGACAAATCCACTATCTGTGGTTGCCTAAAAATCCTTGAAGAGATGTTTATCAAAGACACCAACTCAAGTATACTCGACTCTATCCTGGGAACGTCATTTACATATAAAAATTGAGAGATTAAGCATGGAAAGTATAGTAAAGAATGTGGCTTATTCTTAATGGCCAACATAGCTTCAATAATGAGACGTCCAAGATTGAATCCCCAGTACCGATCGCATAAATCAATTTGGCCTGCACCAAGTAGATAGAAACAACGTGTGTGCTTGGCATCTAGTTGGTCACTACTAACTTAAAGAGCACGAAATACTTTTGGATAAGCATTGAAGAACGAAGCACAGATCTAGACAGCTATGCAATCAAATTTCACCAGTCAATACCATAGCACTTAAATCATTTAACACATTCCAATCATCATCACAAAGTTGATCACCAATCAAATTATCAAATCCCAGAAACAAATTCAAACGATCAGCATCAAAACGTACTACTCGACCCTGCATATATACTGATTTATAACTCAAATTAGTCTCATTTAGAATATTACTAGTTAAATTGTAGTAAAATTCTTTTACCAGATTTGAGTCATAGTGCTTCGGAAGTAGTGAGGCTTGCAGTAAATGTCTCTTCGATAATAAAGTGTGCAGTCCATGTTGTTGAAAATCCTCTAAATTGATTGGATGGTTTAGAACAAACCATACAGTGTTGAGAGCCACCCATTTTTGTTCAGTAACGGAGGAGTAGAACTTGAAAGAAATCTCATCGTCCACTGTTAGGCGGACAGAAGAAATGCATCGAGGTGGTCAGACTGTTTTCTGAGCCCACTCATTTGTATGTTTCTGAGGAGCCTAGGAGGCACAGTTAGTGGAGCAGCTACTGCAGGAGTAAGGATGTCAATGGCGGCCCGGCTGAGCTCGGCCTCAAACACAGTGGGTTGAGGGCCAGCTTGTGGCTTGCACTGGCAGGCCTACGACCCGGCCTGCCGATGGGCCGGAGGGCCCGTGGCCCAGTGGATCACAGGCGGGACGGGCTTGTATATATTTTTTAATTAAAAAAATAAAAATGGAGTCGTTTTGGACAAAACGACGCCGTTTTGTCTGATCGCGGGCCGGGCCCCTATTGCCATGCCTATGCGGGAGTCTCATTAGAATCTGAAGTAGAGTATTCAACCATGGATAATATGACCCGAACAACGTCATTATCTAGATCTGGTACTCTTTCCTAAACAGAAGTAGTGTCGAGAATATCAATAGGAGTAGTCGAAGACGACCTAGCCCTGGTGAGTCTCCTTCTGAATGTCGGGTTAAGCATTAATCAACTTGAATGACATGATGGAGTTGTTGTTTTCTTTTCTAGCATTGAAGAGGAAGTTTTGTTCTTGCCCATATTATTAAAAAAATAGCAAAGACCTAAACAAAATCAATAAATGGAGCTACCGTGAAGTGAAAAGTAGTAGTACCGTAGAGAGAAATCTTCAATGATGTTCCACAGATCCCATGCAGATGCTAAGTCTACAGTAGACAAGTATTCAATACAATTATGTGGGTGCTTGGGAGCGTGAGACCCAACAAAGATGAGAAGGGGATGAGGATTTAATGGTGATGTTCCTTAAATCTGATGCTAATGCTATACCCATAGTGAAGAAACCTTCAATGCAACCACGTGAGTGCTTGGGAGCTTGAGAGTTGACAGATGTGAGAAGGGGATGAGGGGCACAAGCGACAATAGAAAAAGCACTTAGGGATTTTGAAACCCTTGGATGAAAACGCAACATTTCATTTTTTTAATAGGAAATAATACATCAATAATGTAAAACACAAAGTCCCAAAGTCCCTCGAAGAAATTCAAACCTTACTGCATCAAGAGGTATCGTAAAGATATCCGCTAACTACTTTTTGTAGATACACGTGACAAAGTGTCTATTTTGCTTTCCACAAGCTCTCAAATAAAGTGGTACCTCACATCGATATGTTTCATCCTTGAATGCTGAACCAGATTCGTAGAGATGTCTATGACACTCTTATTATCACGTAAGATTGTCAACACATTTTGATCAATACTATAATCTTCTAACATCTGTTTCATCCAAAGAAGTTGTGAACAACAACTACCTGCAGCAATATATTCAGCCTCTACGGTCAATAACGAAATTGAATTCTGCTTCTTACTATACCAAGAGATCAAATTGTTTCCTATGAAGAAACAGTATCCTGAAGTGATTTTCCGATCGTCTAATTTTCGAGCCCAATCTGCATCACTATATCCAGATAGATAAGATATCAAGTCAGGTGTATACCATATTCCAAAATCAGATGTTTTGCTTACATTCCTGATAATCCTCTTAATAGTTGTCATATGTGTTTCTTTCGGATTGGCTTAATAGCGAGCACATACACTGACACTATAACAAATATCTGGCTACTTGCAGTCAAATACAATAGACTTCCGATCATAATCCGATATAAATTGACATCAATAATTTTACCATTCTCATCTCTGTTTAGCTTCATTGAGACATTCATAGGTGTTCTTGCATGTCTGGCATTCTTAAGACCGAACTTCTTTATTAAACTTTTGGCATATTTGATTTGTGAAACAAAAATTCCATCCTTCATTTGTTCTTGCATGTTTGGAATTCTCAAGATTGAACTTCTTTATTAAACTCTTGGCATATTTGATTTGTGAAACAAAAATTCCATCCTTCACTTATTTAATTTGCAAACCCAAAAAGAAATTCAGTTCACCTACCATGCTCATCTCAAATTTAGATGTCATTAATTCAACAAATTCATCTGCCATCTTCGAATGAGTAGAACCAAACACAGTGTCATCATCGTAGATTTGAGCAATTACCAAGTTAGATCTAACTTTTTTAATAAGCAAAGTTTTGTCAACACTACCTCGTTCATATCCTTGCTTGATGAGATATTGTGTGAGTCTTTCTTACTAAGTCCTCGATGCTTGTTTGAGACCGTAAAGAGCTTTCTTTAGCTTAAAAACATGGTCTGCATGGGCTGAATCGATAAATCCTTTTGGCTGCTTGAAATACACTTCTTTCTGTTTGAACCTATTCAGAAAATCACTCTTTACATCTATCTGATAAAGCTTAAACCCCTTCACGTATGCTATACCCAATATTAGTCTGATAGACTTAAGTTATACCACTGGTGCAAAGGTTTTGCAAAGTCTATTCCTTCAATATGAGAATATCCTTGAGCTACTAACCTTGCTTTATTTCTAGTTACATTACCCTTTTCATCTGTTTTATTTCGAAACACCCATTTTGTTCCAATCACATTAGCATCCGATGGTCTTGGCACTAATTCCCATACATCATTCTGTGCAAATTGAATAAATTCATCTTGCATAGCTATTATCTAGAACTCATCTTGTAAAGCTTCTTTAACATTCTTTGGCTTAAAAGAAGAGGTGTAACATAAATAACCCGCATGTTCTCAATAATCACCCTTTTTCTTTCCCTTGTTTTTCTTCTTTCATTGACATCCCCAATGATGTTCTCTACTGAATGATTTCTTCGGATTCGAGAGGGAGAATTCTAGTTCAAATAAGCTTCTCTCAAGTTTTGAACATTTAAAGGTACAATTTCTGCATCAAGTGTTTTAGTTGATTCATCATCTGAAGTAACTGATAGTTCTTCAATTCGTGCAGTTACTTCCTCAACATCAACTAACTACAGATCTGAGCAATTTTTCAATCTTGTCTCGTTACTTGTATGAGCTAGTTTGGAGAGTCGATTATGAAGATTTTCTTCTGCCACTTGATCATTCAATAGAATTACATCATCTATCACAACATTTATGGACTCTAGCACTTTCTTGGTTTTTTGATTATACACTCGGTAAGCTTTACTGTGAGTTGAATAACCAATGAAGATTCCTTTATCACTTTTGCTCTCAAAATTTTCAAGCTGTTTTTGATCTCTAAGAATGTAGCACTTATTGCCAAAAACATGAAAGTAACTCACATCTGGTTTCTTTCCCTTCCAGAGTTCATAGGATGTCTTGTTCAAGATTCTTCGAAGATAAACTCTGTTATATATGTAGCATGTTGTATTAACTGCTTTAGCCCAAAATCGCATAGACAATTTTCTTCCATTCAATATAGATCTGCCATTTCTTAAAGTGTTTTATTTTTCCTTTCGACAACTCCATTTTGTTGTGGAGTTTTAGGTGCTAAAAATTCTTATATGATGCCATACTCATCACAAAAGTCATTAAAACTTATATTCTCAAATTCCCTTCCGTGATTCGATCGAATTCTCAATACAACCATATTTTTCATATTCATGACTTGCACACATAGGCTTCTAAAAGCCTTGAAAGCATCTGATTTTTCTTTCAAAAATGATACCCAAGTATATCTCGAATAATCATCAACACAAGTTAAAAAATATCTCATTCCACCAATGCTATCATATTGTGCTAGACCAACCAAATCCATGTGAATTAATTTAAGTATGTATAATGAGGTAACGTGTCTAACCTTTTTGTGTGACACTCTTATCTGTTTACCCATTTGGCATGCACTACAAATTAATTTCCCTTCTTTTTTCATTGTGGGAAACCCTTCACAGCTTCCAATTTCATCAACTTGCTAATGAGATCAAAGTTTACGTGTCCAAGTTTTTGATGCCATAGATTAATGTTATTGTCGTGTATGACTGATTTATAGGTGGTCATGACTTGCAACATGTAGTAATTATCAACTGATCACTTGCTGCTTATAAGACATTCTCCTTGTTCAGTTAGCAGCCTACACTCATCACTTGTAAATTTAACTAACAAACCATCATCACAAAGTTAGCTTATACTTACCAAATTAGCTTTTAGTCCATTGACATGAGCATATTCTTGAGGGGAGGCAATCTATCCACACATAATGTTCCTCTACCAATCACTGAAGCCTTCTTTCCATCTCCAAAGGTCACATAACCATTCATACAACTTTGATAATCGGTTAAATAATTCTTTTCCCCTGTCATGTGGCGTGAACATCCACTATCAAAATACCAACCATTTTGCAAAGTTGCCTTCATTGATTTCAGAACCACGAGAGCCTACAATTGACTCTTTTTAGTAGATTTCAGTACTGAGGGTTGAAGTTGAGATTTTTGTGAGGGCGTAGAATTCTTTGGCTTTGGCTTCTTTAAAACAACATCTATAGTAACTGGTAACATCTTGGCCTTATATGCCTGATGACTCTGCAAAAATGACAAGTGGGCACGAATCTTTGATGTTTCTTCTTCTCAGATATATTTGGACATATCATTTTTCTCCTCATTCACTTTAGAGCACTCATCCTTATAGCCAATGTCGTGAAGATACTCTTTAACCTTACCTATTTCCATTAACTTTTCTAACTTTTCTGTGCCTCCATTCAACATTCTCAATCCCTTTTCAGTACTTACTAATCTCAATCTAGCTTTATTAAGCTCATCTAATGCTAACATCAATTTCTTCTCTAACTCTTTGATGGTATTATTCATGGAGAGATTCTCTTCCTTCAACCTTTCATTCTTTCTACACGTTTTTACCCATTTTCATACATAGCTTTATAAGCCTTATAAATATTCTCCTTTTTATCATTTAGGCCACTTTCATCATTTTCATAATCTGATATTAGGCCTTGAGCTGAGTTGTTTGCATTTTTCTCTAAATTTTTCAATTTTCCCCTTTTTCATCCTTAGTTACTTCCTTCTTAATTACTATTAAGAAAGTAACTGGACTTTTTCTGTATAAAACAGTTAACGTAGCACCATTAGCGATTTCTTATTCACTACCATATTCACTCTCGGATTCATTCTCACTCCAAGTGCTAGTAAAGGATTTCCTTTTTCTCTTCTTCAAATTATTAGCATATTCGGCTTGAACAAGCCCGAAGCCTTGACACTCATGACATTGGATTCTCTTCACCTTCCTTTCACCCTTTTGAGTTTTGGCTTATTGTTTGAGGTTGTTGTTCAATGAACTCCCACCATGTTGTCTAAACTCAGGTCTATCCTTTTTTATTCTTTTCAGCCATTTACCGAAATTTCTAGTGAGTAGCACCAAATCCTCATTCTCATCATATTCATCTTCCGTATCATTCACACCTTTTCCAGTTTCAACTTGTAATGCCAATCCTTTACTTTTTTCTTGCTTACCTCTTAAAAGACTCATTTCGAAATTGGTAAGAATTCCAATTACCTTTATCATTAATAGATCATTAGTTTCGTGGGCCTCCTCTATTGCTGCAATTTTTGAAATAAATCTCGAAGATAGTGATCTGAACGTCTTCTTGACTAGTTTTAGATTGGAATATTTCTTCTCGAGTTGATGTGTCTGATTTGCAATATTATGCAATCTTTCATGAAAGTCTCCAATAGTCTCATTTTCATCCATCTTCAGTTCTTCAAACCTCACAGCTAACATCTGCAGTTTTGACGCTATCACTGATTTGGACCCTTCACGAATAGTTTGCAAAGCATTCTGCGCTTCTTTAGTCGATTCACAAGCTAATATCATTAAGAAGCGTCCTTCATCAGCAACAATAAAAATTACATGCATTGCTTGTGAGTTTCCAGGTGCACTTTCTTCTTCAACTCTTGTCCATTCAGATGGATCTTTTTGAACTGCCTCTCCTTTATCGTCAATGATCATCGGATGCGTCCACCCATGAAATACTTAATGCCAAGCTTTTGTACCCTGAGCTTGGATCAAGACTCCCATTCGTGATTTCCATGCACGATACTTGGAGTCGTCCAATAGTGGTGGTCTGGTGATCGATGCACCCTCTCTTGTAGCTATGTTCGCGAAATTGGGATTTGCACCAACTTACTACCAAGTTCTGATTTGGTAACCCTACTCTGATACCAATTGAAAAACCTTAAGCGATATCGAGATTTGTTAATGTAGTTCAACACACCTTGCCTATATCTGCGGGGCCCTCACCTAGCTTAATCAATTTCACAAAAGTGCAATAGATTTACACAAGGCCTCACTGAGCCAACACCGCTCAATCTTTGTAACTATCTCTCAACCTCACTTTCTGTGAAAATTTTTCACACCCAATAACACGACGACTCATGTTAGCCTTGGCAGAGGATTTTTCTAAACAACTTTTAATCGAAGGCAATTAAATAACCAACTTAAGTGATCAATTAAATAAGAACAGAACAATAATACACTTGAGATAAAAGAGAAGAATAGCTTCCCGAAATAGATTTAAAAGTCATCTACACACTAAATTGATTCACGATAGTAGCACACCCAACTATTAATCCTTGGAAAAAAACCCACACACCACATTCAATGTCCCATCCGTGAGCCACAATGAAAAATCAACACCCAACTAAGACAAATAGTCAATCAACACTTATAGCAACCAACCAGCCAAGTTTTTCTTCGTGTACTAATCCATAGAACAACCAATTAACATACAGCTTCATGAGACAATTTGATGCTTCAAAACTGGCTGCATGCTCTACCAAAAAAAACACACTCACATTTAGCAATTTTTCACATGAAAACCTTTAACACATTCATCCAGAATTCCAACCGTGCACTAGAACACACATGGCACAAGACAGAAGTGTTACACCCACAAATCAAAATAGTTGTATGTCACCAACACAGAACACCCATAATCAATTCAGTTATTCTTCATAAAAAGAAATGACGTACCAATCAAAGAGCACTAAAGATAGCCGTCAATTAACACACCAAAATCCCACACCATTAAGACAATGTCCATCTGAAAACCCTTAGCCACACTTTAGAAATTCCAACGGTACACCTCAACACTCATACATGTGATCACCACAATACATCTAAAGATAGACTCCAATTCAGTATATAATTCTTTCACAACTGTAAGATTATGTACTGTGGCTTTTTGAATCCAAGTCAAACAACAATAATATCTTATATGTCCAATAAATAAATAAAATGCCAAAACTAAATAAAAAGATATATACATATCTTAACAGAAATTGATACTAGCAATCATAGAAAATAAAAATAATTTGTTGTAAGGTTGTCCCCAGAACATGAAGTACGTTGAAGAGATAGGCATTTGCAATACATACAAAATCATACCACAGCCACGTGTATTACTACTATACACATTTAACACAAGCCTCTGATCATCATGATGCTGACAGGCTGCTAAATAAACATTTTAAGCTCGGGCATGTAGTTCGTAATTTCCCCATGCTTATATAACATATATGATCTAGGAAATCATAGTAGAAGAACACGACATTTCAGTTAGCAGAAATTTATTATTTTAACATACAACAAGAAATATAAGGAACAAAAAAATGCAAGTATGGGTTTGCTTTTTTCTTTTCGAATTTTCAGAAGTCCACTAAAAGAGCAAGCAACGAGCTCACTCACCTTTGGACAAAAACGTAGATCGAGAGTCTCCAGCATGCTACACTGACATATGGCAGATGCCACAGCTTGTTCTTCAATGTTATAGGACTAAGACAACAGACAAAATAAGTATTTAGAGCCTTTTGCGGTATACTACTGACTAATGTAGACAACAGTTTACAATTAAAGGCCCACACTCTCCCGAACAGCTTGACGAGGCCTAACATTCCAAGAAAGAAAATAACAAATGAAACCACAAAACAAGCGACTTTGAAACTCACTAAAGTAAGATTAGTTGTAGGTTTCCCATGCAAAAGTAAGGAGCATATGCCATAATTTGCCTCTTGATTGAAAATATCATCTTGTCAACTAATTCTGTACGACTTCAGTAAAAGACATGCTACAATAATATGATTAATCCTAAATAATATTAATGAACTGGATTGTTGATATGAGGCAATGAAATAATTATCTCATAATTAAGAGAGGGATACTCTGAAGAAGAAGAAGAATTGTTTATGTAATTTTTTCTCTGCTTTGCTTTTCGTTTATACTCATATTTAAAGCATAGTTTGTTAGATGTAGGACACCTATCTCTATCAGAAATAGATGACATCTGTATACATCATTTTTATTTAACATAACATATTTGCCAATAATATCTTTCTTCTATAATATTCAGTCCATAACATAATCCTTCATCTTAGTGGGTTTGTTTAAATAACGTTTGGTCCTTTGCTGAGAGTCATCCATTGTTGTTTTATCTCCAACAGCTGCATTTGCTGACATTTTATCTTCCCCCTTTGTATCATTGCTTGGCCCATTGAAATTGAACTTATCCTTAAGTTCAAAATTATGGTAAGTGGCTTTGAACTGGGTAAGTGGTTCCCAAGTCATATCTAGCCCTATGTTTGAGTTCCATTCGACTAGGATTTGTGTTTATGGTTGTCCTTTGATTTTTACCCTTCTTGTACCCAAAATCTCTGTTGGTTCATAGAGGGGTTGGTTGTCGGTAGCTAAGGGAGGAAGTGGAATTGATTGAGTTAGTGGTGTGCCTCTACATTTCTTTAGGAGGGATACATGAAAAACTGGGTAGATCTTTGCCACCGGTGGAAGTTCCAGCTTATACGCCACTTCACCAATTTGTCGTATGATTTTGAAGGGTCCATAATAGCGTTTGGCTAGGGATGTAAAAAAGGGTTCGAATCGATTTTGGCCCAGGTTGACCGGGCCATGGGTGAGCCACGGGCCAAGGTAGGGCGGGTCACGGGTTTGCCTGTAACCTGACCGTTACTTCAAAAACAACGTCGTTTTAAAAACTTTTCTAAAAAATGGTGAGCCAGGTTGGTCTAACACTGGCCCGGCTAGGCCTGTCCATTGACATCTTTACGTTTGGCCAGCTTCTAGAAAGAATGATGGTGGAGAGAGATCTATTTATAGGGCACGAGTTTAAGGTAAACCCAGTCTCCAATAGAATTTTTTTTTGTCTTTGTGGTGAAGATTTACAATTTGTTTCATGCGATGTTTTGCTCTATCGAGATTGGCTTTGCATGTGGCTAAGATGTGTTTCTTTTATTGCAGAAGATCCTGAAGATCTGAAATTTTTGTTCTTCTACTATTTGATATGAGGTATAGATGGGGGAGAACGATCATAAAGTTCTTGACCATCTATGAGATTCATCAGATGTAAAACAATGCAAGTAAGTTTCTAAACATCTGTTTAAGACTTCAGATTGTCCATCAATTTGAGGGTGGTAGGTGATACAAAGGTCACCTTGGGACTCGAACTTTCACCAAATTCTATTACCAACACCCTTTGTACGGCAGTCTCACTTAGTCCGCTTAAGCAAGCCTCAGCCCTCAATAACCCTCGAAGTGTTTCACTCGCACACTCGAAGAAACAATGCTTAAGAAAGTAATAATAAATAAAGGCAACAAAGGGACACACAGAGATATGGCTAAACCAACCTTTATATTACTTTCCCTCAAAAGAATACAAGGAATGCTCTCTCTCTGACTGAGTTGAGAGCAAA
>JAOQMS010000179.1:15533159-15551586 GCA_027563885.1 Erythroxylum longipes
CTTCTAAGATAACAAGACCACAATTCTTTTTCCCTATGTACCCTTAATGAGTCCCAAAAGTCCACTTTACCCTTCCTCATAAGCTTAGGCTCTTTTGGTACTTAAGTTACATGCCAAAAATGCCCTCAATTTATTCCTATGCATTTATTCTATAAGCTGTTATGCTTAATTTAATGAAAAAATTTCAGGGGGCCAACAACTTCTGCAGAGGAAGACCTTCTAAGTAATTTAATCAAATCTCAATGGCAGTAATGGAATAAATATATTGATACTTCAAGTCAAAGTGACAGTTACAATAAGTGATTAACAAAAGTGTTAATTTATTATAATAATATGTAGATACATATTTTAGATTAATTTGTAAAATTAATTATAATAATAAATATGTGATTAATTTATTATAATAATATGTGAGTAATCTTTAAAAAGATGCATTAAGCAAATTGTAAGCTTATTTTTTTACTAAAAAATGGTGGAGTTTTTCGACGTAAAAAATTGTCTAAAAGTGAAAAATATTGACAGAGAAAAGCATCCAAAAAGTTTACACAAAACGTCTAAAATAGAAATTATATGTCTAAGAAAATCGTAAAAAATGTATTTTTTCGATGCATCTATGTGTAAATAGATTTTCGACGCTTAGATGTGTAAAAAATCTAAAGCGTCAAAAATCTATGTTTTTTCGACGTTTAGATGTGTAAAAAAATCTATGTTTTTTCGATGCATCTATGTGTCTAAGAAAACTGTCAAAAATAGTTCTTGTGACACTTTTTTTTTAGTCTTTATAAAGCGTCTAAAATTATTTTAAGGCGCAAAAAAGTGTTTAAAAACTTTACTTTTTGTGTCATTAAACTCCATAATTTGTTGTAGTGTAAGTTGAGATGAGGTCATTTGTTTGACACCAAATGACATCGTCTCAGCATCTGTTAAATGAAACATTGTCGAGATCACCTTCCCCTTATTTCCTCTCTCCCACGCCATTTTTCACCTTCTTTCCTCTCTCTAGCGTTGGCTTCTCATTGTTTTCTCTTCTCCTCACTAACGTTTGCGTGACATTATCTTATCCAGTCGCCATCCTCGTGTCTTTCGGTCGAGATGAGTCATTCAGCATTTATTGTTTGATTTGTTTTGTATACATAGTGTTGGTATTTTAAGATGGCACGTTACGCAAGTTTAATGAATTTTTGAAGTGTTTTTTGCTTTTGTTTGGATTATTTGTGGTGCATTTGGCTTTCCAATGTGTTAATGTTAGTTGAGGAAGGAAAAAGACATGATTTCCTTAGGTAATTTGGGATGAATTTGTCATGCCTTTCAAGTGTTTGACGAAAGTTCTTAGTGGTCTCTTTAATAGTTTTCTCCTTGTTTTCATTGTAGTTTATTTCAGTTTTTCATAATTTCAATAGAGATAGTGAATCTATAGGTAAGTTATTAATTAATTTATACATTGTGCTTTCGATAAATTGGTTTCTAACAATAAACCCAATCTCGATTTGATGGATGGACTAGACTCTTGTTTTAATTCTTAGTTTCTATTTTAAATGTTCTGTATTTTCTCATATTATGTTCTTTTCTTTTCTTTGATTTTAATATTCATATTTGTATAACGTGTTGGGATAGGGTCTATTGTCAATTCAAAAGTAGTTGATTGTTATAGTGTTTATATATACATATATATATATATATATATATATATAGATTTTACAATGGGAATTTGTATTTTGAATCTCATAAGATATTAATGCTATAATGAAATTGAAATTGCATGGAATTTGAAGTCGGAAATTAAAGTTATGAAATTGCTTATTATGGTACTTTGAAGTTGACATTTGTTATTATGGAATTTGAAGTTGGATTTTGAAGTCAGTTAAATGACTGTTGGAGTTGTTATGGTACTTATGGCATTTAAGAGTTGGTTAACTTTTCAAATTGCCAATTTAGATTTGTTGTGGATATCTTGTTCATTTTATTTACCAACAATTGAATGCAAGATGAACTCTATTGCTATTTGCAATTATACCCAACAATAATTTCTTTTAATACTAAAAAGATAAAGAACAATTGTATTATATTAACTACGAAATTCCTTTATTTTTTAGGCTCTATTTTTTGTTGAAGAGCGTCGATAATCATCCAAACCTCATCCTTCTTCTTTGTAGTTTGCAATTTTCTGTCCATCCAAGTAAGTCATCCAACTAATGTCTCCAATATGTTTTGCTTTACTAGTTGGAGTATTTGTGAGAATAATTTTTTGTGATTGCAAATGAGGTCTTGTTTTTGTCTTGTTGGTTGCAATATTCTTAATATCATTAATGAGTCTTTATGTTCTGATTTAATAGTCTAAGTATTTTAATTGGGTATCGTTTGAAACAGTGAGGCATAATAAACTCTTAGGATGGTATATAGGTTGGAAACTTGTGATGTAGCTCCCATGAGGCTATCAGTGAAATATTCCTCGAGTCTACGAGTGAAAGCGAGAAGCCTTGGTTTCTCGATTCATGTGATCTAACAATATCACGTACGGTAGTGTTTGTTTACATGATAACTTACAACAAAACTTGCATTGATTAATTAACAAGATTTGTCATTATGTTATATAAAATGAGGATTGCATTTAATAATTCAGTTTTTTATTTTCAATGGTATAGCTATATGGATAAAAGTTGGATGTCTCATCAAAAATTGTCCATTGAATAAGTAAAAAGATTTAAGAGTTTATAAAATTTGTAAAAGATCAAATAGATGATGAATGTCGTATTCATTGTCCATACATAGATTGCTTAAATGTCAACAGTCAAAGTCAAGAAGTGGTAAATAATCACTTGCTAACCCGAGGCATAGATAAATTATATGCTCCATGGCTTTATCATAGAAAATGTAAGGAAGCAAGTTATATTAGAAGTGTCAAGTGTTGATGATAGTAACAATAACGATCTAGATGAAAGGGATGATAATGATGGAATAGGCGAGATGTTAGAGGTTTATAAGAATTATATGGAGACTATGAATGGAATTGGTTTCCCTAACATCGTTGGTAGTATTACTGAAGATAATTTTGACTAGTTATTGAAAGTTACACAAGAAGAATTATATCTAGGGTGCTTAACTTTCTCATAGCTCTCTTTGTTGTGAAGTTGTTGCATTTGAAGGTGTATAATAAATGGAGTAACAAGTTTTTTGACATTTTAATTGACTAGCTTAATGATGCATTACCTGTTGGACACAAATTACCTAAATCTTACTATGATGTAAAGAAATTGTTTAGGGATCTTGGATTAAGATATATATCAATACATGCTTGTAAGTATGATTGTGCTACATTTTGGAAGGATAATCAAGATCTTGAAGAGTGTCCCATTTGTGGAACATCAAAGTGGTGATTAGATGACGGGAGAGGGAAAAAGATACCAAAAAAATCTTGAGATACTTTCTGATTAAACCACGACTATAGAGGCTTTTTATGTAAACAAAAAAAGTCGTAGATATGAGGTGGAATAAAGAGAAACGCATAGATGATAACATTAAATGTCATCCAACAAATTCAATGACATGGAAAGACTTTGATTAGAAATTATAATTATATCAGTTAATACAATATTATTTAATGCGTTTAATACAATATTATTTAATGAGTTTCAATTTTTGTTGTCATAAAACAGAGTCAAAAGGAACTACATAGACAAGAGTGTGATAAGATCACACTCTACAACTGACACATTACAAAGATGGTGAAGGTTGGATGTCTGAAGAACCATAGGATAATTATGTAAGTATAAAATTTTGTTTAATTTTTAAGTTTATTAATTTGTGAATTAAATATTGATTTTTTTTTAATTTTAGAATAAGATGCAGGAGATGTTGTAGAGCTCCTTGTCTGATGGAAATGAGTCAAATGTAGATGACATGTGTAAAAATGTCCTTGGTACAAGATCAGGCTACATCAAAGGTTTTGGGTATGACCCTAAGCTAATTGGGACATCCTCATCACAACTAGCATATGTAACGACGCTTCAAGAGGAGAACCAGTTGCTTAAGGCTTCGTTATAATGTAATGAACAAAAGTTAGATCATACTGAACGAAAGTCAGCCAAGCTTGAAAAGATGGTCAAACAAATACTTGGCTCAAATTATGAAAGTAGTAGTGACAATGGAAAAAAAACCTTAGTTTGTACATAAGCTTTTTTGTAATTAACATTTAATCATATTTATTTTTATATAAAATGTTTTCTTTTTTAATTAATTGTAAGTCAAAATATCAAAATATCATAAACAATATGATGGATTAAAAATATTAAAAATAATCATAATTGAATATCCAATTTTTTATACGAATGTTTACTAAAAAAAACAAAACTCACCACCAAAACTTTTTAGCAACGCTATTCAAAATGTCACCAATAACCTTTTTTAAAAATTAAATCAAAACGTAGCAAAAATATTTTTTGACGATTCCAAAATCGTCACCAAAAGTTTTTAGTTACGTTATTAAAATCGTCGCAAATAACCTTTAGCTACATTTTAAAAATTGTCGTAAATAACTTTTAGCTAAGTTTTTAAAATCTTCACAAATAACATTTAGCTACAATCTGAGAATCGTCACAAATAACCTTTAAAAATTGTGGCAAATGATCTTTACCTACGTTCTAAAAATCTTCGATAAAATTATTTTGCTACGTAAAAATTATCGTCTCAATATGTTATTAGTTATGGGTAAGTAATGTAGCTAATAACTTAACTTTTAGTCACGAATAATAAACGTTTCGAATAGTCTTTTGTGATGATTGGTTTTAGCCTCGTCTATCTCTTTTAGCGACGTTAGGTATCGCAATGGGCTGCGCCCGGGCCGACAGCAGCGGACTTACCAGCTCGTGGCTTGCCAGGCCACAGGCAAGCCAGGCCGGCCCGTCCACCAATTTTTTAAAGAAAAAAATAAAACGACATCGTTTCGAGAAAAGTGAGCGGGCCACGGGTCGGGCAGACCATAGTCGGCCCTTGGCCGGCCTATGGCCTTGCCAACTCGGGCTAAAAAAGGGCCTGATTAGGCCAAAATTGCTATCCCTAGGTGACATACGATAAATCGGAGCAAAAAATAATTTGTGATGATATTCTGAAAATGTTGCCAATAATATTTTGTTAACTGGATTTTGCGATGAAATGTTCGACGATTTTTTTTGTCGTTAAAAAATTTTGGCATCAATTTTTGTATTTTTATTGATGAAAATATTTGTCGCCAAATGTCCTTTTTATTGTAGTGAGATTTACAATTAAAGGAAATAGAATAAATAATTTCAAATAAAAATGAATAATTTAGGGATGCATCTTGTATTGGTTGTGCCTTTGATGAGAAGTGAGAATTGAGTTATTGGAGCAAATCTGAAAAGTCTTCAGGTCATATCTCTTCCAATTTCACATAAATATGAATAATTTAGGGCTGCATCTTGTATTGATTGTGCCTTTATTGAGAAGTGAGATTTGACTTATTAGAGCAACCAATTTGAGTACATTGCATTTTTGATCGTAAGCTAACTGCAATCCCTAGATAATTGTCCAGGGGGTAATGATTGTTGTTGTTCTGTAAACATGAATCTCTAGGACCAAGAAAATATCCTTGTAATTTTGTTAATACATTTTTAAAATAGTTATAAATTTATAAATTTTCTTTTTAAGCGCTTAATATATGATATATTTGAATTACTTAATTTAAATAAAAACTTTTAAGATTTGGATATTTATTCTTTATAGGATTCTATAATCATTGTATATGACCTTGTATATCTCTTTTTTAGGATTTAGATATCTCTTCATTTATTTTATAGGATTCTGTATATCTTTTAGCTTAACCACCAAGCTATACTTGTACTATATATACCAATCTATTGTTAAATGAGAACCACACAAAAATTGCACACCTTTTAATAGTATCAGAGCAGTACCCATAAATTTTTTCTTCCTCCCTATATTTCCTACTTTCTTTCTAGACAGCAAGTATTTGCTGGGCGTCTTCTTGCCACCACCTCTTTTTATTCCCTTTCTCTCTACGTTTTCTATTTTTTCCTAGATAACAAGTATTTGCTGCGTTTTCTTGCCACCCTCTCTTTCTCTTTTCTTCTCATTCCCATCGACACCGAGTCTCCTTTTTACCTTTCCTCCTCTAATGGACCAGGCATCCCTATTACTGCCATTCCAATCACTGGAGAAGGGAATTACAAAACTTAGCGTTATTATGTTGTTCAAGCCCTCATCCCCAAACGAAAGCTTGGATTCGTTAATGGTATGTTGATAGAGGTGTCGGACATTTTTGACTTTTTTTTTCCATAAAATTAGACAATATTTAATTATATTTTTAGTTTTTCAAATAATTTATTAATTAAGTTATGTAATTTGATCCAAATAAAAATAATAAAGTGACTCAATAAATAATTTAAATTAATGGGTCAAAGTCTAGCTATAAAATGAATCTCAATCAGTGTGGACCGGACTCATATCGGTCTTGTGATTGGAAAACTCGATATAGAAGTTATATATAAAAGTTAAGGTCTGCTACAGTTGCTCATATTATTCGTAAGCATAAGGATTCTCTGATCCATTAAGAGAGCTTACGTTTTGAGAAAATTATAGAAAGACGTTGACCGCGTCCCGGTAAGGGATTCCTGTGGTGAGGGCGGTAAATTCGTGCTCATTTCGACTTCGGAAAGCTTGTTTGAAGTTATAAAACCGAAATTAGGTATTCTTTGTATTTCTTCTTTTATTGCCCTTTTACGTTCGATTCGAGATACGTAATTAAGGTATTGTTACATGTTACACGTGGTATCTGAGCAGTGACATAATTGGGTGGTTAAAAATAAAGATTTTTTAGTTTTTATCTATAAAGTTTTTGGAAAGTTAACTTCTGTTTCTCAGTTTTTTTCTTACTTTTCATTACATGAAATTGGTATAAATGTGTTTAGACTTGAGAAATGGGTTGAAAACGAGCCTGAGAGCGTGAAAAACATCCTAAAACATGCCAAAATTGCCATTTTTTGGTGAGTCGATGGGGATAGGAACGTGCCACGTGTCGGCGCATGCACCACACGGGCCTGTCAATAAGTGCGCGTGGGTGCGTGTCTGGCGTGTGTCATACATGTGCCATCCAGTTGAGGACACGTTGCCTTGCGGCGTGTGTGACACACAAGTTGCACACGGACACGTGCAACTGACGTAATCGCAGAAGTCGGCGGATGATGTCAGCGCTATAGTGTGCTGACTCTATGCTGACATCAATATGCTATAGTTTTAAAAAAAACACACAAAATTTTCATATTTCCCATAAGGGTGTCTTGTGGTATTTTGGGTCAGTTTTTGGGTCTGAAAAATTTATAAAGTGAGTTTTTTCATTTTCTGGATTTATTACATTAGTAATAAATTAAACTCCAAAAAAAGGAATTAAGGTATTCGGAATCTAATTTCAAGTGAATTTTCATGCTTTGGACATCACATGAGGGAGATACTTCAAGTTTTCGTGTCTCAGGTCTTATGTTCAATATTCGAGATTATATGATAGTTACTCGGAAAAGGAATTAAGACATTCTGAAGACATTTTTGAGTGAATTTTCATGCAACAAACTTGCCATAAGAGAGATACATGAGATTCTCGTGTCTCGAGTGGTCAATTCAGTGTCTGACAATTCGTGATAGCCTCAAATGAAATTTTCAGAGAATGTCTTCAGCACGAGTGTGTGACAATGAGATTGTGCATTCAGGTTTTTGCATTTATTAATGTTACATTGTCACATATAAAATGTCCATCAAGAATGTGAGGTTAACATAAAAATGTATTCCTTGTGTTTGTATACTTTTTGAGTGTTGATTAGGATGTAGTCACTAAAGTGGCATTTCCAATCAATATTTTGAATGGTTCCGCTTGCATGTAGGGGGATGTCTCTAGTTTTATGTTTGGCTATTCTGTTGAAAGGAGTTGGCCTTACATAACATTTTGAGATGTGCATAAAGGCATTAGATGGAGGAAAGATGTTACTCAAGTGATCTATTCGCCCAAAGGTGGTAGTGTCATGAGAGTTCATGGTTTGTACTCTAATCGCTTTTATGTGGAGGTCTAATTGCATATATTATTTATTCAGCCCAAAAGTGTTTCATAATATGTGTGATCAAATTTTCAGTAAAGATATTATTTAATGGCTTTGAGTATTGTTATCCTATATTTTTGTTAATCTAATCAAAGTTACTTTACAGTCACCTTTTCGGTCAACAATATCAGTGTCACCATTGAAACCCTGACCGGTTTCAATACGAAGAAGTGAACACATAATGTATTGAATGTTGTGGAGATAGCTGAGATTGATATGGCTATACGACAGGATAGGCTATCTTTACCTCGGTCTAAAAGATTATATCTTATAACCAATAAAAGATCCATTTCTAACCATCTGCGAAGTCGACTTCTGGACATAGACATAGCAAAGTAATCTTTTGGTAATGTCTCCCAGAGGTATACAGTCTCACCTAATGTTGAGACAAGTGCCTTGATGAAAGAATTATTCTTCATAAGGTATACGAGAGAAAGGGGAGTAAAGGAGTACATATTAAGAATGATCCATCTTTGCAGTATACTGAAGATGTTAAACATTCCTCTTCCTGATATCTTCGTAGTTCACCAGATTCTAAATACACTCCCTTCAGAATTTAGTAATCTGGTGAAGACATATTATTTATAGGATGAGGAATGAGACTTCAATGTTTTGATTGGCCATTGCGTTATTAAAGAGGAGAAACTCAAGCTTGATACTCCTACAACCCTCAAAGCAACTGAAGGGAAGGTAAGGATGAAGCCCGCTAAGATCAAAGGTAGAAAGACTAAATCTTCTCCACATACTGATGCTGGTCAATCCAGTGCCGGTAAAAGTCTATATGACATAAAGAAACCAGCAGTATAAGGCCTAAAAAGAAACATTGTGACCATCAGATATGTCCTTAGCTTATCAATTTATGAATCTGATTTGCGATAGTCGCATTAAGTACTTGGTGGCTATATAGTGGAGTATCTGATCAAAGTGCTTCCACAATGCATAGGTTCATATCCAGGATAAAGCCAAATAAAAAGAAAGAGGAACTGATGGTTGACAGTAATGAAGAAGTGGAAGAAATATCTGTAGGGGAATGTATGTACTGAACCTTGTTGCAAGGTTCATTTTAGTTTTTACACGACACATTTTATATGTGATCTTTGTATCTGTTGTAGACAAAGAAGGTTATCATTTTGTATTTAATGCTTCTGTTGTACAGTTGTGTTTAATGCAAAATATTATGGTACAACTTTCTTGTCATATGGTTTGTATAGAATGTATCTTACCCCGAATTAGATATATGCTTCTTCGTATCTTGCTAAACAAGTCATAAAATAAAGGGCCTTGATGAATAAAAGTCATATATGGTGTGACATAAAAGTTTAAGCTACATATTCAGAGCTACGATTGAGAGATTGATTAAGGAAAGTATTCTCTCAATTTTAGATTATGATGATCTAGGAACATATGTTGACTATTGCTGGGGTAAGTTGACTAGTAAGAAAGAATGGTCAACTCGTGTTTCTAACTTGTTGAGTCTAATACATAAAGATATCAGTAGACCTTATATATTTGCATTATGCAATTCTAAATATATTTTGACATTTGTTGATGATTATTCCCATTAAAGTTATGTGTTCTTGCTTAAAGACTGAAGGTTATGAACCAATTGGAAAAATCCATTCAGAGTGTCAGATCTGACCGTAGAGGAGAATATCATGACAAACATGGTGTTTCAGGACTTGAAAAGGTCTGTTTACCAGATATACAGAATCGGTTAGGATAGTGACTTGATTCACTATACCAGGTAGTCTTGAGCAAAATGGTGTGTTTCTGAAAGGCATAACCGCACCATAAAAGACTTGAAGAAGTCAATGCAGAACAAGATTAATCTACCTGATTATCTAGAAATGTAAAAACCTAGCCTTGCACAAATTTGTGTATGAGGCTGCCCTACCGAGGTAGTATAATCCTTATAAAGAAAAATTGCATGCTCATTATGCTCATTGCTATATAGTAAGATATCCTGACCACTCTAAAAGCTACAGATCTTACTATAAAGAAGGAGAGACAAGAATAGTAGAATCACAAACAGCTAAGTTTCTGGAAAACAATGTATACAATGATGGTGGGCCTTTTGACCCTTCGGATGATAACAAGGTGGATACTACAGTTATTATGTACCTGCCACTCATACAGTTAGATCAAGTGGATTTAGGTCTTTGTATCGTGCCTATACAAGAACAGGAATCCATACCTGTACACACAGAGGTTCCTAAGGGTACAAGATCTAATGCGGTTACAAAGATTCGCCAGAGTGAGATAACCTGCTATCCCATCTGATTACATAGTCTATTAGGTAAACAGGACTATGATATTAGACATGTTATGAATCCAGTTACTTTTACATATGTTGTTTTTGAACCAATATGGAATTGTGATGGGTTGTAATGACTGACGAGATGCAAGTTATGAAGCATGGTAAGGTCTGGGAGTTAGTTGATTTTGCAATAGAATTGCAAACTCGTCAGTTGTAAATGAAGTTTAAGAACTAAAGGATTTCAAGATAAAGTTCAGTGGTTTATGAGCTCGCTCAGTTACCTGTTGGTTCGCTCAGGGAGAAAGGTTGACTTTAATGTTACTTTTTCTCTTGTATCCTCGAAGGATACATTTTGAGTGATTTTGACAATTGTAGCTTATTGTGATATAGAGTTACATTAGATGGTTGTCAAAATCTCTTTCTTGAATAAAGACCTTCGTAAAGTGGTCTGTATGGTACAACCTGAAGGATTTCAGGATTCAAATGGAACTGATACAGTTTGCACGTTAAGCAGATCAATATATGATTTACATCAAACCTCCCGAAGGTGATACCTTACATTTAATAAGGTTTGACCTTTTTTGGCTTCATGGAAAATAAAGTTAAAAGGATGCTTGTATTATGAGGTTGAGGGGAGCAAAGTTATCTTCCTATTATTGCATGTGGATAATATATTGTTGATGTCAAATTACTTGACCAAGTTGTATGAGGTTAAGAAACTTTTGGTCAATAACTTTGATATAAAGGACCTTGGCGTATCATCTTTTGTCCTAGGTATTTAGATTCACTGGAATAGATCTCAACACTCATCATACCTCTCACAAACTACATACATTGAGCATATGTTACAAAGGTTTAATACGGTTAACTGTAAACCTATCGTAGCACATATTTCTCATAGTGAGAGATAATCTTTGGCGCAGTATCCAAGGAATAAAGTAAAGAGAGAGGTTATGAGAAATGTTCTGTATTCTAGTACGGTTGATAGCCTGATGTATGTTCGATTATGTACAAGGCAAGACATTGCATTTACTATTAAATTGTTTGGTCAATATCTGGTTAACCCAGGTATGGACCATTAAAATGCAGTCAAGTGAGTATTGAGATATTAAAACCTTGTAAGGAATTCAGATTCAAATTAAGCTATGGGTCCGGATAATCGAAATTTCAGTTAAGGTTGCAAATTTTTTTAAGTTAGCAAATGGTATAATGTTATGAAAGAGTGTCAAGTAGACACGGGTGATTTTCTCAACCATGCATGCAAAGTGCATGTTAAGGGGCTGCTTCATAGATGGTTTGACTCAGAAATTTGATTTCTGAGTTGTCTGTGGTTGATTCAATGGCTAAACCCATTCGGTTGTAATGTGATAATCAAGCTGTTGTGTTGTTTAATAACAACATTGAATATCATAGGGTCTTAGCATTTTGAGGTCAAATTTTTTACCATAAAGGAGTTGACACGAAAAGTTGACATTAAGGTTTAGAGAATTTAAGGACTGAGGAATTATAAGTCGATTCTTTAACTAAAGGACTTTGCCCACTTGTTTTTGAAACACAAGTATACAGTATAGATGTTTTAAAGTCCTTAGACACTATTAGTTAGGGGATTGTTATGTTTGCTCCATGTACATTTGTACGTTTTGATGTATTATGATGGTATGATGGTTCAATAATAAAGATGATCATTGTTTATCCTTAGTAATACGTGTTATCATACATTGTCATAATATGTATGAAAGTCTTAAAATTTGTGTCAATTTTAAGCATTTAAAGGTCATTGAGCATATAGACAGATTGATCTTGAGCTTATGTCATTTATACACATACAATTTTATATGGATATCCTTAAAGTTTCACATGACATAGGAGATATAAGTTTCTAATCTCATAAAGGTTCGGTAGCAGTTTAGCATTCAATTGCAAAACATAAAAGTTTTCTCTAATGTTGTTTAGCATTTAGTTAGAGGAAACAAGTTTTCTCTGATGTTGTTTAGCATTCGGTGAGAGAAAATAGGATTTCTCTAATGCAGTTTAACATATGCGGTTTGACATAAAGTTGGAGAAATCGAGACCTACAAATGAAGATGATACGTATTAGATCAGACAGCTATCATTCTAGTTAGCCACACTCCATTTTCCCATTAATGTTAGTGAGGTATTAAATATGCGTGATTGTATTGGATCTGTGTCGTACATGACACATGCATTTGATACTTTTCGATGTCGAAAACCTTACAAGACAAAACGTTGGACTTTCATTATCTTTGGATCAAATGTTTTGTTTTTAAACTTAGTCAACTAATATAGTACCATAGCTTAACCGAGTTTTTTAAAATGTTTTTAAACTTGAGTCAAAACTGCAATTAAGTATTGTCTAAGGGGGAGAATGTTAGATATTTTTAACTTTTTCCCATAAAGTTAGACAACATTTAATTGCATTTTTGGTTTTTCAAATAATTTATTGGTTAAGTTAAGTAATTTGATTCGGAAAAAGATAATAAAGTGACCCAATAATTGATCTAAATCAATCGGTCAAAGTCTAGGTGGAAAATGGATCCCAATCAATGTGGATTGGACCTATATCGGTCTTGTGATAGGAAGCCCGATATAGAAGCTATATATAAAGGTTAAGGTCTCCTGCAGTTGTTCATATCATTCTTAAGTATAAGGATTCTCTGACAAGTTGAGGGCTTACGTTTTGAGAAAACTATAGAAAGACATTGAACGCGTCCCGATGAGAGATTCTCATAAAGACATCGCTCGTTTAAAGTTATGGAACTAAAATTAGGTATTTTTTGCATTTTTTTCGTTTATTGCCCTTTTACGTTCGATCTGGGATACGTAACTAAGGTATCGTTACGTATTACTGGAGGATATTGTTGGTGTTGACAAGAAATTCAATTGGATCAAGTGTAACTTGATGGTGATGGCGTGGATCTATAACGCCCTTGCTCCTGAGGTTCAGGTAACTGTATCTTCCATAACCAGTGTTGCACATCTTTGAAGAATTTTGGAGGAGCAATACAGTCAATCCAACGCTTCTCGTATTCAAACTCTTAAACGAGAATTAACAAATCTCCAACAACATGCCAATGTCTGTTTTCGTGTACTATTCCAAAATTCAAGGCCTGTTTGATGAATTCAATTCCTATCATGTGTTACCTATATGTGATTCTACCAATTGCAAAATTTTGAAAACCAACATGGACCATAGAGATGAGGATCAAGTTCATTGTTTTTTTGATGGGATTAAGTGACACTTTTAATGTTGTGAGGTCTCAAATTCTTTCCACCAGAGTTGTTGCCTAATATTAGTTGTGCCTATGGGATCGTCCTCCAAGATGAGGGCTCCTAAGCCAATGCTCATACACGCTCCCAAACCATAGCTCAATTGAAAGCTGTTACCTTCATAGCTAAAACAAATTCAGATTCTAAACATGGTGCTCGCAATAACGACAATGCTTCCAAACCCAGGTGTGATCATTGTAAGAATTTGAGACATACAAAAGATAGGTGTTTTGAACTCATTGGTTATCCACCTTGGTGGGAGGAAAGATGGAGGAACCGAGATAATAAAAGTGAAGATCATTGGCTCAAGCTCATTTAGTTGCTACCGCACCTGCCACTGTACCACCTCCTATCACTCATGAATAGTATGCTGAGCTTATGAATCTTCTTTGTCAAGAAAAATAGTTAACTGATGCAAACTTCATTGCTAAAGTGTCTACTTCTTCATTTAATTTTATTAAATGGATTTTAGATACAGGAGCATTTAAACATTTTACTGGTGATAAGAATTTACTTGCAAATTATGAACTTGTGGAACATAGTTTACCTATTGAATTAGCTGATGGTAGCAAGGTAAAAGCATCAGAGACTGGGACAACCTTTTTAAATGATTGTGTCTCTCTTTAATACCCTTTTTTGTGCCCAATTTTAATTGCAATCTGTTGTCCATAAGCAAATTAACCAAAGACATAAAATGTTCTGCCCATTTTTTCCTTCGTATTGCGTTTTGCAGGACTTAGCCACAAAACAAATGATTGGTCAGGGTAGGGAAAAGCATGGCTTGTACGTGATGGAGGCTGCTTCAACCATTCCGAAGCTTGCTGCACACCATATCCACGCCAATTCCCTTCTTTGGCACCATAAACTTGGGCACACTCCATTCAAAAATCTATCCCATCTTTCTCACTTAAGCAAATTTTCTTTTAATAAGAATTTTTGTTGTGATGTTTGCCATAGAGCTAAGCAGACACGAAATTCATTTTCTTTAAGTTCAAATAAATCTTTGCTTGCTTTTGATCTTGTCCATGTTGATATTTGGGGGCCTTATAATACCTTGTCTTCGTCTAGGGCTTGTTTTTTCTTACCATTGTTGATGATTTTTCACAAGCTACTTGGGTTTTTTTGTTAAAACAAAAATCAGATTCAACTTCTACATTCATAAATTTCTATAACATGATTCTCACCCAGTTTCAATTCCCCATTAAAAATCTGCGATCTGATAATGCCCTAGAATTTACATATGGAAACTTAGCACAATTTTTTCTACAAAAAGGTATAGTTCATCAAAGGAGGACATCTTATACGCCACAACAAAATGGGGTTGTTGAACTTAAACACCATCATCTTTTAAATATCATGCGTGCCCTCTACTTCCTCGCAAACCTACATAAATATTTTTTGGAGGAATTTGTTTTAACCGCTGCCTATTTGATTAAAATTACCTTATCATCTGTTCTTGATAATAAATCTCCTCTTGAAATTTTATCAAAACAAAGTCCTCCTATAATCACCTTTGTGTCATTGAATGTCTTTGTTACATTCATCATAGTGAACCATTCAGATAAATATCACCCTCGCGCTTCAACCTACATTTTTTTGGGATACCCCATAGGTAAAAAAGCTTATTAGGTATATAATCTTAGCACAAGAAAAAATCATATTTCTAGAGATATATAATTTTATGAAGACCAGTTTCCCTTTGTCCCCAATCTTGTTACACCAGTTGACCCATCTCCTTCTTTAGCCTAACCCATTTTTACCAATCTAGCACTTGCTACACCCAATTTTTATCTGGCCGTTCTCCCCTTACCCGAATTGGATCCCTTTCCCGCACTGCTTCCTATGCCCAACACTACTGAAAACCCTCTTAACTCACCTACTCCAGCTATTGTTGTGCTGAATTTGGCCTAGCCCAATTCAGAGGCTACAACCGACCCTAAATACCCCCAATAGAATCTCACCTCTTCCCGAACTTCGACCGAAATGAGCTTCTAATTCTCTATCTTGGCTTCATGATTTGTTCAAGTTGCATCCACCACAACTGAGCATGCGCTTCCCACTTCTTCCAATACTCTCATTTATGGATATGTCAAAGCAGGACATGTACATTCAATTTCCCATTATTTGAGTTATGTAAAATTTTCACCTTCAAACTTTGCTTTTCTATCTGAACTTACTATCCATCGAGAATCTAAAACCTTTAAACAGGCTTCTCAGGACTCCAAATTGTGACTCACTATGTAAGAGGAAATAACAACTTTACAAGAAAATCACACTTGGTCTCATGTTGATTTACCAGTTGATAAAAAAGTTGTTGGCTCTCAATGGGTGTACAAAATCAAGTTAAAGTGTGATGGTAGTGTTATGCACTACAAAGATTGCCTTGTGGCTCAGGGTTTCGAGCAGATAGAGGGGTTAGACTACACTGACACTTTTGCTCCCATCGCCAAATTGACCACTATCCGCTGTATTTTTTCTGTTGCCTCTGCTAAAAATTGGGAGATTCTGCAACTTGACATTGATAATGCCTTTCTTCATGGATTTCTTGATGAAGAAGTTTATATGCAAACTCCACTTGGCTATCTTTCTCATGGTGATTCTTAAGTCTGTAGACTATATAAGTCCATTTATAGTCTCAAATAAGTTTCTTGGCAATGGTTTGCTTGATTATCCTTTGTTATTGTTTCTTTTGGCTTCATAAAATCCAAATGTGACACTTTTTTTTTACATATGATGGGCTCTACTTATACTGTCATTTTGGTTTATATGGATGACCTCCTAATTGCAGGCAATTTTCCAAATGCTTGTCCTGCTGTTAAATCTTCTTTGCAGGCTCATTTCAAATTAAAAGACCTTGGGAAAACTATAAGTACTTTCTTGTTATAGAGGTAGCTCACTCTCGTACATGCATTTTCTTGAATCAACGTAAATATGTGTTGGATCTTTTGGAAGAAGCAGGTTTATTAGGTTGCAAGCCTTCCTCTCTTCCCACGATTCCTTAGACAAATTTGTCTTTTGTTAAGGATGTTCCTTTTCATGACCCCAATCAGTATCATCATCTTATTGGTTGACTGCTTTATCTTCAGCTCACCCAACCAGATATTACATTTGTTGTTCAGTCACTCAGTGAACTCATGCAAGAACCTCTCAAAGCTCATTATGAGGCTGCTTTAAAAGTCCAACACGACATCAAGGGCTCTCCTAGTTAAAGTTTGTTCTTTCCTCGCAATAACTCTCTTCATCTTCGTGCCTATTGTGATTCTAATTGGGCTAGTTGCAAAACCACACGTTGTTCAATCATTGGATGGTTTGTATAGCTTGGTAATTCTCCCATATCATGGAAAATTAAGAAGCAGCCCATTGTTTCCTGTTCATTTTCCGAGGCCGAATATCGTGCTATGGCCTCCATCACCAGTGAGATCCTATGGCTCAAAGCTTTACTTCGAGATTTGTCTATTCTTCATTCTACTCCCATGGACCTTTACTGTGATAATTGAGTGGCTTTTCACATTGCTGCTAATCCAAGTTTTCATGAACGAGCAAAACACATTGAGATTGATTGTCACTTTATTCGAGATCAGATTTCTTCTGGTCAACTTGCTAAAGCTTATGGTCCTTCCAATCTTCATAAAGATGATATCTTTACTAAAGCCTTAGGTCATCAATAGTTTCATTTCTTTAAAGGCAAGTTGGGCGTTCTTGATCCCCACGCTCCAACTTAAAGGGGAGTGTTAAGATTTGGATATTTATTCTTTGTAAGATTCTACGTTTATTGTATATGACCTTGTATATCTCTTTCTTAGGATTTGGATATCTCTTTATTTATTTTATACGATTCTGTATCTCTCAGCTTAGCCACCAAGCCATACTTGTACTACATATACCAAACTATTATTCAATGAGGGGGAGTGTTAGAATATTCTACGAGATCACATAGAATTAGGATCAGATTATGCCTTAATTGTGTACATTAAGAGAATATCACGCATTGACTACAGAATAGTTACCATAGTTGGCTGGCCTAATGTACTATATGTAGACAGACTCTGTACATGAAAAATTATCAATGAAAAATGGAAGAATTATTCTCCCAAATCCGGCTGTTACCATCTTAAGATGTTAAGATGGTATCAGAGCGGCTAACGATCCAAATTATCGTTATTACCTTTACTTATCACTTACCAAATCAGCCTATAAACTCAGAATCAGTCATCATCGTTCAAAACCTTCAATCTGTTCAAACCAAGCCAATACCCAGAACTCAGAAAAATCATCACTGTTCAAACCCCAACAGACCTGAAATCAAAACAGAAATATGTCAGTAACCAGTTCCAACGAAACAGAAAATCCAACAACATCAGAGAACGTTGTTCCTGATGATTTAACCCCTGCAAATAGCAAAACTCCTGAAAAATGGCATCAATTCAGCTCAGAATCAGTCATCAAACTCTAAAAACATGTCAATCAGCATCAAATTGAATGGGGATAATTATCGCCTATGGGCACGACTCATGAGATCCGAGATTTCTCCGGTGGGAGAGGCCAGACAGGCCACATTATGGGAACATCACCAGTGCCAGCAGCAGGAGATCCGGGATTTCTCCGGTGGGAACAAGAAGACTTAAGGGCCCGTTTGGTTGGCGGGAAAGTAAAGTAAATTTGGAATCTGATACTTGGAAAAATAAATCTATGGAAAGTAAAGATATTTACATGTTTGGATACCTATAAGAATTCTAATAGGAAAGTTGGGTGAATTCTTATTATA
>JAOQMS010000179.1:15562073-15574409 GCA_027563885.1 Erythroxylum longipes
TTAAGCCTATTTATAATAAGCTTTGGACATTTTAGTAATTTAATTGAAATTAAATTATAATTTCAATTAAACTTTAACTAGAATTACAAATAATTATAATTAAATACCAATCATGCCTAAATAAGATTCAATATCTCATATTGATCCTTATTTAGTAAATATCTTATATTTAATCATAAAATTTCTTAAACTTTACAATCAAGTCTAACTTGATTAAATAACTTTGCTCTCTTCAACCCATTCTATATGTAAGATCCATTAGGTTTCCAAATATGTTAGCAATGATTATAAATTTTAATATTAATTCATAATTAGAATTAGATAAATTAAAACTTCTTTTTAATTTATCTTTAATTCTTCAATTAAACAATTCATAGTCATAGATCAAGAGGCGTCTAGCAACGCATCATGATCACCTAAATATGTAGGAATGTCAAAGTAGTTTTGATTAACCTTTCTATGCATGATTTTTTCATATAATTCAATCCTTTCATCATACAATGTTTTAATTAGACATAGAGCATAAAATTAATGTTTACTCTATTTTAAGTCCAATCATATTAGTTCTTTTCCATTAGATATTAATTCAATTAATGAAATTTGTAAACTATTTATAAAATGTGATTTCACCTTGGCCAAGGATTTCCCAAGTCAATACTAATCGAGAACAAAGGAACATTATCCCTAATTACTTTAGGGTGATGAACCATATCTTGATCACTTGACTACCTCTATATAGCTCATGCTACATCCAATGACTACCAATTAAACAACCCATGATTAAATAGATCATAAGTAGTATCAAAACATAGCAATCCTTATACAAGATAACTTTGGTGACCCAGGTCAAATGATCATTTATACAATTATCACAATGAGAATTCCATAAGCATATAAGTAATTCTCTAAATGGATTTCTCATGTCGAGTATGTTAAGTGAACTTATTCTCTAACAAGCACTCACACGTTTGTTTAAGTATCTCTATACTTTAGCTTATAAGATCAACTGTTTCCTTTATAAGGAAAAAACGAAACGTGTGCTAGTCATTTTATATTCTATTAATGTGGCACCCTGCTTCAATCCGACACCTTCCCATACATCCTTCGGATATTCAGGCACATGTTGACAGAAGCAGTACACCAACTACATTACTTTCACTATATCGTATGGCATCATAAATTAAAACTATAAATATCATAATAATTTAAACTCCAAATTACTCATTTCATTTCATAAACAATATATATATTGTAGCTTTACATTAACATCCATATTTGTACATCCTCAAAACTAATAAGAGTTCACATCTGCGTATACAGAATATGCTACATACATAAGGAATATACAAAAATTTATCTTAAACCCTAGGTCCTAGCTGACCGACTTTTGAGCCATGTCTTCTATCCAAAAGTTGTACCAAAAACTCTTCTAAGCAGTCTTAGGAGCTAAGTCGTTGCTCTCTCGAACCAAAAAATATCAACGTTGCAATTTGATTGAGTTTTGCGAACTCAGTTGAGTAACCATTCACACATATCACATTAATATATACAACACATAATTCACAACATTTAATTTCTCATGTATCATCATAAAACACTTTGTACATATAGGTTCACATTTTTCAATCAATTTGATTTCATATTTCAGTTGCAACCATTCAAATCATATAATTCATATGTGTATAATGTTCATGAGACGCACAATTATTTATTTTATTGTTGTGACCGAGTGCCTTTTTCACTGTCCCGTATCCATTGTAGATACCGGGCTCATTAATACTGTCCTTTATCTATTGGGGATGCAGGGCTCATTTTACTTAGTGAGCCTTTGGCTCTTACCACAGTCTGAGATTTAAGCTCTTTTTCACTAGCAACTACAGTCACAACTGCCTTTACGTTTCATGCAGTCATGTAATGAAAAGCATCATGCATATTCAATGATTACACTCATTTAGTCACATCCACACTTTTTCTTATTCATATTTGTCATCAGACTTTTAGTCCAACATTCAACATTGAAGTTGAGAACAAATAGTCAGTCATATTCACATTCCAGTAGCACTTCCAATACATTCCTGAATATAGAACTCCTTGGACAATCAATTGTCCAGAATCAACACAATCACATAATTATAATAATTCAATACAAAATGTAAACAAACAATAATTCAATATGAGACTATCTTAGGTTACTCACAGTTTACTCCAGATAGTTTATTGCCTAGACTTCCCGGCAATGTCTGGGTGTGCTCGATCTAGTTGTTCCCCTATAATAGGCAATCACACATTTACACATTACTTCTTTGCACATTCATATAAATACTTGATCATGAGCATATGTATGTATGTCATGTATAATGCATGTTCAGTGACAAATTCCCTGGTATATTTTCTTTAATACACATCTTATAATCAATTAACAACACCTTTTAATCATTCTTTAATCTCTAATACTGTTTGTCCAATTTAATCAATAGGTTCAACATCAACTGGGTTCATTCAAGAACTCATTTGAGCTTAACTTATATGGGAACACCATAGCATTAATTGGTTCATACTTTACTCAAAAGACAACTATTTTTCTTTATAACACTAGCCATGATTGTGGTGTCCCTGCCACGATTGTGACAGAAACCTTTGGAGCTGGCCACTGCCACGATCATGATAGAAACTCTTTCTGGCCAGGCCACGATTGTGACAGAAATATACTCTATCAGGCCACGATCGTGGCGTAAGGGCCACGATCATGTCCTGCCTTTTCTTCCCTCTTTTCTACACAAATTCAACACATCTCTTCTCCTCCATTTCACACCAAATCTTCCCGAGTCCACCTCTTATAATACGACCTCATTTCTTACTAATTCAACTACCATAATGATTACATTAACTCCATAAAAATCAACTCATTTGATTCATCAATTTCAACTTAATTTCATCATTCATGAAATCCTATCTCTTTCTATAGTATATCTCATTCATAATGCATCAAACAATTCATTCATTATGTTATTTCCTCATTTAACACTCTAAACATTTTACATTTAGATGCATTGCCATCAACAACCTTTTCCTTAAAGCATAACATCTAAAAAAATCAAAACTTTTCACACATTTAACTAACCTTTTCAAACATCAAAATCATGTTCCTTTAAGCCCCAATTATGTCCAAAAGCATCATAGATATATACCTCATCCTTAATTGGTTCAACCATTGTATAATCAAAATATTTCCATGAAAAATCACTACCCACGATCGTGGCATCACAGAAATAATTCTCCCACTTATCCCACAGTTTTTCAATTTTTTCACAGGACAGATTTTTAGGTCCATTTTCTATGACCATTATGACCTATAAAATGAGGTTTTTAGGCCATGCCTTCTTCTAATAAAATGTTCCTTTATGTCGTACATTTCTAATGATATCAAATTCATTCATTTTGGTTCAGTATCATGCATATTATAATTAAAACACTAAATTTATTCTCATACCTAGACAAAACACAATGCTCAACTTCAAGCCACAATTCAAGACTCTTAAGGACATATTTCAAATTCACTTCCTTCATAGAAATTGTAGCTATATATCTCTAGTTTAATTGAAATTAAAAATCATCCCATTTACACCTACATATCAAGATATGGCCAAAACACAGATGCATGTTCAGTGAAAGCACTCTATCTAGCACACATGTAACTTCATTTTCAACTCTACCTTATCTCCAAACTATCATCATATTTCTTTTCATTTCAAGACAATACACTAGCCTTTTCTTTGGCTTTAAACTCATGAATTATCATTCATCTTAACATAAAGTAAGACATAACTCTATTTATCTCTTCATCTACACACACACATCATCATACTCAACTTCTTTGTTTCATCATCATTCATCTCTTGATTCATTATCGTAATTGATTAATTCACCAAACAATTCATGAATAACATTAACTCGCTACAATTTAGAGCATGATTTCTTTATCACTACACTACACCCATATTAAAACACATATATGAAAACTCATGATCAATCATCAAATTTCTCATCATATATGTTTTATTTATCAATACCCATAAAGGTTAAAGCATAACTTACTTGCTTTACTATTAAGCTTATTCAAAAACACAAAGGAACCCTAATCGTCCATGCTCACGATCATCAACTTTCTGAGGTGGATTAGGTTAGGTTTTTGAGACAAGAAGAAGAAGACATCAAGATGGGGTAAGCAAAGAAAGGTGAGAACAAGGTTCACTTTGATGTAGAGATGAAGAGAGTGTCATGGAGATGAAACCAAAGTGAAAAAGATGAAGAGAGATTAATGAAAAGAAGAGAAGAATAAGAAGACAGATTAACCATCATAGGATAAGGACATGGCTTGGCAAGTGACACATGTCACTTGAACATGTCCTATCTCTATTGGTTTAAACTAGGTTCTCTCATTTAAATAGTCCAATCAACTCAAATTTCTACTCTAATTGTCTCCAAATTTCAATGACATAGGTCATTAAATCCAAATGTCATTTATAAAAATTTTCACTGCCATTTGACTCCTAATTCTACTTCCATTTATCAATTATCCTAGTACTTGGCATTTTTCCTAGTCTAAAATTTACCTAAAAATTTAGGAATTTTCTATATTCCACCAAAATTTCAAAATCAATACCTGTACACACCAATTCAATTTTCAATACATATAAACCACAATTCATATGAAAAATCACATTTATAAATTAATTATACCCGAAAAATGTCAATGAATGCATGTACAATCATTTTAATATGCAAACATTAATATTCACATGTGTGTGTATGTCATATTATTCATTAATCTCTCATGTATCGTATTTAAGGGTCCTAACCCTTAATATGGGGTAACAGGATGTTACAATTAATGTCTAATCTTAATAAAACAATGACTAGGAATATTTAGGAATAATTCATAAATGCAATATGAATCTTATAATTATAATATCGTTATAATTTCATTTGTAATGTACAATTATATCATGAAATTTATCATATACATCTAAACATGTACAAGGTAAAGAATGTCTTTAAATAATTTGTCACTAAACTACAACCAAAGCGATTGGCTGTAGGGCACCAACATGAACAACTTCTCAGATAAAAAAGCCTATTACTTCTACAGATGCCACCACAAAAGCATAATCGCGGAATAATTGAGTCACTGAGATTACTTTTTTATCACAACTCAGCATTATATTTTCTTTCTCACTTCTGTAATTTTTTTAAAAGTTGAACAGAAATATCATTAACTATAGTAAAACTATATACAACATTACAATGAGGCCTCCACTAGGTAGTCCAAAAAATTACTTTACAATGGCAATATACAATAGTTATGGCAAAAGACTCAGGGCAAGAGAGCTATAAATTCCAGCTAGCTTTCAATCTATTAGATAAGTTCAGAATTGCATCTTTTGCTATTACTAAAGCTCTGATTTCATTGGTGATATTCGCTGCAAGTTGGTATTTACAAGTCTGTTCCTGCCTCTTTAACCTTCGATTCCTCTCCTTCTAGATGTTGTAAATGGTAAGGGTAAAAGTTGTTGTAATTAGCAGGGAGTCCTATTTTCATCATTGAGAAACACTAATGAGCCTATTTAGCATAGTAGACCAGTCGAAAGAGTTATAGAAATTGCCTAGGTGATGAAACAGTTGACTCCATATAGAGTTAAAGTATATAAATGTGAAGAATAGATGGTTTCTATCTTCAACATGCGTTTTGCATAAGTCACAAATATAATCAAACCCATACCATTTATCTTTGGTACTTAACTAGTTTTTGATTACGAGCCAAGTGATCATAGAGGCACGTGGGCTAAGGCTTTCCGTAATTCATTAATGGGATATATCTAAAAAAATAGATATTTTTAAATTTATTGCATAATTAATTCTGTACATGACACAATTACTATATGATATAAAAACATGACAAAAATAAATAGTAGTTCGTTTTATTATTATTATTATTATTATTATTATTAGCATAAAACTTAACATTTAACTATTTTTACAATAAATTAAAAACTAAATATTTTAGTATTATTTTTTGGAGTTTAAATTAGTATTATAAAATTGAGTAAAGTTTATAATTTTTTTACAATTAACTCAGCTTAATTTATGTTTATCAACTTTTCTTCTTATGATTATTGACCTCAAAGTTTAAGTAAAATAAAATTTAAGATTAAGAGCAAGTTGTTCTTACCATTTAAGTAATGTTTAGTGAGGATTATGTAATTCTAAGGAATTTCTTCAGGACAAGTAAGATGGCTTCTACTTTCTCTTCAAAGAGTTCTTTTTTTTTTCATATATTGATAGTAGAACTCCAAGCTAATTTATTATCCTTATGATTCATCTTCCTCTTCCAAATAACTGTAGAACCCTCCATTTTGTTCTTGAGGTCATAGATTTTTTATGCTTTGATGGTAAGTAAGCCTTGGATTTTTTTTTGGCTTTCATAATAAGTACATTATGGAAAGAAATCAATCTAGATTGAGCAACTAACCAATTATATAACAACAATAATAACCAAGTGAAAGTCTTATTGATTAACTCAACGATTATATGTTTACATATTAACTCTTTAAGACTTTCCCTGCCATTATGCCATACTATAAAAAATAAACATAATCAGTGACAATTAAGACACTATAAAAGCCAACATGACTTGTTACATGAATTTCTTTACCTTATCCAATATAGTTTTTAGGTATCTCCATTTCTATTATAACTTTGAGCATTTGTTGTCATAATTACTTTTTGCACTTGATTAATATAACCTTTTTTGTACTAAGTAAAATTTTTAGTATTATTGATAGACCAATTGGGAGAGATTTTGATTGTATGTAGCCACCACTTATCATATTCTTCTTGATTCCTTTATATAAGTCGTGTTCATTCTTTGGCATACAAAAGAATTGTTACTATCATTCATAATTTTTAATCTTTTTTTATGTACATGAAAGATTTGATGTTCTTATAATTGAGACTAATAATGATGGCTTTCAAATATCGCCAACCATCTAAATAATAATTTGTACAGATTGTTACTTGTGGTAATTTAGTCACATTCATATTCGATCAAATTTAACAAGTTTTTAAGTTTAATTAATTAAAATTTAAATTTTATCTCCATTATTTAGTTTGCATTATGTTGATCTAAATATCTTCATTTTTTATTTTGCATTACTTTAGTTTAAATATTCTTTAGATTGAATTGATTTCATGATTATCTTGTTTATAATTATTTTATATAGATGAATTTAATTTTCTAACAATATAAGCTAACATAATAAAGAGTTCCAATACACTACCTAATTATATAATAAGTGAAGAAATAATTCAGACTAAATGAACCACCTCTTTGAAGACAAGAAGTGATGTTTGGAATCATTTCATACATAGCAAAACAAGTAATAAATTTGATAAGATAGAGAGCGAGTATTGTCATAAGATTTTGGTTGGAATTTCTAAAGGTAGAATATTTCATTTGAAAGGCATATAGACTCATATGATAAAAGAAATATGGTATTAGGAGCAAACTTTTTTAACCGCTAATTTAATAAAAGAAAAAAGTGAAATGATTATCATAGCCTATGATCTTGAGAGATCCAAGTATTTTCTTGCAAAAGTGATCATACAGAATGAATATCCACTCTCTCTTATAGATAATCAAGATTTTAACTTCAATTGAATTTTAAGATATTAATTTGTAATAACATTAAGAAATACATCTTTAAGAATTATGAAGAACATAAGAATTTGACATTAAAGACATTACTAGCTAATGATGGACGAGTTGCCATTACTTCAAACCTGTGGATGACTAATAATCAAAAGAAGAGTTATGTGGCTATAATGGCTCATTATATTAACAATGATACTCTATTTAAATGAATCCTAAGGTAAAAGTATTCTTCAAATTTTATTTTATTATTTGTTCTTTGATTATGTTATAATTGATATTTGATTATGTTTTTAAATAGTATATTATTCTTCAATTTTTATTTTACTATTTGTTCTTTGATTATGTTATAATTGATATTTGATTATGTTTTTAAATAGTATATTTATTTATATTCTAGTGTTGAATATAAGTTAGAGGTTAATAAATCTATTGGTCAACTACTTGATGGACTGGAACATGAATAATGCTATAGTCAACAAAGTTAAGATCAAATTATAGGAAGGAAGCTTACTAACGAAATAGAGGTTCTCCCATATACATTGTCCTGTGCATATAATAAATTCCATTATAAAAGATTGCTTAGAGATAGTTAAATAAGGGTTTAAGGCAATTAAAATTTCATAAAGTATTAGAGTGCAACATCTAAATGAGTTGAAAAGTTTAAAGAAATTACAAGATAATTACATATTTCATATACTAAAAAGTTAGTTTTGGATCGTCCAATAAGATGAAATTCCATATTTAAGATGTTAGAGTAAGTAATTAAGTACATTGAGGTGTTGATTACGTGAAGACAATGAGATTTTCAATATGTTATTTTGTCAATCAAAGAAAAACATGAATTGGTAAAAGCAATTTGTAGTAACCCGTTTCTCCATACTTAGGGTTATAACCTAAGACTGTTACACATGATAAATAGTGTTAAGAAATTAGGAAATTCATTTCATACTAATGCATAACATTAGCATACACATACGTGAATTATGATTTTCACACACATTGCAAATATTGTATATGAACTCATTTGATATTTTCCAGGGTATAAATGATTTAAAATGATTATAATATGAATTGTGAATTATTATGTTGTGAATTTTGGTTTGGTGATTTATAATTATTAATTCGAAATTTTTGGTGAAAATTGAGAGATTTATGAAATTATGAGTATTTTTGGACTACGAAAAATGTCAAGTGACAAGACAAATTGATTCATTGTAGTAGAAATAAGTGACAAATGGAAGTAGAAATAATTTACAAGTAGTATAGAAAATTGGGTGACAATTGGTTTAGAAATTGGGAGGCAAATGGATTAGACATTTAGAGACATTAGTTAGCTTAACTAAATGTCATATTAATTTGATTAATTATGTGGTGAATGTCATGACAAACACCCATGATACTTTCATCTTTGCAAAACCATCTCATTTGTGTTTCACTTCTTACTTTTATTTCATGCTTTCTTCTTATTCTCTTCTTCATTTATGACACCTACATCTCACACTCTCGACATTCTCATTAACCCACTTACTAAGGTGAGTCTTGTTTAAATTCATCACTTTCCACTCCAAGATTTCGTTGCCTTCATTTTGTTGATAAAAATTGAACTTATTCTTCTTGAAAAGTTGATGACTGTATAAGCATGAAAAGCTAAGGTTACATGATCTTCAAGTTTGGAGTTAAACAAGTAAGTTAAATATACGGATCTGTATGGATTTGTTAAATGAAACATATATAATGATAGTTAGAGGTGAAATGATTATAAAAATGGTCATAAATGAATGTTAAACGTTGATGAAGAAATGTGTAGGTTTAGATTCTATTTTTGGTATAAATGATCAACAACAGGTTATGATTTGTGTTATAGGGATGTTTTTTAGATGGATGGACAGTGAAAATGGTGTTTGAATGAGAGGTGAAAGATGATGAACGAAGAGATGTGTTTGTGTCCTATTTTTGTGTTGATGATAAATGCAGAAAATTTGATGAATTAATGTATATGTGGTATTCCATTTTTGAGAGTATGAAAACCATGGATTATAAGTTGTTATGTGGATGAAATAGATTAGGATTTAAGGTAAAATAAAGGTGAATTTACGTTAAAGAAAAGACTAGTGTAGTGTTTTTGAAATGGGAAGGATTAAGATGATAGTGATCATGTTCTATTTTGTATGATTGATAAACCATAGTTAGGGATTGTTTTATGAATGATATTGAGATAAAAATGAAGAGGAAATGAAGTAGAAAATGATGAACGATGTATATGAGGTGTTGGATATAGTATGGAGAAGTTAGGAATGCTTGTATGATAGGATTAAGTGAATGATAATGAATTAATTGAGTTTGTGAGATTTAATGTAACCAATATGGTAGTTAGATTAGTATGAAATAAGTTGCATAAAAGAGAATGAATTTTGGAAAACTTAAAGGGTAAATGATGTTTCTATGTAGGAGGAATTCTTAGAAAAATGAAGGAAGAAAGGTAGAGCATGATCATGGCATAGTCCCCACGATCGTGGCCTAGTTATTTACATTCTGTCACGATCGTGGCAAAGTCCCCACAATCATGGCCTATTGCACTAGCTTCTGTCACTATCGTGGAAAGGTTCGCCACGATTGTGGGCTAGATAAAGAGTGAAATGTTGTCTTTTAAGTGATGTTTGAACCAACTAATGATAAGATACTTTCCTATGATGAATTTAGGCTTGAATGAGGCTTGAAATGAACCTAGTTTGAGCTTGAATAAGTGATTAAGTGTTCAATATGTTTAGGTGGATAACTAAGGTATAAACCTAAATGTAAACTAGACATATCCAAGTGATAATGTTTAAATGATCATGAGATGTGAAATGTATTGTTTATATATATGTATGTATGTATGTATGTATGTATGTATGTATTGCATGGTTTACAAGCGCAAATAGAATGTCCGAATTCAGACATAAGCAATTCAGTAATGTGTAAATATATGTGTATTGCGTGCGTCGAGGTAATAGCTATCTGGAGCTTATTATGAGTAACTTAGATGTTTCTCACTGTGATTGATTGTAATTGCTTAAATTTCAATTATTGAACTGATACTTATATGAATATGATAATTCCGGACATTGATGGTCCGAGGAGTTCGATAATTGGGAATGTAATGTATTGGAAGTGTTCTGATTGCATGTGAATCTGACAGAAATATGTGTACTCAACAAATATGTTGAATGTCAGATTTACGTCTGATGAAAATGTGAAACGTGAATGTGTATACTGAATGAAAGTGATTGATTACATATATGTGAATTGATGCATTTCATTACACGATATACATGATCAGAAAAGGGAAGTTGTGATCGAAGTGGGTAATTAAAAAGAGCTTAGCTCAGAAAATGTGTATAAAGAGCCATATGCTCCCTAGTAAAATGAGCTTGGTATCCACAACGGATATGGGACAGTTATTAATAAGCTCGGTATCCACAACGGATATGGGACAGTTAAAAAGGCACTTGGTCACAACAAAGTAACAATGAAAGTGAGTCACATATACGTTGCATATACAAATTGATATGTATGATCTAAATGTTAAAATCAATTGTTCTAAAATAAAATGTGATGTGATATTCTATAATTGTGATATAATTTGATTGCAAAAATTGAAATGTGAATTGTTTAGTGTTTTATATGAGTGAGCACATCAATGATGGCTTGCTCACTGAATTCGCAAAACTCATCAAAATTACAACGTTGACTTTCAGGTATGAGATAGGAGACTAAGTGTAGGACCCCGTTGCCGGAAACTGACGATCGCATTCGGATACTAGACATCTTACACAAACAATTGCATTCTAATCGAACCCCTTTTTAGGCTCGTCTCCATTTAAGCCTAATTATAACAAGGCATAGCGTTGGTGAGTCCACAATTTACTTATGTACACGTTTCGGGACAATTTGCATAAATTCTTATCTCCTTTTTCTGTGATTTGCCTATCGTCTGTGTTTGACTATAGTCTGTGTTTTTATCGTCTGTAGTTGACTTTTATCTTCTGGGTTGACCACCCCTATCGTCTATGTTTTATCATCTTTGGTTGACTTTTATCATCTGGGTTGACCCCCCTATCATCTACCTTATGACGTGTCATCACAGACGATTCCTTGCTTCTTAGTTCTGATGTGTCGTCTGTGTGCAGACGTGTCGTCTGTGTGCTAACGTGTCGTCTGTGACGATACTCTTCCTCTATATTTCCCTCTGTGTCTGTGTGTGACGTCATCACAGACGATACTCTTCCTCTACATTTCCCTCTACGTTTGTGTGTGACGTCATCATAGACGATACTCTTCGTTTGTATTTTTCCTTTGTGTTCAGAACACAATCTCTCCAATTCTAACTTGCTATTCTAATACAACGACCTCGGCAATTTCGACAGAGGAGAACATGCACATATACATTTCATTATCCCAATTTTTAAAATAGTAGAATCATACATATAAAGGAATTCAATTTCACTTTCCCATTTTAAACACACTGAGACTTTGTTACAAGTTAACGTACACATTAACTTAATACAAAATACAAAATACAAAAGGATGCTCATGTTTGACATGCCTATAAAGCTATCTAAAATGTTCATTAACTTAGTACAAAA
>JAOQMS010000179.1:15574509-15594418 GCA_027563885.1 Erythroxylum longipes
TGTATGACATTTTGATATAGTTAAATTGTGAGTATGATCATGTTATGCCATTGAATTGTGTCATGGCATTTTGATTTTAAAAAAAAAAGAAGAGAAGCATGAGAATATGAATTTGTGATTGATTGAATTGAGCATGAAAAATTGATTGTGTTTGGGCAAGAGTGGAACCGTTTCATAGTCACATGCACGTTGACATAAAGCCTTCTCCCGGTTGCCCGCTTGTGGCACACGAGATCTGAAATGTGGACTAGTTTAGTTCGAGTAAACTTCGGTTTCTCTGTTTTGTTCCACGGAACCCTCGAGCCATTTGTTGTGCATTTGATTTTGGATATGTTAAGTTATGATGCAATTTGAGTGTTATGCTTCGATGTTAAATTACATCCAATATGTCCTATGCGATGATGAATTGAATTATGAAATGTGAATTGGAATTGTAAATGTTGAACTGTCATTTCTAGATTAGGATAAGAATTGTATGCCTATATGAATGTTCATATATATATGTTTGATTGTGTGGCTCGTTGCCAATGGCTATAAATATATTAGCCACTAAGCTATGCAGCTCAACCTATGATTTTCTCTCCTTAGGTGCAGAACGAGAAGATTAGCGATCCTTGTAGGGCATTCGGAACTCCAAGATAGCTAGAAATTTTTTGTACTCAGCTAGTGACATTTTTTGGGATAGTTACATAGGCGTATCAACATTGAGCATCGTTTTGTATTTTGTATTAAACTTTGATGGTATGTAAATAAATTTTGTTCAAACTCTTTGAATTATTTATGAAATAAAGAAGTTTCTTTGTATATGTTTAGAATTATCCTTTTGGTTGATTTGTTAGTATTGGCATGGGTTGTGAATGTGAGTGCAGAATTTTGAGTTTGGTGTTGGGTTACTAGGTTCGGAATTGAAGGTTTCCCTACGAGGAAGTCAGAAGCTCGCTGTGGCGTATTTGTCCCGAGAGTGTTTGGTTTAAATCTGGGAGCTTCGCCATGATGAAGACAGGAGTTCGTCATGGCGAACTTCTCCTAAAGGGTCCCTGGAGATATCTCCATGGTTTCGTCGCGGTGAACCCTCCACTGCTGTCACTCTGAAATCTCTTTTAAATCTAATGCTATCCACTTGTCTTTCACACCACCCTCGTGGGATCGCCATGAATCGAACCACGGGATTAGTTTTGGGATCAAGACCTGGGCCCAACACATATATTCTTATATTTCAAGCTCATGGAGCTTGCTTTAATCCATACAATGCTTTTTTCAAACGATAGATTTTGTCTTCCTGTCCTTTTTTAATATATCCTAATGGTTGCTCAATGTAGACTTCTTCTTTTAGGTGTCCATTCAAGAAAGTTGATTCCCATCCATCTGATAAATCTTCCATTTATTTTGTGCTGTTAGTGCTATAAGAAGTCTAATAGTATCAATTCTTGTAACTGAAGCAAATACTTCTTCATAATCAATTCCTTTTCTTTGCTTATAGCCTTTAGAAACTAATCTTGCCTTGTATTTTTCAACCTTTCCTTCTTGATTAGTCTTTGTCTTGTATACCCACTTGACTCCTATTACCTAGTGTACTTTTAGAAAATTAATTAGTTCCCATGTGTTGTTTCTATTGATTGCAACAATTTCTTCATTCATGGTTTTTCCCCACTTCTCATATTTAATAGGCTCTTCATATTTTAATGGATCACACCCTGCCATTAAACAAAATAATGAGTAATCAAATGTTGTCTGTACCTGCTCTGTGGCATCGTAGATATCATGTAGACTCTACATTTTTATAGGTTCTCCCCCTGAATCGCTACTGCTATTGCTGCTATGTGATGGTGTTGATCCAGGAGTTGTTAAAGTAGAGTTTTGTGGGGGAGTCTACGCATCTCCTTGTTCATCTTGTGTGTTAGAGACATCATCTTTATCATTGTTAGAGTTATCATCTTTATCATCATCAAAAAATAATCCTTGAACTTTCTTATCTTTTTTATTCCAATAATCTACTTCCTCCAATTCGACATCTCGAGAGATGATCACATTCTTGGTTAAAGGGTTGTACAATCTATACATCTTACTTCTTTTTTTATAACCAATAAATATGCAATTTTCACCTTTGTCATCTAACTTCTTTCTTTTTTGATCAGGAATATGAGCATATGCAATACACCAAAAAATCTTGAGATTTCCAACTGTTGGCTTACTACCACTCCATGCTTCATTTGGTGTTTTGAATTTTACACTTTTTGTTGGACACCAATTTAGCAAATAAACAACACATAGAACGACTTCAGCTAAAAAAGTTCTCGGTAAGTGCTTTCTTTTCACCATGTTTCTTGCCATATCAAAAATCGTGTGATTTTTTCTTTTTGCGCTGCCATTTTGTTATGGTGTATATGAAGCTATCAATTGATGAACGATTCTATGATCTTTGCAAAAAGTTTCAAACAACTTTGACTTGTACTTACCTCCTCTATTCAATCTAAGTATCTTTAAATATTGTCCACTTTGTTTTTTTGCCATTGCTTTGAACTTCTTAAATTTATCAAGGGCTTCTGATTTTTCTTTAAGAATATACACCCAACTTTTTATGTTAAAATCATCAATAAAGGTAATATAATACCTATTTCCACCAAGTGATGGTATGTTAAATGGTCCAGCTATATCTGAGTGAACAATCTCCAATGGTCTTCTGACTCTTCATGATTTTCCAACTTCAAAACTTTGCCTATGTTGTTTCCCTTTGATGCATGCTTCATATAATTAATCAGGTTGATTAATTTCTAGAAGTCCCTTTACCATCTTTACTTTCGAGTAACGATTGTAGGGCAGCAAAACTAAGATGACCAAACATTTAATGCCATAGCCATCACTCATCTTTAATGACAGATTTCATGCACTTCGGTACTTCTGACTGAATATTAAGTGTGAAAAGACGATTCATTGTCATATCAACTTTAGCAATTAATTCTCCACCTTTGTTGATGACAAGAGAGCAATCCTTCAAATGAATGTTGTACCCTGTTTCTAAGAGTTGACCAAGGCTAATAATATTCCATCTTAATGTAGGTACATAATAAACATCATATATATATCTCCATTTTTTAAGGTAATCATAATCTTACCTTTACCTTTAACTGGAATTTTTTATGACTCACCCAAAGTAACTTCTCCTTGGATAGTCTCATCCAAATTTTTAACAGCTCCTTTCGCCCACATATGTGTTTGCTAGTATCAGTATCAAGATACCAAAAATTTTCTTGCATTCTTCATTTCCTTTGTATGTTAAGAAAATAGCTGATTCATTTTCTTTATCTTCTATTGCCATAAACTGATTTGTTTCCTCCCTCATAGGGGTTGATCTGCACTCATAACTAAAATGATTATCCTTATTACAATTATAACATTGCACTTGTGATTTGTTACCTCGCTGTTAAAAACTTCCTCTTCTTCGGTTTTGAATTCCTTAACTATGATCATGTATTTGATAGCTTTCATTTGTTAGGCCTCTTTAAAAAGAGTTCCTACCACGTCCTTGTCTACCATGTCTACTTCTGTAGGCACCTTTATAGCTACCTCGATTTCTTCTTCCTCGTTGATAATTCCCGCTAGTCTGATTACCACCAATGGATAACTTGCTTTGTAAAGCTTGTTTCAAATCATCAATGTTTTCATTTCAAATCATTTTCAACTCATAAGACTGAAGAGAGCCCATAAGCTCATCAATAGGTATTTGTGACAAATCCTTTGATTCTTCAATAGCAAGGGCAATATAATCAAATTTTCTTATCAGTGAACGTAAAAGTTTTTCCATCACTCTCACATCATTAAGAGCTTCTCCATTTCTTTTCACTTCGTTTGCCACTGTTTTCGGACGAATAATTTAGTCATTAATTTTTTCAAAACTCTGCATTTTTAATGTTTCAAATTCGGTTCTAAGAGATTGGAGTCATACTTTTTTAGCCTTTTCGACTCCTTAAAGAGATTTTTTGTAGAGCTTCTCATGCATCTTTTGATATTTTTACCTAAGATATTTTTTCAAATGTTGATTTGTCAACTCCCATAAAGATGAAAAAGAAGGTCGTCTTATCCTTCTTTTTTTCTCTAGAAGAATCAAGAATATTATCGGTTTTGACTTCTAACACACTACACATTTCACTGAAGGCTCCGATAGTTTTCATGAGTGCAATTAGCTGAAAGAAAGCTAACAGCAATAAGCAATCATAGGCTTATTTAGAAACAAGCTCAATCCATTGCACGTTCAGGATTCAGATATTGGACCCAAACCCTGAAATAGTGGGACCTGGCAAGTTAGGGAATCCGAGTTTTTCCGTACCAATCTCAAGTTTGCGTTCTAACCATGAATGAGGGTACTGCAAACTAGCTAGTTGTTAACGACATATACTACAGATACAAACATTTTGGTGATGTCAGGAAGAAACAGGGATAGTGGAGATTCAGAAGCGTAGATTTTCAACTTTCTTCCTTAATTTTGTGGTAGAGCATTTGCAGTCCGTGTACATCGTTAGATGTAAACGTGAGACCTGCAATTTTTCTGACAAGCAAGTTCTTTTTTTATTTTTCTGGGTGCGGTTGGAATCCCTGAATTGACAGCTCCTGCTGGAACTGATACGATAAGGAATTGATGGCTGCAGCGAGTGGTTTTTAGGATTGATGAATTTCAGTTGAGGTTCTTCTGGGCTTGTCAGGAATTTGTCCTTCCTATTTGTCCTCAAATTGCTTTTCAGGCTCAGTCCTCATTCCAATGATCATCCCTGAAACGGGTCTCCATGATGACTAGGAACTCTCTTTCAACTGAAGAGCAGACTGCACGCATTTGTAGTAGAGAAGCTTAGCATTATGTGATCGTTCATGATTATGGGCTTACACTGGTCAACGACAGACTATTTCGGCCTTTTCTCTCAATTCTCAAATTCTGCATTTGGACAAGTACTCGGGTACTCCATAGGATATGTAAAGGAATTACATTAAAATTCTTTCCTTCAACATCAACGAGAACTATCCCTTTTCTAATTGTCTACCTAGATTAGGTTGTTCTTTTTCTTCATTTCGTTCAGGAACCACTCAAAGTTGGTTAGAGAAAAAGAACCATTTTCCTTTCTAAACCTGCTTGGAAATACAACTTGAAGGCCCAAAAGAAGTTCTCTATGGCACCTGTAAGCAGTAAATGCAGAAGAGAAACTAACCGAATATGGACAGTTGAGGAAGACCAGAAATTGGCAGAGGTCGTTAGAATTCATGGTCCAAGGAGGTGGAGAATGGTTGCAGCCAAAGCAGGTACTTGCCATAACTCTCGTTAAATGATTCTGAACATATTTCGTATCTGTTGAACGTATAAATTTCAATGTCAAAATTTCAGGTCTGAATAGATGTGGCAATAGTTGCAGATTAAGATGGATGAATTATCTTAGACCGAACATAAAAAGAGGAAACATTTCAGACCAAGAAGAGGACTTAATACTCAGGCTTCATAAGCTCCTTGGAAACAGGTAACAGCTGATACCTTAGGATTCGCTTGCTTGCTGCATTCTTCACTGTCAGTATAGCTACGAATAGAACTAGTGCTCCATAGATAATCAATTCCATAATGCCTTTAGGTGGTCTTTGATCGCCGGAAGACTGCCTGGTCGTACAGATAATGAGATCAAGAACTATTGGAATTCTCATTTGGGCAAAAAGATAAAACAGAATGAGAAGCAAAAAATTTGCTCGACATCGAAAAAGAATGATTTAGAAAAAGAAAGGTTGTATGAAATAAAGATAGCACCAAAGGGAATTGATGAAGGAACCTCCAAAAGAGAGATCGACCCACAATGCAGCTTTGTAGGCAGAGATCAGTTGTATGATTTTTCAGTAGAGGAACCTTCGAACCTAGAGCGGATGAGTAAGTTCTTCGAGTGGGACGAAACCTGGTTTGAGTTTACATGAGTGTTTCAAGCTTTATTCTGTTTTAATGAATGAACTTGTTGTAGCTATGCATCTTTTCCTTCTATAATATTATTGCCAATAAAACCTGGATGTGCAAGATAAGTAGCAGTTACAACTTCCTATATACTTCTTGTCAATAAAATCTGGATGTGCAAGATAAGTAGCAGTTACAACTTCCTATATACTTCTCCCTCAATCTTTCAGTCCCCAATCTAAGTTTATCATTCTGTATAATCTTATACAACACGATGGTTTTCCCTTTGATTAGTGAAAGAAAAAATATTTCTTTTGATGCTTGAAAAATCTTAAGAATTGAAAGTTTAAAGTAAGACGAAGGCAAAGATTTTTAACTTGCCAAATAGAGAACATATTTTATGTTTATTGGTATTGAGTCTAATGGTAGCGATGGAAAAGAGGAAAAGTGAATGAACTGCAGATTCATCCTTTCAGCAACAGAATAGTGAATGTGACATAAAAGAGGAAGCTAAGAAGGTTTTGTCTGCAATAATCTGCCCATGTCCTGACAACAAAGTTGTTGCTTTATCTGCTTTCTATGTAAAACTGGTTGACTTCTTGTTTTTTTTTTCCTTCCGGAACCCACCAAGACGAATGGGAGAACACCACAGCTGCTTTAGATAGAAGTAGCAGATCCTACCACCATCTTTTATTTTGTAGGTATGTTTTCTATTTTAACCAGGGATAAGGTAATTATATTCAATTAATCTTATCGAACAAGATAAGCAAAAAATTAGTACACCTAACATTTTTCTCCATAAGAGTTCTATTTTTCACAAAAGATAAATTATCTAGAGTATCTTCATCTCCAAAAGCTACCACTATAATTGAAAATTATTCACTATTATCTCAGCAAAACTTGGAACATAAGAATAGTTCATTTTCCACGAACTTGTTAATCTTTCCTAACAAAACCATTCATAACGAATACATGATCCATGCAAAGATATAACTTATTGTACTATTTTAGACCAGTCATAATCTAAAAAGAGTTCAATGTTGTGAGTTAAGACTATTAATTTATGTCCTACAGCTAATCGGTTTGGTTGTAGTTTAGTGACAATTACTTAAAGACATTGTTTATCTTGTACATGTTTAGATGTATACGATAAAGTATATGAGACAATTATACATTGCAAATGAAATTATAATGAGATTATAATTTTGAGACTCTTATTGCATTTATATATTATCTCTAAATTGTTCCTAGTCATTGTTCTATTGAGAGATAACATTAATAGAACGTAAAAAGACTAGCATACGTTTTATTTTTCCCTGTAAAGGAAATAATCGATCTCATATATTAAAGTATGAAGATACTTAAAGAAACATATGGTTCCTTTTTACAGAACAAGTTTACTAAACTGACCTGATATTAGAAATCTATTTGAAACATTACTTGTATGTTTATAGAAATTCTCATTGTAATGATTGTATAAGTGATCCGTTGACTTGAATTCTCCAAAGTTATCTTCTATAGGAATTGATATGTTTTGATACTACTTATGACTTATTTTAATTATGGGTACTGGATGTAAAATGAACTATATGGAAGTAGTTAAGTGATCAAAATAGGATTCATAAGCTTAAAGTAATTAGGGAGAATGTTTTATTTTTCTAGATTAGTATTGATTTGAAAAATCCTTGGCCAAGGTAGAATAACGTTTTATAAATAGTTTACAAATGTCATTAATGAATCAATAGCTAATAGCAGAGAACTAATATGATTGGACTCAAATTAGAGTAGACATTAATTTCATGCTCTATATCTAATTGGAATATTATATGATAAAAGGATTAAATTATATGAAAAAATCATGCACAGAAAGGTTGGTCAAAACCATTTTAACATTCCTAAATATTTGGGTGGTCATGATATGTTGATAGATGTCAATCTTGATCTATGAATATAAATTATTTAATTAAAGAATTAAAGATAAATTAAAGGAGTTTAATTTATCTAATCTTAAATATGATTTAGGGATATAATTTATATACATTGCCAACATATTTGGGAACCTAATTAATCTCACATAACAGGTTGAAGAGAGTAAATATATTTTAATCAAGTTAGACTTGATTGTAAAGTTTGAAAAACTTTACGATAAAATATGAGATATTTAATAAGGATCAATATGAGATATTATATCTTATTTGAGCATAATCGGTATTTAATTAGAATTATCTGTAATTCTAATTAAATTTTAATTGAAATTGAAATTCAATTTAAATTTCAATTATATTCCTAAAATATCTAAAATTTATTATAAATAGGCTTAAGCTCTAATGGAGCTAGCATTTCTTGTTAATCCTCTTTATAAGAGTTGTAGAGTTCTCTCAACCTGTTTTATGGATATTATTATATGTCGGACACTTGTGTCACTATGACGGTTGAGATGGACCAATTTTGAAAACGGTTTGTGGGATACGACTAGAAAAGGATCAAGCTTTGGAATAAGGTATGAATTAAGATTTATATTTTATTATGATTTAATTATTAATCATTTTATAAAATTAAAGTGATCTTGGTTTTCAAAAAATTATAATACAAAAAGTTTCGTAATTATTTTCCTACGGTCGAGATCAGATCTTATCCCTATTTTTCAACAGTGATATCAGTGCAAACTTTAATTTTGTAACTTAATTAAATTAATTAATTGTTATTGATAAAATTTTGGAATTGAAATTACAAACCATAATTCCTAAAATTAGATTAGATGTGTTTCATGAATAATTTCATAAACCTTAAAATCATATTTAGATATGATTTTTAATATGAAAAGTTTGTAATCTTACATTCAATTTAGAATTGAAAAGTCTATAGCCCAAGCCTTCAAGTTGTAGCCACCTCTTAGTCATACAAGGGTTTATGAATCCCAGTTCAATTACAATTAAGATAGGAAATAAAGCCTCAATAATCCTTACGAATTATTGTGGAAGTTTCTCTACATGGTTTGGTTTATGTAGATTAGCAATTGTTTTGTTGTTGTGTTTAGAGTTGTTGATAATTGTTTTGAAGAGAGATGCTTAAGTTAATAAGATGCATAGTGTAACGCCCTAACATATACCCTAGAAGTATTATAGCATGTCTGGGGTGTATTAAGAAGTGAACATAATGAATTAAATAATATATGTATAGTAAGAGATATAGTGGTACTTAATGTAAAAGGTAAGGGTAAATGGATAATTTGTTCACTTCGACATGGACATACATAGACGTGAAATATGTATAGAAATTTTTGATATGTTGGCTTGGATTATGAGTGTGATGTGAGGGGAATTGATAAAAGAAGTATTCCATAAGTAAATGGGATGTTTTTGTGGTTAAATTGGATGTATTTTTGTGTTGCTCTTACATTATAACACCCAAGTTAGTTGATTTGGGATGTGTACCTCGCTAACTGGATAGGTTCCACTAAATAGACTTTTGTAATTTAGCCATATCTTGGCCTATAGACCTCCAATTTGGATAATTCTAATTGAAGATTAAACTATATACATAGGTCTAAAACTTTCATGAAGGAACCGAAATCTGATTCTGCCTCTAAGAGTTTTGAATTTTGTTTTGAAGTTGAGTTCTGGCTACTGTCCTTGTTTTCGAACAACTTGTAGTTTTTGGAGTATAACTCCCGATATAATTAACCAAATTGCATGAAATTTATGTCATTAGAAACTTAAGACATAGGGTAATGAAATAAATTTATAAGATTATAGGCTAATGTGGGAATTAACGAAAGAAAAAGCACCAATATGCAATTTTCCTAAAGTCAATAAAATTGTAACACATGGTCCAATAGAATTGTAACATATGGTCTAATATAATTGTAACACATGGTCTAATAGAATTGTAACAAGTGATCTAATGGGATTGTAACACATGGTCCAATAGGATTATGACATATGGTCCAATGGGATTGAAACATATGTCTAAGACTAGAAAATTCATGAAAAGGCATATGGAGAGGGAAGATGGACGACACTTTGATGGCTTAACTTCATATTTTTCTCTTCTCCATTTCACCTTCTTCATCCCATCATTTTTCACTTGGTGATTCAAGCAAAGCTAAAGAGGAAGGGAAGAAAAAGCATTAGAAGAACTACTTTGTCAATTTTAAGGTTTGGGACTTCACTTAGTTAATTTCTGTATTTTTATATATTTGAATGTATAAAAAGATTCATTTGAATGTGGAAAGGTTGCTGGGATGATACTTTGGTGCCATTTTTCTATTATCTTATATAGAATTGGTTGAATATGACAAGAGATTATCATATAGTGGAATTATGTCTACGGTTTGTTGAACCAGTCACATTGTTTGGGTCATAAATCAACCTACAGGCCTCTAAATTTTGGTGACTTTAGTTGCATATGAAAACTAAGACATATAACTATAAATATCTAGAAGATACTCTAACTTAATTTCGGCTTTATGACATTAGAAATTGTGATAGACAGTGGTGACTTGATACTGCCCTATTTTGGAGAAGCATTTGATATTTGGTTTATAGCTCATATGTTAGAAGTTCAAATGGCTTGATCTTTGATGTTTTACAAACTAGATACACAGATGGACAAGTGTTTAGAAGACCAAGAAATCTAGTTCTGACTTTTTTCTATAAGAATATTAAGGAACAACTAGACTTCATCATGTGATTTATTCCTAGACTGATAATTTGCCTATTTTTAGACCATATTGGGGTTTAGCTCAAATTACAATATTTTGAGTTTGTTTTCATTTTTGATTTTTACTAAATCTTATCTGAACCTTTCGAATGTGTATGAAACTTTTCGAACACCTAGAAATAAATGAAATAGGAATTACTACATATGAATTGGGAGACTGAACATTAGAATATAAGATTGAGCATAATGCATTCCAAAGAAAATTTACATGTACATAAATGAGTTGTATGCATATTCATTACTCATATGTGTATAGTATGATTATACAAATGTGATTTTGATACCCTTCCAATGGTGGTAAGCCATGAATTTCATGTATAAATGCAAATATAGATTTTATGACTTGAAATGTATATCATATGATTTATTAATATATGAATTGTGAAATTTGCAAATGGTTAAAGGAATGTTATAATCCTGGCTCTATTGTCTTGGTTGTGGATAGATAGGCATGCCTATAAGGTTACAGTGCAGCTGCTATAGTTTAACACCACCAGTGTCCATAGTTTGATACCTTCGGGTATCCAGAGTTTGATACCTTCAGGTATCCATAGTTTGATATCTTCGGATATCCACAACATCCGTTATCCACACCCACAGAAAATGTGTAGGCTTAACATAGAAAGGAAACTTAACAATCATAAATAAGAAATACAACATGACAACATTAATAATTGGTATTGATGAGCATTTGTATTGGTTGCAATGATGAATTGTAATGATGTGCAATTATATTGATATTTTTTATTAATGAGCATTGAATATCAATATTTGGCTTATAAATGTGCATTTTCGGTATATGGATAATATGTTGAAGCATGTTTGCATCATATACTTTGCTTAAGTATTCCATCATTGTTTACATAATCATTGAATATCAATGTTCGGTTTATGAATGTGAATTTATGGTGTGTGAGTTGTGATACTTCTGAATGTGTGTACTTGGCAGATGACTATGGACTCCCCACTAAGCTTTTAAGCTTAACACGGGTGTTAATCTATGCAGGTCCAAGTTATAGGAGTGAGGTACAGGGAACATTTGCAGGGACCAAGGCCAACAAATAGAAGAAAAAGTACTTTTGGAATGTCTTTTTAGTTACAGATGATTGCATATGTAATGAATAAAGGAAATTGTATGTTTTCTTTTAAATTACCATGTAAATGTAAAGATGTACTACTACCGTTAAATGATAATGTTAAGCATTGGAGAGTTTTGTAATGTGTATATGTATAGCATTGAGTAGAATTGTATACCTTGAATGCATATATAGGAATTTGGTTGCTATATGTGTGGATGGTTGTAGGTTCCATATAGGAGTTATTACACATAGTGCGACATGGAGATGCCCATCGACATTAGGGAAAAATTCAAGTTGTTTTTGATTGTTTTATTAGTGACGCGATAGAATTGACGACTATTATAGGCGTACATGGAAGCTGCTGGAGATAGGTGACGCATGATATTCCCTGGAGGTGAGGAGGACTGCAATGGCGTTGATGGCCAAGCATGACTAGAGGTAGAAATGTAGAACAAAAGAGAGGCAATGGCGAGAAATGACAGAGAAACCATAGAATTGCATACACATGCCCCACATTGTCTTGATTAAATTTTGAAAAATGTTTTCATTTATTAATTAAGAAAGACTTTTCTTTAATATTTTTTAAAATACTTTTCTAATTTATTAAAGAAAGATATTCTAATTAATTAAGAAATCAATCTCTAAATAAATAATATAAAGAACTTTCTTAATTAAATTTAAAATTATTTAATTTAATTTTGAAAGTAGTTTCTTTTTAATATTAGAAAATAGTTTTCTAATTAAGGAAAAAGCAATTTCTAATGAGATTAGAAATAATAATTTCTAATTAGATTAGAAATAGCTTTTTAATTGGTTAGAATGTGTTATTTATATAATTTTGAAAAAGGAGTTTCTTTTCTAAATTATACTAAGTAAGTAGAATAAGTTATTAAAAATTTTTGTCAATTAAACTTTATTAAAGGAGTCAAGATAATTGGATTTGAAAATTGTTTTCAAGTCAAATTAAATTTTTATTTGGAATAAGAATTCAATTTATTTAGGAATCAATGAATTCAATCTAATTTAATTTTTCTAAAGAGTTGAAAATATTATTTTAAATTGTGAAGATTAATAACTAGAATTAAACAAAGCTTGATGTTTTATGCATATAATTTGATTATTAGTGCATAAGTTGTATACTTTATTTATATGTTTGATATATATATTAGATGCGTGTTAAATTGTATGTTTTATATGCGTGATATTTTACATGCAATTTTGTATTTGATGCGACTAATGAAATTAAATCCTCATTAAAATATTAAGTACACATTGACAATGTGATTTTTTTCCTTCTATTATTATAAGAATAAACCAGAGTTCTGTTTATTGATAGGCTTGTTGAGCAAACTCACAGCCGCATTAGCCAGAATATGTTTAGTCTCTTGACAATCGACTTAACTAAATTTGTGTAATTTGTATAAGCAAACTCATGATCACATGAATTTAAAGGCAAGGTTAGGAATAACATATACGATATATTTTGACAAAATTTGTCACCTAACGAATCTATACATAAGATGTAATTGACAAAGTTGTTATCTATATAATTTAAGTTTAGTTGGATTGTTGTGCAAATTCAAGATCAACTAAATTTGAATAGGATCCTAGCCCACTAGAAAAATTAAAGTAATATTTCCGAATAGTAATAATGGCTATTATTTTGAATAAAATAGTAGGAGTAACCAAATACATGATTAAAGTTCTAATCTCATTTGGTAGTCATGGCATATAATTAATTACTTATTTTTCTTACATTTATATTTTGTTTTGAGTGGAATTTACCTTGTTTAGTGTAGTTGACACTAATTTAGTGAACCAAATTTCGTGGACAAGAGTTATGTTTGAGAAGAGTTCTCAACGTGAGAAAAGAAAATTATATGCCCATTAAGTTATTTTGCTATAATCCCTGTTAAGAATTCGGTGATAAAATTTTACAGATATGTTAAAAATCATATATATATGTAAAATTTATTGGCATTTTGAGTTGACTAATGTTTCATAAACTTTGATGACAAAATGTAAGGTGTATGTCAATACCATGATAGCAAGATGCAAGAGGTTGCATAGAGAATAGCTGAAAGGTATAGTACCTTCTTAGAATTGTTCAATAAAAGGCATTTAATATAGTAAGATAACATTTTTCATAAGATGAAAAATGATTCCATGAATTTTCTTGCCTAAATGAGATATGATAGAGATCATATGTATTTTCAGTTCATACTTATGAGTATTTGATACTGAATTTAGATTTAACATTATTATAATGTTCAAAGCATAATAAGAAATAGATTGTTAAGTAAAAGTAGTTGATCTAATTTTATACAAATAGATTATATGTATTGGATCAAAGGAGACTTATGCTTAATATAAATGGTAAGAAAATAAAACTGGATAACCGAGACTATCCTTTTATACCATGTGCCATGGTGGTTAAATCAACATAACGAGAATCATATATATATATATATATATATATATATATCCTTTTGATTATGAATCGTATGAAATTTGTGAAACTTGTCAAATTAAAGAATAATCAAATTAACGTCTGATGAAAGGATGATGGTGGTATTGATTGTTAAATTGATGCATGTGATGTATTAGATGGAATGACAATTCATAAAAGTTTAATAGTTATATTTCATTAGATTACTAATGACTTTATGTGATATAATCATATGTCTTAAATGAAATAATGATTTAAAATTTTGAAAAGTTTAAATTGTTTAAATCTAATTAGAAATTAAAAATTGCAAAAGTTGAAACATTTTGATGAGATCGGTTTGTTAAGTTTTTAATTTTTGATTATCTATATGAAATAAGATTCTCTAGTTAATACCTTCACAATAAAATTTCATAAGAGTATGATTTTATATAAAAGAAAAATAAAATATAAGATATTGTATGATGCAATATTATTTCTTCTATAACTATACCTAGTACAATGACTTATAGTTCTGATTAAATCAATTAATAAGATTTCATATTATATGAAATTCTAAGTCTTTGAAAGAGTCAAATTTAATGATTTAAGGATGTGATGCTTGGTTAAATTATACATTATCCATTAAGTTTAAAACTAAATTGGATAATAAAAGGTTATAAGATATACAAAGTATGAGATATCCAAAAGGTTCCGATTAAATTGGATAATCTTACTTACCTGTTGAACAAATTGTTTGTTTCGATGTATACTTATAGGAGAATAGTTCTCAAGATAAGTAGTGAGCATAAAATGAAATTTGAAAGGTTCAAATCTCATGACAATACATCCAATTGGAACTAGTGGCTTTATTAATACATTTGATGTATAGCTGAAAGGCTATGAGATATTGAAAATTTCACTTTCATGATAAATTCAAAGAGTTTGAGTTTGTCTCGGAGATGATTGTGAATTTATCATGTCTATAAGAAGGTTAGTGGGAGTATAGTTGTCCTCTTCAGTAGGAGTACGTAAAGGCATATTACTCATAGAGAACAATAATTGTAATTTTCAATTATTGAAAATATAATTGTCTAAGAACAACTATTGTTAAATATGAAAAGGTAACGACTTAATTATATGAATTGGATCTATAGAGATAGATTGGAAGTTTTTTTACCTATTCTAACTTCAAGTACATGAATAATGTACTAAAGATGTTTAGTATTTAAGATATATGATTCTTATGAAGTATTAAAGATATCCATTATTCTAAATATGAGTTGTTGTTTGAGTTCAACATGATGAGGATATTACTCTAGAAGTAAATACTAATTAAGGTATATTTTACATAAAAACAATATCATCCAAGATTTGAAAGGTTTCAATGTAGCAATGGTTGTTAATTAAGCCATAATACATTTTTCATTTAATGGAAATGATTAATTGGATTAATAAGTTCTTTAGTGAACTTGATATAGTTCCTTGAATTGTTTAAGATAATAATGTACTGTGGAACATTAGAGCCATTGGTCATATCAAAGCAGCTAAGCTCACATCAAAGATCCAACAATGTAATTCAAAAAAAAAATCTTAATTATGGTGATAATTAAACCATAATTAAGATGAAATTTGTAATATTTAAGCAAGTGCTCACTGTAGAGAATCTTGTAGAATTCTCTCATTAAGGCACTACCCCAGTAGTAGCATGATCGTCATATGGTGATATAGTATATGATACTTAAACAATTGGCTTAATTCAAGTGGGAGATTGTTAGTTTATGTCCTATAGTCGATTGATTTGGTTGTAGTTTACTGACAATTATTTAAAGACAAATGAAATTATTATGAGATTATAATTATTAGATTCATATTGCACTTATGTATTATATCTAAATTGTTTCTAGTCATTATTCTATTAAGACAGGACATTAATAAGATGTAAAAAGACTAAAACATGTTTTATTTTTCCTTATGAGTGAAATAGTGAATCTCATAGACTAAAGTACGAAGATACCTAAAACGTATAAGTGCTTATTAGAGAACAATTTCATTAAACTAACTCAATATGAGAAATCTATTTAGAGCATTACTTGTATGTCTATGGAAATTTTCATTGTGATGATTGTATAAGTGATCATTTGAATTAAGGTCTCCAAAGTTATCTTGTATAGAAATTCATATGTTTTGATACTACTTATGACCTATTCTAATTATAAGTAGTTCAGTCGGTAGTCACTGCATGTAGCGTGAACTATATGCAGGTGGTTGAGTGATCAAGATATGATTCATCAGCCTAAAGTAATTAGAGAGAATATTTTGTTGTTCTCGATTAGTATCGATTCGGGAAATCCTTGTCCAAGTTAAAATCACATTTTATAAATAGTTTACAAATGTCATTAATTAAATCAATAGCTAATGGCGAATAACTAATATGATTAGACTCAAATTTGAGTATACATTAATTCCATGCTCTATATTTAATCAAAACATCATATCATGAAATGAATGAATTGTACGTAAAAGTCGTGCACAAAAAGGTTAGTCAAAATTACTTTGACATTCCTAAATATTCGAGTGGTTATGATGTATTGTTAGACGCAATCTTGATCTATAGAAATAAATTGTTTAATTAAAGAATTAAAGATAAATTGCAAGAATTTAATTTATCTAATCCTAATATGATTTAGGGTTGTATTTATTGCCAACATATTTGGGAACTTAATGGATGTCACATAAAGAATGAGTTAAAGAGAGCAAAGATATTTTAATCAATTTGGACTTAATTGTAAAGTTTAAGAAACTTTATGATTAAATATGAGATGTATAATAAGGATCAATATGAGATATTATATCTTATTTAGGCATAATTAGTATTTAATTAGAATTTTTTTATTCTAATTAAGTTTTAATTGAAATTAGAATTAAATTAAATTAAGTTACTAAAATTCTAAAACTTATTATAAATATGTTTAAGCTCTAATAGAGCTAGCACCACTTCATGCTTAAACCTCTTTGTAAGAATTACAGAGTTATAAATTGCTTAATTGGATAATTAAAAATAAATTTAAAATCCATAATTTACAATTATTTCCAACATATTTGGAAACCTAATGGGTCATACATAAAGAACGAATTGAAGAGAGCAAAGATAGTTTTAATCAAGTTGGACTTAATTGTAAAGTTTGAGAAACTTTATGATCAAATATGATATATTTGATAAGTAAGGATCAATATGAGATATTGGATCGTATTTAGGCATAACTGATATTTAATTATAATTATTTGTAATTCTAATTAAAATTTAATTGACATTAGAATTTAATTTCAATTAAATTACTAAAACGTCCAAAACTTATTATAAATAGGCCTAAGCTCTGATGAATTTAGCACTACTTCTTGCTTAACCCTCTCTGTAAGTGTTACAGAGTTCTATTAACCTGTTATGTGGATACCTTTAAAGGCCAAACACTTGTTCGGCTACAATGGTTGAGATGGATCAGTCGAAACGGTTCAAGGGATACGATAAGAATATGATCAAGCTTCAGAATAAGGTACATATTATGATTTAATTGTTAATTATTTTATAGAATTAAAATGATCTTGGTTTTTTGGAAATTAAAATATGAAAAAAGTTTTATGATTATTCTGCTGTGGTCAGGATTGGATCTCGTCGTTATTTTCTAACAAAGACTTGTTAAAAGGGGCATAAAACGTAACAAGCAAGGACTTTGAATTAAAAATGTTGGAGAATTATTGCTAGTGATGTCTATACACATAGGAAAAGTTCTAGTTTAACAAGACAAAGCTTGGCCTGGGCAATGTGTAGGAACTCAAGCAAATTAGTATCTCTCTTGTGCTTAGAATCACGATGAAAGGACATAACTAGCAGCTCTAGTTGTAACAATCCTTTGATTGTTTGATTTTCTCTTATTATTAGGTCTTAGGTTAATTACAAAAAAATCTCAAACTTTGGTCAATTTTGTAATTATAGCTCAAAATTTTAAAAGTAACAATAAAATACTCAAACTTTCAATTTTTTTAATTTTAGCCCAATATTGGTTTCTCCGTTAAGTTTGCTGACGTAACATACCGCATATCTAAAAACCATTATTATTAGCACACATCAGCTGTAATTAACAAAACAAATCCTGAGTAATGAAAAACAATGACTTTTAACCACATAAGTAAATGACGATGTGTCTGACTGTGAACTTTCACCCCCTTCATTCATTTTGCTCTCTTACTGTATTTGTAAATGAAGGAGGTTAGGTCATTTAAAAAAACATCGTTTATTTATGTGATTAAATGACTTTGTTTCATTAATCAAGATTTGTTTTGTTAACTACTGCTGACGTATACTAATAATAAGGGTTTCTGGACACATAGTATGTCATATCAGCAAACTTAACAAAGAAACTAACATCATACAAGAATTGAAAAAAATTGAAATTTTGTGCATTTTATTGCCACTGTTTAAAGTTTGGGATATAATTGCCAAATTGACCAAAGTTTAGAATTTTTTGTAAGTAACCTGAGATATTTTTATATAAATAAAAGTTTCTTGTTGTATGCAAATCACATAACATATGATACAATTTTTTTTATTGCTTTACGTTATCATCTTTTATTATCTGTTGTTATATTAGGCATTTCTATTTTATTTATCAAATCAATCATTCATTTGATTGTATCATCATATTTATCATAAGGGATCGACAAAAGGAAATAAAGCATGTCAGAAATTACAATACACTCCCTTATGTGATGTCCAAAAGTTATGTCAAACGATTTACGTGCTTTATGTGTTATAGTCTAACACACGTTACAGTACCATTTGGGCACATTTCTCAATAGTAATATCACATCAATTAATTAGAGCGTATAAATTTGTCCCAACAACTCTTTAACACATTTCATAATCATTATTTGATCCGTATTAATGGTATATCGTTTATACCTCAAATTAATTTCTAAATTTCCACAATTTGTTTAACAAATGTAATAAAAAAAAGTAGAAGTCAAGCTCATCAGGAATCATTTTTAACCCTAAATTAATTCCTAAATTCTTACAATTAAACAAACGTAATAGTCGGAAGTGGGAGTTAATCCTACGAGGAATTCTTGTTTGCCAATCATTAGGAAAGAAAATAATTAATAAAAGGAGGTTGATCAAATTTACAATAAAGAAAATAAAGGAAGTAATAGAATGACAGTTTTTAATGGAACGAACCTTGATCTACAATTGCTTCTATTATTGGAACCACAATTGATTATTAGCACAAAATAATTATTTCATAATTCATATATTCAATATGATACTAAATATTCATCTTTCTTTAAGAATAGTTAGTCAAAAATACATAATTGAATTAACTCTTGTTACTTAACAATTTTAGATATGATCTAAAATTTAATTAAATAATAGCTTTAAGAAAAAAAAAGACCATCGAAATATGATAACACAATATCCGTAGTTGCATTTAACCTAGTTGAATGTTTTTCCTAAAAGTATAATTTTTGACACAACAAATTAAAACTCCTAGTTGTTATAAGTGATTAAAAGAATCAAAATTTTATGTATTCAAATTTTAATCCGGCAAATGATTATCTTAACCAATAAACTAATCACATGCATTAGAAATCAACTAAAAATAATCATAATAAAAGCATAGAAAAGCAATACATGATTAAATGAAATACTTCACTATAAGACCCAATTGCCTCTCAATCTTCAAAGTTCCAAAAGCGTTTCCACTTCCTTCAACCAAG
>JAOQMS010000179.1:15599716-15612763 GCA_027563885.1 Erythroxylum longipes
CTATTTTCATGTGCAAAAGTCACTGTTCACAAATGCATGAGCGTGAGACGCGTTTTCCTAATTTCTCACGTGTACCCATTTCTATAATTTAACCCGTTATTTGGAAACGGGATGTTACAAAACACTTGAAGGATCTTGAAGGGTCTGCTCCATCTTAACTTAAGCTTTCTGGGAAATAATTGAAGTCATGAATTGAATAAAAGCACCAAGTCTCCACTCTTGAACTCCTTTTTTATGTGAGCATCATCCTAGTTTTTTTTCTCTTTCTTTGTACAACTTGACATTTTCATAAGCTTTAAATCTCAACTTTTCTAATTCATCAAGTTGTAACAATCTCTTCTTACCTGCTAGCTCCTATTCCATGTTCAACTTCCTAACTGTCTAATAGGATCGATGCTCTAACTCTAATGGTAAATGACAAACCTTGCCATAAACAAGTCGATATGGCTTGGTACCTATTGGTGTTTTAAAGGTTGTCCTATAAGCCCATAAGGTATCTCCTAGATTCAAAGCCCAATCCTTTTTTAATGTGCTCACTGCCTTCTCTAAAATTTTCTTAAACTTTCTGTTCACTACCTCCACTTGGCCACTAGTTTTAGGGCTGTAAGGGGTAGCCACTCTATGATGAACATTTTATCTTCTTATAAGGGCCTCAAATGGTTTGTCGTAGAAATGGCTCCCTCCATCACTTATGATCACTCTAGGTAGCCCCAATCTAGTAAAAATCTTTTTGATGAACTTTTGAACCACTTTGCCATCATTAGTTGGAGTAGCTACTGCCTCAACCCACCTAGAAGCATAATCAACCCAACTAATATGTAAGTGTTACCTGAGGAGGATGGGAATGGTCCTATGAAGTCCAGTCCCCATATATCAAATATCTCCACCTCCATTATGTTTGAAAGTGGCATCTCATCCCTCTTTGATATGTTACCCATTCTTTGACATCTATCACACGTCAGCACAAAATCTCGAGCATCCTTGAACAAGGTTGGCCAGTAGAATACACAGTCTAAGATTTGTGCAGCAAGCTTGTTAGCTCCATAATACCCTACATAAAGTGAAAGATGACATTGCATCAAGATTTTGGGCATTTCATCTTCAGGGAGACACCTGCGAATCACACTATCAGCACATATCTTATAAAGTTCAAGTTCATCCCAAATATAACACGAACATTAATATAAAAACCACTTCCTTTGTTAATATGAAAGATCAGAAGGAAGAATACCACCTGAGAGGTAGTTTGCAATATATGCAAACCAAGGATGAAAAAGATTATCTATCATCATTAATGTCTCATCAAGAAAGGTCTCCTCGATTTCTACTTCTTCTTCATGATGTCCCTCTTGAAGATGTGATAGGTGATCCGCTATGACATTTTTTACTCCCTTCTTATCTTTAATCTCAATGTAACTCTTGAAATAGAAGCACCCATCGAATGAGCATAGCCTTAGAATCCTTCTTAGCAAAGAGGTAATGTAATACTGCATGGTTTGTAAAAACAATAACTTGTGAGCCCAAAAAATAAGAACGAAATTTCTCAAAAACAAATACCACTGCAAGCAAATCTTTTTCAATAGTTGTGTAGTTTAGTTTTGCTTTTGTCAAAGTCTTGCTTGAGTTATAAATAGCATGCCATTTTCGCTGGCCAAGTATATAACCAATAGCATGGTTACTTGCATGACACATAATCTCAAAGGAAGTAAACCAATCTGGTAACGTCAAAATAGGTTCTATTGTAAGTGCCTTCTTCAACCTATTAAAAGAACCCAAATAGTAATCATCAAACACAAAAGGCATATCGTTAACGAATAAATGAGTCAATGGTCAAGCAATAAGAGAAAAATCCCTAATGAACTATCTGTAAAACCCTGCATGACCAAGGAAAGCTCATATATCCTTGATGTTGGTGGGAGGTGATAGCTTTTTAATTACTTCAGTCTTAGCTCAATCCACTTCAATCCCCTTGCATGAAATCTTATGGCCTAATACAATTCCCTCTCGGGCTATAAAATGACACTTCTCCCAATTTAAGACTAGATGAGACTCCTCACACCTTTGAAGCACTCTATCTAAATTAAATAAACGATGATCAAAAGAATCTCCAAAGACAGAGAAATCATTTAAATACCTCTATAAAGTTCTCATTCTTGTCCGCAAATATGACCATCATGCACCTTTGAAATGTGGCAGGAGCATTGCATAAACCAAAAGGCATCCTCTGATAAGCAAAAGTCCCATAAGGATAAGTAAACGTGGTCTTCTTTTGGTCTTTCAGGTATATAAACACTTGATTGTACCCCGAATATCCATCAAGAAAGAAATAAAAAGAATGACCAGCCAACCTCTCAATCATTTGGCCCACAAAAGGTAAAGGGAAATGATCTTTCTTGATGGACAAATTTAGCTTCCTATTGTCAATACACACTCCGCCAACCTGTGATGGTCCTAATAGAAATTTTTCGCCTTTGTCATTCTCTATCACTGTCAGGCCCCTTCTTCGGAACATACTGCACTAGACTCATCCATTCACTATCTAAAATGGGGTAAATAATCCCCGCATCCAATAACTTCACTACCTCCTTCTTCACAACCACTTGTATGTTTGGATTTAACCTTCTTTGTCTTTCTCTCATAGTTTTACACCCTTCTTCTAGGTTAATCCTATGCATCACCACAATGGGGCTAATCCCCATTATATTAGAAATTTTTCATCCTATGGCTCCTTATAATCCAATTGACTAAAGATATTGATGGGTAGAGTATGGTTCTTACCTAAAAAGGCGTCTCTCAAATAGGAAGGTAAGGGTTTAAGCTCTAAAGTGGGGAGCTTAACAATTGAGGGTGGTATGAGTGTATCTGTTCTTTCCAACTTTTCAAGATCAACTTTCTCATATAATTCCTCTTCCGTCACACTCTCATCCCTGTGCACTTCATTAATTTCATTAACTTCTTCTTCAACCTCCTTCACACACTTATCCATAACATCAATTTTCATATAGACATTACCATCCATTGGTTTCTTCAAAGATTCCGACATATTAAATTCCACCTGCTCATCACCAATTCTCAACACAAGTTTCCCTTCAGCACAACAACTAATGCCCTACCAGTATTAATAAAGGGCCTATCCAAAATCAGTGAACACTTTTTATCAACTTCAAAATCTAATACAACAAAATCAATAGGAATAATAAATTTGTCTACTTTTGCCAATACATCTTCTATAGGTGCCAAAACTTGTTGAATGGAAAACAAACTACTCGTTTTATGCTCAAAACTAAAAGTATACAGGTCGTGACTTATAGTAATAAGCAGATATCGATTCCACAAGGATTGTGCTTAAGACCCACTTAATTTAGATTAATCTTTGTTTAAGAATCAAATTTTTTGTGGAAATAAACTGGCAAATTAAATTAAATCAAACAACTAACAAAGCATAAATGATAACACCAAAAATGCATAATCTTGGAATTCAACATTTTAACAACTAGAGATCACTTTTTCCCTCTCATAGCTCCCTCATATTTTGTTAATTGAATTGTGCCTCACCTAAAAGGTCCTAATGTATTAACTACCCTCTCTCAAGGTCTAATTAATTTTCCCTAGCCAAATTAAATGGAGATGATTAATCAATCTCTCAATCTACAGAATCAATCAACCAATTCAACTAGTTATTAAGTTATCCTATGGGTGATTAATTTAATTAGCCGAGATGTCTCTCTAACTAATCAGTTAACTTAGTGAATGTCGGTTTATAGAGTGCCAATTCTCATTATAAAACCCTACATAAATAAGCCAACTCAATCTCTCAATATATTGCAAGGTACAATTTCAACATTCATCAAAAACATCTATCATTCCAATCAACAAAATAGGAGTTCAACAAGAAGTTCAAAAATAATCTCTATAAATAAACTAGCCACTCATGATGCCATTAACATCTTTAATAGTAAAATAATCCATGACATAAATGTTAGAGGAGAAAAAGAAAATAAAACTAAATGAATCAAACTCCTCCTCTTCTTTTACCCAAATATGGAAAATTCAACGTTGGTATGCTCTTTTCCCAATTGTGAATGAAAAAACCTTGAATCTCAACGTCTCCTAAGACTCTAAACCTGCGTTTTTATTCAAGGAGGTAAGTCCCCACAAAGCTCTCACGTCTATAAGGGTTTATAACCTTATATAGCCATGAAAACCTAAAAAATAAATCAACCCTGTGTATATCTTTGGGTTAGACGTCCCACAATCGTGGGAATTAGCATGAAACCCATGATCGTAGGTTCTCGCATTATAATTCCTCCTCTTTTCTTCTCCTCTCTTGGTCTCTAGCTCAATGACAAAGTTTGCCACCTCCATTCCTACATCAAAATAATCAATTCTTATCCTAAATCAATATCAAACATAAAATAAAACAATGAAGATCAAACTAAACAAAAACATACAAAATAAATCCTAAAACACAACAAAAATAACATATTGCATAAGAAACATATACCAAATACTTAGAAAAACACACAATAATACATAACTGTCAAAATGCAATTGTTTTGAAAAAGTTATTCATGATTAGTTTTTCCTCCTAAAGTTTTAATGAATGATTGATTTAAGTATATTGCATATAAGGTAGATGTTGTTTTGTAAGGATCACTCCTTTTAGTTTCAATATATAGTTATCAAAGATTTTTATGAGGGATCCCTTCTAATTGGTTATACTTCATGTGGTTTGTGGTTTGAGAGCTTGAATTTAAGCTGCAAAACATAGTTTTTACATTCACATAGCTGATGGTACCCCGTTTTGAGTGAATGTTTGTTTTTTCTTTTTCTTGCACTTGATGTTGCATTCAGTGTTACTTTTTCTTCACTAGTTTTGATGGCTTTTATTCTACATTATCTATATACATCTCATCTTAACCCTTGCCCACATTACAACCTTAGAAAGGTCCTTTGATTTATGATTATGCATGTGAATCTTAGTGGTTGAGAAATGAAAAAAATATACAAAGTTGTGGAATGTCTTGATCATTAATGGTGTTTGAGGGTACCTATGGATCAATTCTATTTGTAAACACTTTATCCAAGTCTACCTCTAGATTACTCAGTTTCCAAAGGAAATGATTATTGATTGGTCATAAGTAGAGGCATTGAATGTTAGGTTCTTGCTATTGTTTTAGAAGTTATTTCCCTTTACTTATGACTATCTATTCTTAGAAAATAAGGAAAATGAGTAAGTACTTTGGGTTTGTGACTTTGATTTTGATGTTTTGCCTAAGGACGATCAAAAGCTAAGTGTGGGGGAACTTGATATGTGCTTAATTGATTATATGTTTATTCCACAACATTTAGTGATTAATGCTACGAAATGCTTAATACATTCACTTTAGTTCATATTTAGTTTTAGGTACAATTTAAAAGCTAAAGAGCTAAAGTGAGCTCAAAGCACACTTCTTGAGCCATCTTCTTAAGATTTATAAGTAATTTTTAACAAGAGTCAACACACATCGATCAGCCTTGGAGAGGAGAACGTGATCATCTGGAAAACACAGATTAGTGACATATAGATGTTTGCACCTAGAATGAAATTTGAAGCCTTTTGTTCTCCCTATATTCAAGGTCCTATTGAGTACTTCCATAACAAGTGAAAAGATATAAAGAGATATAAATTCTCCTTATTTAACTCCTTTAGAGCTTTTGAAGGACTTACCATGCTGACCATCCATTAATATCTTGAAAGAAGGACAGGTGATGCATTTTGTAATCCACTGAACAAAGATAGCAGGAAATTCTAAACTATGAAGAATGTTTTGAATAAAGCCTATTAGAGGCCTTCTTTAGATCTATCTTAATGATAAATTTCTTGCTTCCTCTTTTCCTGGTGTGGTTTCTAATAAGTTCTTTCATCAACATATTGTTATCCCCTATAATTCTACCAGGTAAGTAGGCACTTTATGAAATATCAATGTATTTATGTAGAACTTCTTTCATCCTTTGAGCTAAGATCTTAGAAATGATCTTGTAAATGTGTTGTAATAATAAATGGTTCTAAAGTTAGAAAATGTTCTCTATTCTCCATTCTTAGGAATCCAAGTAACAAAGTTGCCATTAATTTCTTATAACATTTGGCCTTTATTGAAGACTCTGTTAGAACATTCTTTTTCAAATTCTAGGATTTGTTTAAAAAATAAGGATTCCAAGATTTGTTTAAAAAAATCAGTCATTGAGGATATTAAGACACAAACTTGCGCATATTAAGTTTCCATTAAAGCTTGCAATATGAATAAGTCTAGATTTAGTCTAATACTCAAGTAGAACTTTATTAATACATATCGACAGAGGAATATGCTGTTAATTAATATCCTCAATTCTTAAGCCAGGTCTTCAAATCTATAGAAATGTAGGCTTATTATGCATGTGCCAGGGTCCTACTTAGAGAACCTTCTTTGCAGCATCCAAAATAGCAAAATTGAACAGAAATAAATTATCTGTGTAGATGAGAATGTTTTATAGTCCCATTGATTTCCAATTTTTCATGTTCCATTGCTTCATCAGAAGTAAAGCAACCCTCTTATTAAAAAAGAAACTAAGGAGTGTGGAGTTCCACCTACTAGCTCTAACTCAAAGAACATCTAGTGAGGGGAGAAACATTCCTAACATTAGTAGAGTCAAATGGAAATTGAGTTTACTCAGGTGTAAATCACCTGTAACTTGAACCCAGGACCTTCTAAATGTTATAGGAGTGTTACCATCTAGGGGTTTATTGATAGATGTGCATTTTACTATAATTATACACTCATATTTCTTGTGTTTTGCTTTATATTTAATAGCTTTGTTGTATATTTGGTATTTAATTTCCTCTAAGTGCATTTATAAGTGATAATTGACTTCGTGGACAAAAAAGAGAAATATTTGAATGAAATCATAGCATAAAACGAAGATTTAATGCAACTTGGACTTACACGGTTATGTATGATCCCGTGTGAGCCTTTGTAAATGTGTAAAATTATAATTTTAGGTATTTTGGAGCTACACAATCATATATGTCCTAAAACTATTTTTCACTATAAAAGGACACGAATAGAGGTAAAATAAGGAGAGTCAAATTATTAAGTAGTTTTGGGATGTAAGACACCTACAAAGGTGACAATTTTGACTAAGGGATAAGGAAAACATGAAGTTAACGTCAAAAGTTTTTAGTAGATAACAATATCAAATTCATACTTGCAAAAAGATTCAATAGAAGAGAAAGGGAGATTTGAAATTATGATTTCTTTATTTTCTGTTAGTTTTTTTGCATATTTATCTTTGATTTTATTTTCTATAATTAGTAACTAAAAGTGTTTAGTGTCTAGGTGTGAGGAAACCTAGTTCGAGATAACAATATATTTTAATCCTTTATACGATGCAATTATAATGATTGATTTATAGTGATTCAATTATGCATTTTATTATTGGTCTAATATATCTGGAATTTTAGGGCATGATTTGATTTCATATTATTGAGATTGAGAAATCCTCTTATATGAATAGATATACCATAACAGTAATGAGTTGTATGCAAACCTAAAGATCGGTCAACATAATTCCTTTATATTAGAGTTAAACCTAGTAGTGGAATTCATAAACCGATAATGCAATCCCAAGGTTTTTAAATAAAATGGTTTTTGTTAATCAACTAATGGATTAGTAGTTAATAGTCTCAGAGAGTTAGTAACATAAGTTAGGATATTTCACGGTCCAATAATCAATAATATGATTGCATAATAAAAGGTTAATAATTCAAGGAATCTTAAGAGGATTCATCACCTAGACACTACTATTTGATATTCAATTTTATTTATACTCTACTCATCCCGAGTTCAAAAATATTAAATCCTAATTTAGTTTATTTTTTCTTACTTTTAATTAAAAACAAAAATCCAATTATTAGACTAGATAATAGAGAAAAGATAATTACTAATACTTACCGTCGTCGTGGGATCGACCTATACTTGCCTGTGTTAGCTATAACTATGTCATGCACTTAGAGTAAAATTAATATTAACCTTAACCCTAGGTTTAATAAATTTTTTGGTACTATTTCTAGGTACGATAATATTAGGAAAGCCTAGATTCTATTTATCTAACCATTAATTTTTTGTATTTTTTATTTCACTTTATTTTCTTTTTCTTGTATTTTATTTTTTTGGCTTACTCATTTAATTATCTTTTGAACTTCTCTACTTTGACTTTGAGTTTCTTAATTATTGTTAGGATTTATGATTAATCACTACATCCATAACTCACAATGGAAGGATGGGGCAGTCAACATTATTATGAGAGTTATGATATGTCATCACAATATGTAACATCACCATATTGGAAGGATATGTTTATTGACATGTTTTCGGAAGTTTAACCATCATCCATACCATGTTATGACATTTATGGGAGTAATTATTACAACTATGAATGTCGGGTGATTGTTGTAGATTGCATCATGTTTTAGGGGGTAGTTTGGTATGTGTTTAATTGTTAATTTGATTATTTAGTATATGCTTAGGTTAGAATTGTGTTAGTTCATAAATATTTGTGTTTTAAGTGTTTTTTGGGGGAGAACCTGAAAATGAGCTTCAATTTTATGTATATGAGGTGTTATAATGAGTTTATTAATGTTTCAAGGCATTCGGAGGAGTTTCAGAGGAGACTCAAACCAAAACATAGACCCATGATTGTGGCAGGTAGGCCATGATCGTGATAAAAGCACCAACACAGGTCGACGATGAAAGAAGCTCAAGCATAGGGCCACAATCATGGAGAATTTGCAAAGATCATTATAGAGAGCAAAACAAGCTGGCCACGATTATGCCACTAAGGGCCACGATCATGGCCTGTGTGCAGACAAACGCAGGGTCGCTTCCAGATTTAAGTTTTTGATAGGCATTTCAGACCCCGAAAAGACACTAGGGTTACCTTAATTGGAAAAGACTATAAAAGCATTATAATGTAACCCTAGAAAGGAGCTTTACAATCAGTCTCCATTTGGAAACCTTAAAAAGAGAGAGAGATGAGGGACAGAGAAGAAGAAGAGGAAGATGGAGGAAGAAGAAGTGGATCCTGACACCACTGATCCCTAGATCAGCTGGCATCCTGACATCGCTAACTTCCCATTTTGTCCAACCTAAGTTCATTTTCTCTTTATTTCCGTTTTCATTTAAATTTATAAAGTTGATATTGATTATATGGAAATGGATTTTGGGTTGATAATATTCTAAACTCTCCTTTGAGATTTTACTTTGAGTTAATGTTGATTTAGTTTTTTTGTGTTTATTGGTTTGGGTGTTGTGATTAATTAATTTATTTGCATGTTTCGGTAACAAAGCAAGAAGGTGAGCCAGATAAAAATGATTAGATTAGAATAATGCAAGTTAGGTGATCTAATTGATCACTTAATCAATCTTGTCGGCAATTTCATGGACAGAGATCCTGTATGAGACCCGATTGTTTATTAGGGATCTTTATAACTAATTAGAATTATGGGTAATTTGTGAATTGAGAGATTGCAAGTTCCATAATTCGATTAGGATTTACAATTTAGGGTTTAATGTTATAAATCGAGACAGAGTAATCAACCCTTCGACTGTCTAAAATCGACACCCCATAAACACATAAATGGCTAAATTAGCATTAATAATACTATTTGAATATGTATAATTTAAAATGGCGCAACCCTTACGCATATGATTGAATGACTATGCTCCAACAGAACATATATAAAGACAACAATAAGAAGCAAGTATTACAAATAAAATAATGGAATAACTTGCCAAGAGTGAAGCTAGTTGACGTGAATTCAAGGAGAGATTTTATTCACCTGAATATATTGAGCATAATACCTCATACTATCTGAGCTTACTAACATCTTAGAGTGAAGAAAAGATAAAGGTCAATTTCATAAATGAAGTTACATTTCAAAAAGGTGATGAAGTAACTACTGTTGTAGGAGGGGATGATGAATAGATGACAAAGGTAACAGATAAAGAACAAGACAAGGAAGCCTTTGTCCAAGAAGAAGAGGAAGTATAAAAGTGGTTAATGATGATTGAAGAAGAAAAGGAGAAAGAATCATTTTTCTAAAAAAAGAAAGTGAAGAATGGAGAGGGGAGATTAAGGAAGAACTAACAGAGGAACAAAATAAGGAAACTACTGATAAGCAATTGGTAGCCACCTTAAGTATAGAGGGCTCCCACTTTCTACAAGATAAGCTACTTGTGTCATCCAAAGATTTAAGGAGTTTGGTTATCTCTTATTTTATTGATAGATTGTCATTGAAAAGAACATTAATGTCGTTAATTGAGTTTATTAATTTTATAAATTATGTCCTTGTGATTATCTTACAACATGTGGCTTAATTAAAAGCAACAAAACTCCTATATTGAGCAACAGGTGGAAGTAAGCCACTAATCCTATTGATGGTAAGCGTGAAAGGTACATCGAGTTAATGACATTAAACAAGTCTATTTCATTTTTTATCTTGATAATAAAATAGGATTTTATTAATTCCTAATATGTTTTAGGTCCAAAACTTGAGCATCTTGATGAGATTGTGTATAATTATGGTATTAGGTATGTGTGTTAAGCCATAATGACTCCAAAGTGAAAAATTTCTAAAGTTGTTTCATCTAATTTTCAAGTTACACACATTTACTGAGAGCTACGTTGGTCTAGACTTATGCAGTTACATACATGCCCGTGTAACAGATCATGAGTTTACGAAAAGCTATGTTTTTGTGACCTACACAACTACAAGGTGTAGTCATTTAGTAGACCTTGTAAGTCTACAATACTCTTTAAAAGTGCCTTAATCCCTCATTCTTTCCTACTTTCTCTCTTTTTTCTCACTCTTCACCATTGCCCCTCCATTCTCGTGTCTAAATTGTTTTGTTGTTCTACCAAATAAGTGACACTCAAATAATTTTCCTTATTATTTTAACTTGTCTATGCATGATTCATTGGGTGTTCTGCTTTATTTAGAGATTTTTCACCCAAAAAAGCCAATTTTAGGAATTTGGGATTTTGTGAGAATTTGTATTTTTATGTTTAATAGTTGAATACTATCCTTACTCAATTTATTTAATGATTTAACTTGATTAATTGCATATGAATTGAGTGCAAATTCAAATTGAATTACAAAATTGGGCGATATTGCTCACTAATTGTTAAATTATAATAATTTTGAGTGAAATTAGGGTTAATTAGTTGTTTTATAGTTAATTAAAATTAGGTGTGTGTTTTATTACATGTTAATTTTGATTTTTGCATGAATTGGTTGCTTAATTTCATCATTTTACGTAATTTCTTGATTAGGTATTTTTAATTTCAAATTTAGGTTTAATTCTTAATTTAAAAATTAGGTTAGCTTAATTTTTAATTACAATATTTTTTATTTTCATTTTGTGATTTATTAGAATTTTAGTTAATTTTCCCACTTATTTAAATTTTATTTTATTTTATTTTGTTCTGTTTTATTTTCTTGTCTCAATTTATTTATTTAGTTATTTTTAAATTATCTGTTCATAATTTTATGTGTTTAATTTGTCTATAATTTTCTCTCACTTAGTTATTCCTATAATTTGTCTATAATTTTCTCTCACTTAGTTAAAGTTTCAAGCACAATGATGAGATCACAACGTGAAAAGGTTCTGCACAAACAACAATGAGGAGAGGGGTCGTCTTGAGACCCAAGAAGAAAACGTAATGCAATTCCTATCTTTATCCTTTTAGAAGAAAACATGTTTTAAGGATGTCTCTTTTGATGTAGTAAGCTCCTTCCTATTGGCTTCACCACCACCAATTAGCTTTTTATTCATTTGATTAGTCCTATTCTTGAAGTTATTAGCCTAGTTATCCCTTAAGCAAAGTGAAGGAAGGTGGGAAAGTTTGTCCATAAAATATTTTGTGGATGGTATAAGCTAAGTTGAGCCTTCCAGTGTTTCCTTATCATTGTACTTTGAGATAGTCCAATTTTCCTCTAAAGTGTTCACCCTATCCTTTAACTTCTAGAACTAAACATGTTCAATGTTTTTAGATCTCTAAGGATAGGATACATGTATAACATCATCATAATCCACAAGGTTATCATCTTCAGCTAGCTTTTAAATCTAGATAACCTTAGGGAACTACTTCCTAAGCTCATCTTCAATACAAACTCAGAAAAACTTTGTCTTTTGTGGTTTGTCATATTTTCATCCAAACTTAGGATGCATCCTATGGACCTAGCAATGTAGCTTATCTTTTTTATGACTAGTATTCAAGAGGAAATTAATGGATAATAACTTATATTAAAATGAAGTTTAGTCTAATTTCATCCAAGAAGAAGCCTTGCCTTCATTTTTAAATTATTAAAGGCATGCCTTAGATATGCCAAGAACCTTGTTCAATCACCTTATTTGCTTTATCCTTTAAAGAAAATTTGAAAACAAAGAAATCCTCTTCATTTATCAAAACACTCCCCAATCTATGGCGTTTCCAGTCGGTATTATTCTAGTTTTCAACTTATGGGAAGGATTGTCACTTATGTGCAAAATAACCTACAATGGTTGCCTACCATTTCTTTGCTCCCAAAGAAAGGTTTTATTCAAGTGCAGACATAGAAGCATTAGTTTTATGGATTATGGACATAATGAAGTTGTAGCACCCCACTCCCATCTAACATGTGCCTGTACGTCCATCAAACATGCGCTGTGGAAGTAGTGCGTTAAAGCAATCACATCACTTAACATGACATCACAATTTAAAACACAATACTCAATGTCTAAAACCCAATTCCTCATTTTCATTTAATAAAACTTAATATACATTGTAGCATTAAAAACATAATCCATATATATATATATATATATATATCTGTGTGTGTGTGTGTCTGTGTGTGTGTGTGTATACATACATATATATATATATATATACATATATATATGTATATGTATATGTATACATACATATATATATATGTATACATATATATATGTATGTATACATATATATATATATACATACATATATATA
>JAOQMS010000179.1:15623108-15639759 GCA_027563885.1 Erythroxylum longipes
AGATATCCAAAAATTACAAACTTTATACCAATTTAAATATAAGAGAATAAGATACAACTTTGGTGAAGATACCTCAGCCTAATTCGGCCCACATCAATACAGTTTATTCAATAACCCCAAAACAAGATTTTTATCCTTGATAGTGATACAGCCTAAGCTGGGACTCAATTACATGCCAATTTTGAAAATCATAAAGACAGAATTAAAATTCAAATTCTTCATAAAAGTTGTAGAAATATGTCTCATGTTTAATATGAATCAAAAATAAACTCATTCAGATATCTACACCTCAAGTTATAATTAGAAAACCGAAGCATGATCAGGAAAATTTTCCAATTCATATCATTCCAGCAGACTTCCACACTTTCATCCTATCAATCACTTTCAAATCAACTCAGATAACTCTAAATTTTTATGAATAGAAATAAAAATGTCTTAGGAATCCATTGGTCTAATTTTCAAGTAAGTTGGAGTTTGGAATAAAAAGTTATAGCCAAAAGACTCAAGGCTGTTCAATGAAATACTCTATTCATAAACTTATACAAGCAACTACTACCCTTTTACTGTAGAATCTCATTTTTGCACCTAATTCTCCACATTTTTGCAGCAACACTACTCCATCTTCTTCCTCTCTTTTACTTAATTCCTCATCACAACTTTATACCCTTAAATTTACTCCTTCATTTTTACACCCATGCAACTTATCTTATGCTAAAACAACTCAAAATGCAACATTAGTTACAAATGCCAAAACCAGAAATTTTTTTCAATACTATTCATCATCTTCTTCACCATAAACTGCATTTCTTCCCTCTTCTTCCTCTCTTCCACTTACCCCATCATCACTAGTTTCTACTCTCACATTTCTATTCCCATTCCATATCATCTTACTCTAAAAAGAACAACTCAAATACAAGATCAAACAAAAACATCAAAAACAACAAAGTTTTTGCACTTTCATTCTTTTTTTTCTATACCGTTCTTCTACTTTCAACAACACTTTCACTTCATCTAACTCCTATCTAAATCAAAATCTGACCTGATCCTCATTTCACTCATGCATGAAGTCATTCACAAACATTAAAACATCATAAAAATGACATTAACACTACCATACAACTTAAAGCATCACTTACTTGGTTGCAACAAAAATTCAGAAGTTATGAGGGGGAGGAGAATGACAATCGAAGACCCCAAAGAGCTGAAGTGATGATTTTGCAAAGTTTGTTGTTGATGGACTAATCAAAAGCTAAACACAAAAGTGAACATCCATGGTTTTTTTCTCGGTGATGGACAATAACCTAAACAAATGCAGAAGATAAGTGTTTAAATGATGAATAGCAAGAAGGAAGATGACGGTTTAGGTGATACAAAACTAAGGAGCTGCAGAAACGTTCTGGGCCAAAACATAGCTTAGGTGTTACTTTAGTGTCTTGATATGTGTCTCCTTTACATGTGTCACATTTGTCCACAAATTATACTACCACTTGTCCCCTAGCCATTTGTCCACATGTCATACATTAATAGGTCCATTTGTCAATCTATAATTAGTCCATTTGTCACACTTATATTGGTCTTTTTTTTTAATAAATTTTTTCCAAAATACTTTAAATTTCCAAAAGTCCTGAAATATCACCATAATTACTAAATCAATTCTAATACACTCCAATGTACTTTTCTATCCACAATTCTCATTTATCTTATATTTATATATTTTTCTTAGTCCAAAATATCCAAAAATTTCATAAATTTCCTAAAATTCACCAAAAATTTCGAAATAAAACTAATAGTCTTCAAATAAATTTTTAACGCAAATAATTCACAATTCAAATTTTAATTGCATTTTTAACAATTAATATTACCCGAAAAATGTCTATGAATGCATGTACAAATAATTATAATATGCAAGATCAATAATTTCATGTATGTGTATGCCACATTATGCATAAACATGAGTTATGCTTCGTAATTTCTCAATAATCTCTAATAATCACCATTTTAACCCTAATCCAAGTGATAGGATGTAACACCTAGCAACTATTGGTCATATATTAACAATAAGCTCTATTAATTCCAGTTTTGGTCGTAGATTAACAACAAGCTCTATTAATCCCAGTTTTCCCTTAGGTCATCTTTAATTAAAAGATGCTCGTGAATTAAACTTAGCCACCAAATAACTTAGGATACAATCTCTAGATTTAATTGGATAGTCGTATTACAAATTAGGAAGACATACCAATCTAAGTAACAAACACATACACTTAGATCATTTAACATAGGTTATGTTATCCCTAATGATTAGAAACCATTAGTCACTACAAATGAATCTCAAATATAATAATTACAGACTATATTGAAATTCTAGCTATGGGTTCATACATAAAAAAAATGAATAATAATGTGAATACGATCATTCATACACAAAACCCAAATTCATACACATAGGATAAAACAATCAATTCCTAAAGAGATAGATAAATAACAAATACAAAGAAGAAATGCTTAATCAAGTCGTCGGCGTCAATGTCACCTCCAAACTGGTATCGAGATGCTAGGTCTCTATAGGTATCCAAATAGATGGAGCTTTGTCCCTTCTCCTCATCTTCTCCTAAAGCTTCACTCTCGTTTTTCTCCCAACTGAAAACACCAAACTATTCATCCCTCTGTGCCATCACCATCTATTTGCTTTTATATGAAAACTTAGGGTTAAATGGTGAGCTACCCATTGTCACACCCATAACTTGGTGTGTCATGGGTTTAGAAATGCATAGATGTATCACCGATGCAGAGGTGTGTCACGAGTCCTATGCATGGGCGTGAGAATGATCTCACACCCATGTAGTTGGTTACATAATCGTGAGACATGCTCACGACTGTACAATTATTTGGTCTAGCCGTGAGCTCTTTTGCAACATCTCTTCATGTTATTTTCCATTTTCTTGTCTTCTTCTTACTTTAATCTCCTTCTTCTTGTTACATGAAGACAAGTAAGTGTGATTCTTCGGAAAACAACCCAAATATAGTGCTTTCGATTCACTTTAGCTCCTTCACTTCCGAATTGTGCCTAAAATCATATATAAACTAAAATGAGTATCTTAAGCATTTTTGTATCATTAATCACTAAGTGTTATTGAATAAATATTCAATTAATTGAGCATATATCAATTTTCTCCACACTTAGCTTTTGACCATTCTCGGGTAAAACATCAAAATTAAGATCACAAAACCCAAAAAACATTTACTCATCTCCTATATTTCCTAAGAATGCATAATCATAAACAAAGATGAATGACTTTCAAAAACCATAGCAAGAACTTAACATAACATTCTAAGCTTTTACTTATGATCAATCAACATTCATCACCTTCAGAAACTGAGTAATCTAATGGTAGACTTGGAAAATATGTTTAACTAAGATACATCTATGGTTACACTCAAACACCAATCATGATCATGACATTCCATAACTTTGCAAATCATTTCATTTCTCCACCACTAAGGTTCACATGCATCATCATGAATCAAAGGATTTTTTAGGGTTGTAATGTGAGCAAGGGTAAGGTGAGATGTATTTTGGTAAAGTAGCATAAAAGTCATCAAAGCTAATGAAACAAGAAAAATAATCAATATAATCATCAAGCACAAAAACTAACATTCAATCATAATTGTGTACATCAACTATGATGAATGCAAAAACCATGTTTCCTAGCTTAAATTCAAGCTCTCACACCACAAACCACATTAAGCATAGATCACTTACAAAATTTGATCACAAACAAGACTTTATAACTGAAAGGAGTGACCTTTGAAAGCAACATCCACCTCATATTCAACATACTCAATTAACCTATTCAATACAACTTTAGGAGGAAAGACTGATCATAAGTAACTTTGCAACACATATGCACTTCCTCCTTGATACTTTCATTTAAACATTTTTTTTCTTTTTCTTTTTTTCCTTTTCCTTTTTCTTCTCTTTTCGTTTGCTTTTCTCTTTTTCTTTCTTCTTCTTTTTTTCATATAAAAATTAAAAGAAGCAACACCAATAATAGAATTCATAACATGACATTCTGACAAATATAACCACTTCATACATGTGCAGACCCCCACACTTAAACTTTTGTACATCCACAATCATCAACAATTAAAAAATGCTTTACTAGCTTTAAGGCTTAGGTAGGACATTTGGTTTAGTTTAAAGCATGTAATATGGTTAACACAAAAGGAAAGGCTAATAAAGCTCAAAGGGCCTTAACAAAAGAAAATTCATATCAATGGGTAGGTTATTTGGCTAATGTAGCTTGGAAAAACAAAGAATGCCTAATCATTTTCATTTTAATGTATGTGATAAAAATGTGGTCTTGAATAGAAAATCAAGGCAAAGTCAGGATGAACATGTCATGTAGGTCACACATAAACAAAAACAATAAGACTAATATAAATGTGTCAGTCTAATGAGGCTCAAAATCTCACTGGCTTTTATCTACCACTAGTCACTACTCTTCTAAAGATAATGCATATCGACCAATCACAAAAGCAAAAGTACATTCTAAAGTTTCCATGAAATTATCTAGCCAATTCATTTCCTAATCATGACTATATAGTCCTACAAATAATAGAAAAAGAGAATTTGTTTGTTTGTTTATTTTATTCTCTCTCTCATTTTGTTGAAAACTTGAAAACACATAAAAACAAACATGCATATAAGAAAGAAATGTGGAAACGTAAAGAAAAGAAATAAATTTCCCTTGGGTTGCCTCCCAAATAGTGCCTTTATTTATTTTCATTAGCTCGACTCCTTGTTTTCCTCATCTCTTGACAAAATTGTGACGTTTGTGTGTCATATGTGCTTCCTCCACTTGAGGTTCTTCAGGATAGGGCCTCATTTAATGATCATTCACATACACTAGCTTCCCTATCTTCAAATTTTTGATCTCTACTAAGTCCACGCACTCTGGAAAGATCTCGAATATCTCTTCACCTTTTTCTTCTTCATTCAATTTCTCTAACATGCTAGGTAAAAGAAAAGAGTCATTCTTAACAATAAATTGGAACTCAGTATTTACCTTAGAGCTTAAAGATGTAATTTTTTGTCCTTCGAGCTCCTTCTCTACTTCTTCAACACAAACAATTCCTTGAATAGTCCACTCAGGATTCTCAAGCTCCTCATCACTCTGTAAGACCTCTGCGCAAAAATCCCTTGCGTATACCTTAGGTTGAGATAGTTATGCCTCTTTGCTTTATAATGCTAGGCGATTGATAAATTATACCAACTGACCACCTGGCTTACTAAGTTCTGCAGTCTAGATGTTGTATCTTGATGGAACTGTATCATATCCTCCTGGAACTGTTGTAATTGCAAAGCATTAGCAGCAATAACATTAAATGATTCTTCTAGAAATGTACATGAGTTTTTTCTGCCAGTCTAAATCTTAGAAGCAAGACTAAAATTGTCTTTCCTCCTACTGAAATTGTAAAGTGTTAGTAGCGATAACATTAACTAGTTCTTTTAGAGATGGACTTGAGTCGTAATAAGAAGCTTCTGGTCCATATAGGAATTGTTGTGTGTCCTGCATACTATCAAGGAAGTAATTTTGTTGATTATCCCATCCATAACTAAAGTTTATATGATCATTCCAAACATGGTCATAAGATTAGAATATGATTTATAGAAAATTACTTCCGTCCAATATATATTAATTTTTTAACACAATAAAAACTAAACAAAAAGTGAAAAGATCATGAAATAAATGCAAATAAATTAATTACAAACAAATTTTTAACACAATAAACACTAAACAAAAAGTGAAAAGATCATGAAATAAATGCAATGAAATTAATTACAAACAAATATATACAAAACACTAATTAAAATCAAGAACAAAAACTAAAGCATCACACTCTCCGACAACGGCGCCAAAATTGATGTAGCGGGTCATAACGCTATGCAAAATAAACTAGTCCTATAACTATAGTAGTGGTGAGTCTAAGTCAATCCCACAGAGAGTGTTTGGTTAGCTTTTGTTATGAAAATAATCGATGTTTAGGTGGGGGGTTGATTTGGTTTTGAAATAAGAAAATAAAATGAAACTAAACTAACAAAAACAAATTAAAGAAAACATTTGAAAATGATGAAAGTTATGAAATTGTTGGGAGTTCGGTTCTTTGGTTTAATATCAGCCTACATTCAGTTGAACATACTTCATTTATTTATTGTTCTTAAACCTCTCCTAGCAACTATTGGTCGTAAATTAATAACAAACTCTATTAATCCTAGTTTTCCTTAAGTTGTGTTTAATTAAAAGATGTTCATTAATTAAACCTAGCTATCGAATAACCTAGAATATGATTTCTGGATTTAATTGGATAGTCACATTACGAATTAGGAAAACAGATCAATATAAGAAACAACCACATACACTTGGGTCATTTAACCTAGGTTATGTTATTCCTAATGATTGAACCATTAGTCGCTATAAATCGACCTCAAATATAATGATTACGAATTATATTGAAATTATTGCTATGGGTTCATACATAAACAATCGAACGATAATGAGAATATGATCATTCATACACAAAACCTAAATCCATACACATAGGATAACACAATCGATTCCTAAAAGGAGAAAGAAACAACAAATATAAAGAAGAAATGCTTAACCGAGTCATCGAAATCGATGTCATCTCCGAACCAGCGTTGGGATGCTATTTCTCTATAGGTATCCAAATGGATAGAGTTTTTCCCCTTCTCCTCATCTTTTCCCGAAGCTTCACTCTCAGTTTTCTTCTAACTGAAAACCCCAAACTAGTCATCCCTTTGTGTCGTCACTATATGTTTGCTTTTATATGAAAAGTTAGGGTTAAATGGTGAGTTTTCCATTGTCACACCCGTGACATACCTATGCATGGGTGTGAGAATGGTCTCACGCCTATGCAGCTAGTTACACAGCCGTGAAATGTGCTCACGACTGTATAATTATTTGGTCTAGCCGTGAGCTTTTTTGCAGCATCTCTTCACGTAATTTTCCATTTTCTTATCTTCTTATTACTTTAATCTCCTTCTTCTTGTTCTATGAAGACAAGTGAGTGTGATTCTTCGAAAAACAATCCAAAATAGTTCTTTCAACTCACTTTAGCTCCTTTGCTTTTGAATTGTGCCTAAAACCATATATGAACTAAAGTGAGTATCTTAAGCATTTTCGTATCATTAATCACCAGTGTTATTGAATAAATATTCAATAAATTGAGCACATATCAAATATTTAAGAAAAAATAATTCCATATTAGATCAATCTTACTAAGAGTAATGGATATTAAGTTTACTGAAAATTTTTCTGATGATTTTATAATCTCCATTATATTGTCAATCTAAAAATATGAATTAATATATATTAAAAGGTATTTGAAATAAAGTTATTAAATGATAACCAAAAGAGATAACAAAAGAAGAGAGAATAATAAGGGAGAAGTAAATTCATACCCTCTAGAAAGAAACTTTAGCTTAAGATTATTAATTGAGGACTAATTATGCGCTTTAACGTAAATTATGATATATATATATATATATATATATATATATATATGTATGTATGTATGTATGTATGTATAAGAAGCTTGCCAACACATAGTAAAAGCTTAAAGTGCCCATCTAATGTCGTGATAGCTTTATAATGTGTCATAAACATTAATTTTCTTTTGTTCTAATAACTAGGCTTTCATTACATGTTATGCTTAAAGTAGATTAACTTATGAGGTAGATGACGAGCTTCCAAATCTACCATCTAAATTAGAATTATATAATGATGATTAATGTAAATAGGGTGAAATTTGTTTTTTCAATTTGGTTCCATTTAAAGACTTCAAACTTCTTTTTCAATCATTTCTATCAAGACATAAGATCTAATCTTATAAAGTTGATACATTTCTATCAAGACACAAGGTTTAATCTTGGTCAATTAAAAGTTTCATAAAGAAAAATTATTTTGAACACCTTATCTAACATTTATAATGTTTATATATGACTATAAATTATATTGTGTAAAGGATTTATGGTAGTTTTATCCAAACAAGGTAATGGTAAAAGTAATTCTAAGATTTGAGCATACAAATAACACTCAGAAACTATTATTATAGGAAAATCAAAACTTTATATGTTTTTTATTGAATTTACCCACTAAAAGTTCCTTCAGAGCAAGCCATCACCTTTCCATCTTGTCTAAAATTCAATATTTAACATAATTATTGATGTCTTAGCCCATTGTCACCCTCATCTAGTTTTATAGTCTCACCATCTATATATAACCTCTTTCACCACCAGTCGATTGCCATTTAATTTCCAAATATTGTTATTATCAGATTATCTAAATATTAACTACTAAAACATATCCAAGAGGGTAATAGCTTCAAATTAGACATCCAAATTAAGAATGACAAAGTCAAAAACCTATAAGACACACATTACCATATTTACAAGTAATGTTGTGTGGTAGAGAATAATAAATGTACTTCTAATGGAAAACCATAAACATATATAGAGGAGTGATAGTTCAAGGTTGGTACAGGAAAAGATGGCTAGTAATTGATAGCTCTTATATGTAATTAACACATTTAACAAAGAATAAAAAAGGGAATGGAAAATTATTTACTAACTAAGCGTAATAATTTTAATTTTAAGGAAAGAAAACTTTTCTTTATTGACTATAGCTTTCGTATATATATATATATTTATATAGAGTGTGAATATTTAATTAAACTTACAAGCTATCTGATATGATTAGGGAAAGAAATTTTTGCTATATGATTTGAGTCAAGCAAAAAGAATTGACTTAGCAAAAAAAGGATAAAAAGTTACATAACACTTAATAAAAAATATATTATAAGAGAACACATTGTTTAGCCCTAACTATACTAACTTGCCATCATGAAATAGGATGTAAAGAAATTAGAAGTGACTAAAGAGGATGATGAAACTATAAATGATAACCCTTCCTAAAAACCTAAGTTAGATGTTAAAAAAAATACTCCTTAAAGAGCTTCCATTCCTCTTACCAAGTATCTTAATTGGAAGCTTTCAAAAATTGTGTAACCTATCCACAAAACTAAAGTAGCATAAGAAATTGTAGAATTATCAAATTTCTTTTCTGAATTTGAGATGATGCTAAAAGAAATATTGAAATTGGTAGCCACAACAATATATGTAGCACATACACAAAATATATTGAAATAGAACTTAAACATTAGACAAAAACCAATTGAAATAATATTATAGTGGCAAGGATTGAAAAGAATTGATGAGGTTATAGAAGTTTGATTAAAAAAGATCCCTAAAACTAGAAAAAAAATCTAAGATTTAAGGAAAACCATTTACAGTTTATAAAAATCAACCAATTTGTAGATTTTAAATGTAAAAATCTTTATTAAAATGGAACCAAAAATTGGTAGATTCAATCTAATTTCTAAAACATTGATTTACCCATTCTCATTTTTGTTTTCTTGGTTTTCATATCTATCATAGACCCTACTCAGCATATCCCTAGGTCTTTTAATGTTATTTTGATGGACTAATTATGATTTATAAGTTTATGGGATGTGCAATCATTTAAAAGTCACAAATCTTATGGAGTATTATAACTAGTCAAGTTCCAAAACTCACCAATAAAAATTAAAAAAAAAGTTAATTGGTTGATTAAAGAAATATGATGGACAAAACTATGACATCTTGACTTGATTTCGTAACACTTGTGATAATGTTAACAAATTGAATTATCGTCAGTTTGACACTATAAAAGAGATAGATTTTTAAAATCTTAGTATTTAATCTATAATGATATTCATCAATTTTAGTTGTATCATCAACTTAATGATATGTAACAATGACTAGGATAAAATATTCAAATATGTAAATCAAACTACAAGTTATGTGATATTAATAAGCTATTTTAAGAACCACCATATTACTAAAGTCTATGGTGATCTTCGTGATTGACAACGTGATTGGAATCTTCTTCTGACCAGTTTCGGTAAGTTTAAGTCCATTCAAAGTTCCTTACATCATCATGGCCCTTTGCCTAAAGTTGACATTGTAATCAAAGAATTACTTTCTGAGGAGATCCTCCTAGATACTATTCGATATGAATAAGTATCACATTCAACTGATGTAGTTATTACAACTAAGGTATCTTTTAAAACTACTCATAATGTTCAAACATTGTCAAATTCTACTTCGAATTTATCTTGGTTATCTTAATAGAATTATCACAATTACCGAAAAACTATAGTCATGTTTATTGTCGATGAATTACAATATAAGAAAATTTTTGGGGAAGGCATTAAATCATATCCTTCTTGCAGCACTTCTATTGTCGCTACCACTGAGGAGTCTTTTAATGTTACTAACCCTATGTTTTCTATAAAAGACATTCAATCTTCTCTAAAAATTACAAGATCTTAGTAAATCCACCTTACAAGCTTTATGTATCACATTAGACAACCCTTCCTTATAGTTTCTTATCTCTACCTATTATTATTATATGAGTTATAATTCTCCAATTCCAAAAGACCTCCTATCATTTCAAATATTTTTCATATTGTAAATAACTTAACTAAAAAAAAATTCAAAATTATGAATAATTCACATACCAAATTTATTTATTGACGATATTTTTCATGTTTCCAAAGTTATCTTAAATATTTTATTTGTTGAATAGTTATACGAACTTGGTGTTAATATTTATTTGTCAAATCATAATTTTTTGTGCAAGATTCACATAAATGTGAGATCATTAGGATTGGCATAAAGTAGGCCATCTATTTAAGCTTACCTCTCTTCAACCTCCTTCTAACAGTAATGATGTTTGTTACTTCTCACGTTTAGTATCCTTGCTTGAGTCAAGTCATCTTTCCAATTTTAAACTAAAATCTTTAATTTCTAGTAGTTGTTCCTATGACCCTCGTAAAGCGGGGAGCCATATGCACTGAGGTTTGCCCTTTGCCCTTTTATTCTAATGTCCTGCTTCTCATCCTTTTATAGGTATTTCACATTCTTTTAATATTTTTATATTATTATTCTATATATACATAGATTTATCTTATGTGAAGCTTGTTTAGCTACCTTTCATATACTTCTAGTTTATAAATATAATTACCAATTAACCTTCTTGTAAAATAAAAACACTTCACACTAAAAATGTTATGGAATACAAAGAGACTACTCTCATCAAATTCTTTCCCCAAAATAGAACTAGAATTCAAAGATTTGGTCCTAGAACATTATGAAAAAAATGTGCGTGAAAAAGAAACCTTTTTGATCTCCTCATACAATCCTTAAACTTTTTAAGGAAAAGTTGCTCTTATTACTGTTTATTCAATCACTCACACTCCTTCTCCACTTATTAGGTAATGTTTCTCCGTTCAAGCATTTGCATAACCATTCACATGCTTAAAGTATTTGTTAGTGCCTGCTTCATTCTCCTTTAACCTCATAAATATACTAAATTAGAGCCAAGAGCACAACTTTATTGCTTTGTAGGATATAATGTTGAATATAAGGTTATCATTGTTGATATCCTCTTCTCAAATGTATTTAATTTCTCTTCACGTTACTTTTTGCAAATCATAAAATTCCCAACTATAAATTCCTTCCAAATTGATAAACCTATTGCATCTCTTGTCTTCAATCTTCATATTCCTCTTGTTTCCTAAAAAAAATTATGTAGGTGATACCTCTCTTAGTGTAAACTAACTTTCACCTCTCTTGTAGAATCTTCTCTAACTATGGAACCTATTAAGATTCCACTTTCAATTTCACCCACTCCATCTTCTCCACTTTCTCATACGTTTCGTTGGTTTAGCTGCATAAGTCATCCCTCTATTCTTTTTCTCAATTATGTATTTTATATCATTACATCTTATGGGCCTCATATATACTGAGAGAGCATTTATAATCTTATATAGCAAAAATAATGTCAAAAGAGCTTTAAGCTCTTATTGATCAACATACATGGGATCTAGTTGACTTACACTTTGACAAATTGATGATTAGTTGTAAATGAGTTTATAAAATCAAGACTTGTGCATATGGTTCTATTAAATGATATAAAGCCTGACTTGCTATAAAAGGCTTTACATAAGAATATGACATTAACTATAAAGAAACTTTTACTCCAGTAATTGGTTGCTATAATGCAACAAAAGTTATTTTAAATAGATGTTAAGAATGCATTTTTTATTGGTGACTTATAAGGATGGAAAAATTTGTCTATAGGTTTGGAAAAATTAACTAAGGCTAGGTTAGAATAGCCTAAGTTGATTGGGCTTCATGTTGGGATTTTAAGTGAAACAATGTCGTTTTGAGTAAAATAATATCATTTTCAAATTTTAAAAGTTAAAAATATATATTTGATCGAGCCTGATTAACCTTAGGCTCTAGCTTGGACCTGGATCATTGGGAATGGTTGGGCTTAAGGCCAAGCTAGAGCTTGAACACATTTTTTGGGGCCCGACGTTGCCATCTTTGATTGTCTAGCTTATTCTAACCTAAAGTCAATAGGCCTAACCTAAGTTGATTCAGGTTCAGGCCAGGCTAGAGCTTTATTTTAAAATTTTAGGCTTTGAGTTAGGATTGGGTTAGAGTTGCCCGACCTGAAGCTCAAAATTTTTAAGTAAAATGATGTTATTTTTAATTTTAAATCGAGCTTAGCCCAAGCCTAATCGGGCTCAGACTTAGGCCTAGAGCTTTAGGCCCATTTAGGTAGGTTCAAGCCTATTGCCAAGCCTAGCACTTTATTTAAGGAGGTGTATGTGAAACTACCTATGATTATACTTACCCACCTAATAAAGTTTGTTGGTTACATCAATAATTTAATATGTAAGATTTAAGTCTCTTCAATTTCTTCCTTAACCTTGAAGACTCATCTAACTAGTCTATATATTACTTACTCAAATCAAGCATGCTACTGAAATTATTTTTCATACAGGTATAACAAATTCTACAATTCTACTCATCTTTACAGAATTTAATTCCCATTATTTTACTATAGATGGCACTCTCTATCAACAGTTAGCAATCTTATACATTTGTTGATCACTCAACTTGATTTGTTGCCTATGTAATCCATATAGTTAGTCAATTTATGCCTACTTCATATACCACTTTTTTTTTGTCATACACATCATTTGCTACTTTAAAAGGACGCTATTTTATAGACTTCATTTTTCTAAACATTTCTCTTATTCTGAATGCTTATTTTGATGTGAATTTTACTGATGATCCTATTAATTGATAATATAAAGCTAGTTTTTTCTTTTTATAGAAATTAATTAACCTCTTAGAATAGTAAAAAGCAAATAGTTGTATCTCAATTTAGTATTGAAGTTGAATATTGAGTTATGATTGATACTACCTCTCAACTTATTTATTCATATTAGTTATGGAATATTAAGTTATGGTTGATACTACCTCTCAACTTATTTATTCATATTAGTTATCTCAAAATATAAATATTATATACTTATCAACCACAATCCTCTACTATGAAAATCAATTACTAAGTAGATTATTCATAATGATGTCTTTTATGATCATATTAAGCATATTAAAAATGATTATCACTTTATAAAATGTCATATTTTTTAGCCTATAAATGAATTATCTTTGTTTTATCTTAAATCAAACTGTTGATCCTTTTTTTTTACTAAATTTCATTCTCTAAGTCAATTTTACATAGTCTATTATTCTTTCTTGTGGATCACATACCTCAAAATGGCTTTCATTTCACAGTTTGTGGCATATCTCTTTTTGTTCTTTTTAGTAGGGAAGAATCTAAAGATTTAAGCACTATTTAGTAAATTATTCTTGTAGTTCTGGTTAACACAATATAGGGCAAACTCTAGTACACAAGGATCTCCACTTTGTGATGGTTGGTGGAAAATCATCACTTGTACTCAGCCTTCACTTTGTATTTTACAAAGAGGCTATATCTGTGACTTGAACCTGTGGCCTTCTAGTCACAAAGGAGTAACCTTACCAGTTGCTCCAAGGCTTGCCCGCATACATTATAATAATAGACCAAAGAAGGAAACTTATACTTTCAATTAGAGACCTTTGGTGTACCATAGAGTATAGATGCAAATATAATAATGTTCAAGTACCAAAATGATTTGCTCTATTTGGAGCTCAAACATTGTTTTCCCTCCTTCTTAAATAATTTCAAAGGCTACTTCTACAATAATATCCACTAATCAACCATGCCATTAAAACAACTTGAAATGATAAGACCTACCCCTATTTAATTAGGGGATTATTTAGGGATATCGATTATGGAGTGCCTTCTTTAAATATGATCAAAAAGTAAAAAGATTAGGAGAAAGGAGATGAGTATTGATAATGTAGTGGCTCTTATAGTACAGAGTAGAGGAAGAAGTAAGAGTAGAGGTCCCAAAGGGTATGGCAAGTCCAAGAACCAGTCTAAACCTACAATTGGCAAGGAAACTAGGACATGCCATTCTTAAACTAAAACCTAATCATATAAAGAAGTTTTGCTATAAGTGGAAAAGAGACTAACAAAGCAAGAACACTATAAAGATGGAGATGATAAAAACAGTGTTGTTACAACTTTATGTACAAATGATGAGATGACATTAATATGTGTAACCAATTAGTGTCTTCAAATTAGTGACTCAGATTTTAAATTCCTTATTGATATGGGGCTCCCTACCATTATGTTTCGAAAATATAGTACTTTATTAATTATAGGAGTGTTGACTTTGGGAGTGTCAAGATGGGTAATTAAAGTTCTTCTAGCATCATTCGTGTGGGTGACATCTCATTTTAGACCAATATTAGGTCTAAGATAATCTTGAGAGATGTAAGGCACTTTTTAACTTATGCCTCAGTTTTTTATCTGTAAATGTGCTTGATCAACAAGGGTAGTGACACATATCTGGGGATGGTAAATGGAAGTTGTCTGAGCTAGCAATTGCAATTGTTTATGGTAAATTATCTTGCACCCTATTCAAGATAAACTTGAAAGTGTGTGGTGGTGAATTATATATAGTTGAAGAGAATACTTCTCAAAACTTGTGGCATCATAGATTGGGACATGTAAGTGAGCAAAGGATCAAATTGCTAGCTAATAAATCTCTTATCCTTGCAAACATTAATATCTTCCTTAATCTTTATAATCATTTCTTGACCAAAAAATGACATCGAGCTTTTCTCTATAGAAGTTCTTCCAGAAAATGGTCAAGTTAGGATTTATGCACTTCGACGTGTGTGATCCTCTTAAGGTGGAGTCCTTAGTAGGTAATAAATATTTTGTTACTTTTATTGATGATTCTTCACATAAAACTTGGTCTTATATATTGAGAACAAAAGGCTAGGTGTTTAAGATTTATCAAAATTTTCTTGCCATGGGTGGAAAGGAAGACATAAAGAAAATTAAAGTGTCTCTAAATTGACAATAGAGGAGAGTCCACCTCCAATGAGTTTGAGGATTATTGTGCGAGAAATGATATAATACATGAGAAGACAAAACTTAGTATCCCACAACACAATGGTATTGTTCAGAGGATGAATAAAACCATTGTGGAGAAGGTTTGAGGTATGCTAATAATGTCTAACTTACCAAAAAAAAAAATTAGGGTGAAGGAATATGAACCATTGTATACTTGATCAATCGAGTACCATTAATTCCTTTGAGTTTGATATTCCCAAAAGAGATAGAAAGGGAAATATCCTTCTTATTCATATATAAGGGTATTCTAATGCAAGTCCTTTAAACATGTGCCAAAGGAGTCTTAAGTGAAACATGATTTAAAGACTACTCCTTGTGTCTTTATTAGGTATGGTGTCAAGGAGTTTGTTTAGAGGCTTTACAACTTAAAAAAATATGTGGTTGTCAAAAGTAAAGACATATTCTTCTATGATCATAAGATATATGCATATCTCATTTAAGAAGGTTAGATTAATTCTAATAGTTCATGTTACAGTGCCACTAATGTATCTCTTATTTCTACTTCAGTTTATTAGCCTACAAGTGAAGAGGGCAAAGAACAAGAGCAAGCATATGATGATAATGATTAGGTTCAAACTAATGGTTATAAGCTATATGAGCCACATCTTATAGATGATGAAGATGGGGATTATAAACATCGTAAGTTGGGGGAACCTAGTGTTGGAAGACATCTAATTTCAAAAGTCAACTAGAGAGAAAAACCCTTCAACATGATACCTAATTTCAAAATATCTTTTAGTCACTACTGAGGGGGAGCCAAAGAATTTTCAAGAAATTCAGTCAGTCAAAGACAAAGACTTTTGGCTTGAGGCAATGCAAAAGGAAATGAATTCGTTAATAAAGAATGAGACCTATAAATTAGTGAAGCGTCCTAAAAGAAGAAAAAACACATTAAAAATATATGATTGTTCAAAATCAAGAAAGATGGTAACAAGCTAGTGAAGCGAAAGGTAAGATTCTTGGTGAAGGGATACAACTAAATAAGGGCATCGACTTCAATAAGAAATTTTCACCAGTGGTCAAGATGATAGTCATTTACACTTTATTGTTTCTAACTACCAGTTTGGATCTTGAACTTTAACAACTTGATGTGAAAATTGCTTCTTACATGACGACCTGCATTAGGAGATATATAT
>JAOQMS010000179.1:15639859-15709501 GCA_027563885.1 Erythroxylum longipes
CAGTTTGGATCTTGAACTTTAACAACTTGATGTGAAAATTGCTTCTTACATGACGACCTGCATTAGGAGATATATATGTGTGTGTGTGTGTGTGTGTGTGTGTGTGTGTGTGTGTGTGTGTGTGTGTGTGTGTGTGTGTATAAGGGAAAGAGGACTTTGTTTACAAATTGACGAAGAGTCTTTATACACTCAGACAAGCATCAAGGCAGTGTTACAAAAAATCTCACTCATTTATGATTGGAAATGGTTGTAAGCAAACTTTAGTTGACCTTTGTGTGTATTTCAAGAAGTTTACTAGTGGTAACTTTATTATCTTGATGTTTTATGTTAATGATATGTTGATAATGGGATAAGACGTTAACATGATTCGCAGGTTAAAAGAAGACTTGTCGAAGTCCTTTGATATAAAAGATTTGGGTCCTATAAAATAGATTTTTAGGCATGGAAATTACTTGTGACTGGAAGGTAGAAAATTTGTAATAATCACAAAAAAAGTATATTGAATGTTGCTTGAAAGGCTCAATACGAAGCATGTTAAGTCAATTAGCACACTATTAGCAATTTATTTTAAGTTGAGTAAGCGAGCTTATCCTACCACCAAAAAGGAGAAAACCAAAATATCTACTATTTCGTATTCCTCTGTTGTTGGTTCTTTGAGTTATGTCATGGTATATACAAGGTCAGATATTGCACAAGTTATTAGATTAGTGAGTAGATATTTATCTAATCCGAGAAAGGTTCACTGGGAAGCAATAAAGTGGCCCTTTATATACTTTTAGGGTACTTAAAGATGGAGTTTGTACTTTGTTGATGGTGAGCCAATTCTAAAAAGATACACACATATGAACATAGTTGGTGATCTCGATAACAGGAAGTCCACATTAGGTTACTTATTCAAATTTGCAGGGTATTCATTTCTTCGTAATCCAAGTTACAAAAGTGTGTAGCCTTATCTACAAATGAGGTAAAGTTTGTTACAACTATGGAAGCAGGTAACGAGATGCTTTGGTTGAAGTGATTCCTTCAAGAATTGGATGTGAAACAAGAAAAATACATGGTATTTTATAAAAGTCAAAGTGCCATAGATTTGAGCAAGAAGTTTATGTATCATTCTTGAACCAAGTATATTGATGTCAGGTATCAGTGGTTACGATCAGTGGTTAAAGAGCAATTAATGAAATTGAAGAAGATTCACACGAACAAGAATGGAGCTAATATATTGACGAAGGAATTTCCTAAGAGTAACCTTAAGCTTTGTGGCAAGCTCGCCAAGATGGCTTTCAAATGATTAATGAGGTGTTTTATTTTTCGTCCGAAATAAGTTAGTGAGGGAGATCATTGTAGGACTACGCCCATTTTAGCAAAACTTGTTTGACCTATATGACAACGTTTGAACTTTGTGAGTCTTATTTTCCTTTATATAGATCGAAAGGAACGAAGATCGGGCAAAGGTGAGACAGAAAATTGATGGATTGATGTTGTTTTTAAAGATAGGCCCATTTTAGGGTTGACTACACCCTTTTTGGGGTTAAATACGCCCATGTCATTGGTGGAAATAGTCATATGTATGACTATGTATTCTTCTATAACCATGCATAAGTTGAAGACTCAGTTTCACCTATGTGGAGGTCGAACATACTCGTATGATATTGGAAACAATCTTGCATCTCTACAAATGTCGAGTATTGAAGTGAGTTTAAGGAACACATTCATCAGACATGCCTATGTGGATGACCATGTTTGGTTTAAATCCTATTTTACGAGAATACAAAAGGAAAATATGATGGCCATCATATGTGACATAGAAAAAGAGAAAAAAAGAGCATGACAGAAAATAGTAGTATTCTTCATCCACACTTTTTTTTTTTAAAGGTTGATGATTCAAGATTAGATTGGAGTAGTGTTGATTTGGAATATCAATTTATACTCAATCCTATAATCTTGTTGGGTTATCGGCTATTGTGTTATGATGGTGCTTCAAGTTAGGGTCAACACTTTAAAGCTTGAATTCTTGTTAGTTTGATATTTAATTAATGAATTTACTTATTGGTTTAGCACTAAAAAATTATTCCCGTAAATTTAGTGTTTTACTTTTTAATCATTGAAATTGATTGAGTTGATTATTTATTAAGATTGAGTTGTTTGAAATTAATTGATTATTCTTATTAATCTCGCGAGTATTATTATTTTGAACCCACCACATTGATCAACCATGTCACTGGAACAACTTGAAATGCTGGGACCTATCCCTGTTTAATCGGGAGCTTGTTTAGCTATGCCGAATTTGGCGTGCCACATACCCTTGCAGCTCAAAAAAATAAAAAACCAATCCTCAAATCAAACGCTGTCAGAGAAAGATGGCAGAAAGAACAAAAGTTTCAAACTATTCTCTAAAGGATGCTTCCTTGTTCAGTTCTCGAAATGATTGCCCTTTCCCTTGGAAAAAGTACGCACTTCATTGATTTTAAGTTTCTTCTTTCACCTAAAGTGATACAGATACTGGTTGGAGTGACACAACTTGGATGAAATGAAGCAATATTAGTTGAAATATTGTAATATTTTGTCAAGTCCTGTTTAAATATTTCAACTACGCACTGTTGCTAAACCAAAATGGAGATGAACCTCTCAATGTATGGGGAAAATGATATATGTAGAGCTGAGCCCGCAAAGCAGCAGTTTGGGCCCCCATTTGACTATCTGTGGCCTAAAGCACTCCAAAAGCGATGATGTTGACCATTCAGCAAACTACATTGAAACATGCCAGCTATCTAAATTGCAATTAAATCATGAAATTGGTGAAATTTCATTAAAGCTGAAGAAGTTTAAAACTGAATAGGAAACCTTATTATTAGTTAAAAATTCAAATTTGATATTTGGGACTTGTGGAAAGCCGACAAACTTTGGTAGGTCACATATGTGGTGGAAGCCCGATTAAAGACTTGAAACGAAGTCCAAGTGAAGATGGGTTAGAGGTAAGGGTGGGGTAAGCAGCATCTCCGCCGTTGAAAAAGGCCTCGAGATCCTAAAACAGACACAGAAATTAATGTGTGAGGGACAAGAGGACAATGTAGTGTACTGTCACTGATGATTCACGTGCACCTTATTCTATTATTACAATATACTTCCAAAACCATGTCTCTTAATGCCTCTGCAGCTTCTACTGTCCCTCAAAACTCACACACGTGTCTTCCGGTTCTCATGTTCGTACTCTACCCCCACACCTTCCTGACCAAATCCTATTGCTCTTGTTTTGCTTTTTCTTTTGTTCAACTCAAATTAGGTTTATAGAATTGAAGACGGCGAAGCGAAACTGAAGATGACAATACTACACAATTTTATTAAAATTTATGTTCTCATCACTTCACATCTAATGCTGTGTCCATTATATATTTTTATTTTTAGAAGAAAAAAAAAAAAGGCATCTGGCAATGGCATTTGTACGATGCTATAATTGCTGAGAAAAAATGGCATCTTAATTACTCCCCGGTTACTGAAACCTATCTTTCCCCATTAAAAGAAAAGGAATGATAAGATCATGATTATAGGTTGTAGGAATCTATTATTAATTAGCTTAAGAAAACCCTAGATGAAGCATAGCATATTTGCTTCCATGTAAGACGTTTCCGTCTCCTTCTTACACCAACTTATACTGTCTAGCTCTCAGCTCTAATCTAAAATCAAACCTCCTCCAAACAAACTGCACCGCCACAGCTACTTCTATCGGGTTTTTCTCTGACTAAATCTATCTGTTCACGTAGGATATGCAGCCAAATTATGGTGTACTTGGCAGCCACCATTACCGCCACCACCACCCAATCATGGAGGATGGTGGTAGTTGCCTATCTTCAGATTACCCCATTTTGAGTTCTCAAAACCTAAGCCTGCAACATCCCTATCAACAGAGAGAAACCCACCAAAATTTTTCGCCAGAGACACCACAACAGCGGTCCTCCGTTGCCGCAACCCATCAGTTGTTTCACCACCAACAACAGTTCCCCCCATTTCAACAGCTCGAGGAGAGGCTGGACCGAGAAATATCGCAGCAACAATCCCAAGTTTCGTCTTTCCCATCCTTCTTCGGCGTGAATTTCAAGTTGGGTCTCAATGAAAACAGTGGCAGTACTCATCAAGATGGTGCTTTGAATCAAGGGGGAGCAGCTACTTTGCTTAATGGGGATGATTCCAATCTCTCCAATTCGTTGGTAATGTCTCAGTGTTGGAATTCCAATGTAGATTCTGCCGCCGCAATCAAGGAGCCATTTTGGTAACTGCTAGATGATAAAGTTATCACCTTTATTAATTATTCGCTAGCACTTTGATTTTCTAGCTGAGTGGACATTCATGTCATCTACGTGTTTGTTTAAATGTTGCAGGAAACTGCTCAACAGAAGTAACAGCGAGAAAGAAGTTCAGGGAAGTGACAACAAGTACTACAATCTTATACGTGCAAAGCACGTCGATGGAAGTTGTGAAAATTGCAAGAATTCGGACGGTAAATATGGGCTCTTTGGCGAGCTTGAAGCAATATGTAGCATTGCGAAGACTGTTGAAACTAATCAGACAGGCTCCGGATTTGCACCCACGGGAGAAAATTCACCGACCAATAAAAGTCTTTTCGTACCATTTGGTACCACAGGGAATGAGAATATTGGAGCAATGAACAATGTAGTTGGAGTTGATCATGGGTCAGAGAACTCTGTTGGGGAGGAAGTTTTGTTGAGGAAGAGACTAAAGAGGAAGAGAAAGAGGAAACTGAAGGAGAATTTGAATTCAATGGTTGGGTTCTTCCAGAACTTGGTGAAGGAACTAGTGAACCATCAAGAGAAGTTGCACAGGGAGTTCTTAGAAGCAATTGAGAGAATGGATAGAGAAAGGACACAGAAAGAAGAAACGTGGAGGCGTCAAGAAGCTGAAGAGTTCAACAGGGAGGTCATCGCTAGAGCTCGTGAACAAGCTCAAGCTTCAGATAGAGAAATTCAATTTCTTTCTTATGTAGGGAAAATTACAGGCCAGAGCATCGATCTTCCTGCTAGAAGGACGCCATTGGTGCTCCAAGCAGAAGCTGCTATCGATGAATTGACAACCAATGAATTCGCCAACCATAAGAGGTGGCCTAAAGCTGAAGTTGAGGCTTTGATCCAAGTAAGAAGTAGCATAGAGACAAAATTTCAGGAAACTGGCTTAAAGGGGCCTCTTTGGGAAGAAGTAAGTCATTTAATGGTTTCAATGGGGTACGAAAGGAGTGCCAAGAGGTGCAAAGAGAAGTGGGAGAATATCAACAAGTACTTTAGGAAAGCCAAAGAAAGTACTAAAAAGAGGTCTCAGCAGTCCAAAACTTGTTCATATTTCAGTCAACTTGATGAGCTTTACTCGAGAACACACATTAGCCGCTCTGCTGATAACATCATGTCCGGAGTTGGACCACTGTCTATGAATGAGGCTGGGATCGAAAATAAAGACATTCCAGAGCTTTTACAAGCTTTTACTGTTCGGAGAGGTCCAACAACTGCAACAAAATCCAAGGTGGAATCTGATGAGATGGGCTCCGAGAGATTACAATTTGACGACTCGGTTGACTGTAGAGTAGAATTTGAAGAAGGAAGTCGTCAACAAGGGGAAGACCACAGCAATGAACAAGACAAAAATTGTCGAGAAGCTATAACATGATGACAATGAAGATCGAGGACTGAGTTTACAAAAATGTAGAACTACATATTAGACTTCCATATCAGGTGATTCTTTTGGTGACTTTACAAGGTTTCAAAGCGAAAGACAATACTTTTATGCTCTTTAGCTCACTCGGGCTCTTAGTTTTTGCTGGAACTTAGTAATTACATGATCCAAGACTATTTGGCTTTAGTTGTTTTTATCATATTAAAAGCAGAAGACTAAAAAAGTTGGACCTTGTTGAGTTATGATTTGCATAGATAGTTGCTAATGTGAAATAAAATCTTCGTTACTATTCCATTGGAGATTCAACAGCAAGAATGTTTTTCTTTTCATTTTCTTCCTTAACTCTAATTTCTCAATTGATTTTTACGCTTTCTTAAGTTGTTTCTTGCTGCCCCGTTATAGTAGAATAACCTTAGCATTGAATACTTGGTAAATAACCTTTTTATTTGTACATCAAAGAACCTAAATATATAAAGTTGTGAAGTCCAAACTCTGGTGGCTTCTTTAATATTAATTTGGAATAACATAACCTGTTTCATCTCATTTTCGATTGTTCATTTGCAAGTGTGAAGGACATATGGGCTGAAAGTCCGTCGTAGGCTTTTAAAACCGTAACTTTTGTGCATAAAGGGGTTGGGGTCAGAGTAAGACCTTAGTGGGTGAATTTACAAAAAAAAAAAAGACCTTAATGGGTGAGAGATTTGTCTGATTTGTGACGTAAAAAGTGGAGAAGAGAGAACACCTTCTTGGTGGAGTGGTTTGGGTCAGAGAAACATGGCAAGACGATAATGTTGATTAGAAATGCAGTCAATCTAGATCCGAATACATTTTATTCCATTTTAACTGGACTAATTCAAGAAACAAAAGTGGGTTCATATTAGTTGGTTTGGAGGAAGCTGTCGTCTACAATCCAATCCTGGAGCAATATCTCTTCCTCGGACAACGTCAAACTTTCGTCCAAAGTTGTCCATTCCCTCGTAACACCACCTTCTTCATCTGCTTCATCTTCAAGCTGATAATTCCTGAAAATTTCTAAATCAGAAATATCAGATGAAGAAAAATTTTCGATGCAGAAGTCCAACCTCGATCTTTGCGAATCACATTCCTTGGATGTGTATGGCAAAATAGAGCTACCAGCTCTCAATCCCACATCCTCTTTCTTCACTAAATCTTCTGTTGCCGTCTGAGAGCTCAAATTCTCATTTACAAGTGCTGCCTTGGTTGGAATCATAGCTGAATGGCGCATGATTCCTGTTCCTGAGGGGGTTTGATAAGACACTTGGATTTGATTACTCTTCTTCTTTTCATCGCTACTTTGTTTCGATTGTTTGCCATATAGTTTCTTCACCAGGATTGTGTTCCAGTAATTCTTGATTTCGTTGTCTGTTCTCCCAGGAAGTCTTCGAGCAATTAAAGACCATCTACAGTAACAAAAAACAATAAACACAAGCATACATTTTTATAATCTGATAGAGACAGAGATAAGGAAAAGCGCACCTGTTGCCTAAAAGCTTGTGGAGACGAATGATGAGATCCTCTTCCTCATCTGAAATGTTACCTCTCTTGATATCAGGTCTAAGGTAATTCAACCACCTCAGTCTGCAGCTCTTTCCACATCTCTTCAGACCTTCAACACTTGTATTAATTCTAGTGAGCATCTTGTGGTAAGATACTTATGAACTACTATACTAGCAACCACTTACCAGTTTGCTTGGGAACGTTTCTCCATTTCCCTTCGCCGTGAATTTTGACATATTCAGTGAGAATTTTGTCCTCGAGAGCAGCCCAAGCCCCTCTAGTCATTCCTTCCTTGGAGCAACAAGGAGTTCTACCCATTTTGACGCTGTGAATTGAGACTCTCTCTCTCTCTCTATCTTCCACAAGAAGAGCGACTCTCATACATTTTCCTCTTTGTCTTAAATAGCTAAAAATATATATACGTGAAAAGAAATGAACTTGTCTTGCTCCTGCAAGTGGAAAATGAGCATTGCCAGTTAAGATTCAGCCTGCGTACAAAAAGTATACTGCATTAATCACTTGTTGGTTGAAGACTCCTTTCAGGGGACAAACTTCCACAAATTTGTTAAATATACACATATTTGGCGTGCAAGTAATATATATGCATTATTTAGGAACCACCTGACTGTTAGTGCCTAATACTTTAATCTGTAGTCCAAAGTGTAAGGTTCCTGGTTCTGTGTCAGTTTCCAATCACATTGATTATATAGTTGTGAATGATCACACAGGGAGTTTGGAGTATTGTAAGTGTCTTTATTTTCTATTTTTTTTTTGTTAATTTTCTTTGTTTTTGAGGTTTGAAATTATATTCAAAGGAAATTAATCTTGTTTTGTGTTAAGGTGTATTTTGGAACAAAATAAAAAGAACTGCGAACATTTGGGACAAAAAAAGCTGAACCAGGCACGTTGAACCTAACTAGACATAACCTCGTGTAGTGATACCTATGTGACAGTCAGTAGCAGTGCATTTAACACATAAACCGTAGCCTATGCGTTTTACTTATGCTTTTAAAAAAATCACAAGTGAACAGTAAGATGGACACCAAGGGGTTTATTTGTCACATCAAAGCTACAGTAGCGAAGAGAAGAGAATAGAAAATAGAGTAGCGTGAAGAGAATAGTGGCAGCTCAAGCAACGAAAATAGGAGAAAACATAACCAACGACGGTGCGGCTGAAAAGAGGAGAACATAACATGTCCAGAGCAGGGGAAAATGCCCAGTAGAAAAAGAGAAAAATCAAGCAACAAGGACAACAACTGGACAGGAAATAAAGAAGAAAATTAAGAACATCTCAAACGTGGACAGTCCAAAATAGTTAGGAAAAATTGTAATGATGAGTAACTAAACTCTTATTTCTTGGTTTACAAAATCCTAGTTATTGAACTTTGAATGTTGTGAGATTTTCTTTTTTTTATTTGAATCGATTTATTAGTCAAGTATTAATTATTTTTCTGGGTTATTATTTGATTGTTTAATTTTACGGCTAGGTGCGCAACTAATTTGTGATTTTATTCAATCAATTGCAAGATTAAATAGGTTAATGTTCAATTCTTTTAATCAAAAATAGCAAGTATAATTTTTATCTACTACATTAGTGACATGATGCTAGGAAAAATAGTTGTTTAGGCTAGATATGCATCGTATATATGTTGTCTAGTTCATCGATTTGCTTGATTCGTAAAGCTATTAATTAATTAAATCTGATATCGTATCCAGGTTATTGATTAATAAGAGTTAATTCGAATACATGTTTTGGTTAATTAAACATAAGAGAAAATAGGTAAAGAAACTTATTATTTTTAGTATCGATGATCAATGCAAGTTCAATAATGAAGGAGACCGAAAACTAAGATTTATTCCTATTGAGTATTAAATTCTCATTATTTTGCTATTAGTTATTTTTTCTAATTTCGTATTCCAATTAAATTATATTTAATTAACAATTTAAAACCCTCAATTTTATTGCATAACTACTAATGTCTGAATTTCTCTTGAGAACGATCCCTAATTTTCACTACTACATTAATTTGTGTTGCAAGAAATTGGTTTTTCTTTTATATTTAACTGGAGGCGGCAGCATTCACCAAGTATACGTGCCTTAAGAGTGTTTGACTGAGATCTTGTGTGAGCACATTATTATATAAACCGGCATGATTCAAGCCCAGTACTGATCTTGAATTTGTATTTTGAAGTTTATAAAAGAAAAGAAAAATGTCAATTAAGATTGTTAATATGTAATTTAGAAGACTTGAATAAGAAGAGTTAAATAGGCCTTTCTTCCTCGAGATAATTACATTATATTTAGTCGTCTAGAAAGATTAAACTTTGGTCAAGGAATTAAAGTGGTTTTACTTGTTTATGCCTTGCAAATAAGAGCTAGCATAGTTTTTTTTATATATTTTTAATAATCTGATTAACTATCAACTAAATATATATTATTTAAATATTTAATAATTAATAATTAATTTTTTAATAAAATTCTGAATAATTTAATTTAATATTATATATAGTTAATTAATTAAAATTAATTATTAATAAGATATGAATAATTTAATTTTACTTAATAATTTTATTTGATTTTTGTAATGAATTAAACTTAATAATTATTGATAAATAAATTAAATTTAAAATATCTTCAAAAATATATAAATTTTGAATAAAATTTGATTTAATAATTAAGATATATTTAAATTAAATATTAACTTATAAATAAAAAGTTAATTTTAAAATTATTTATTTAATGATTTTATTAATAAATTTATATAAAAGATAATTTATTTAGTTAAAAATTTTAAATTTAAATTTTATTTAATATACAATTATTAGTGATATTGACGTTAATAATTAAATAGATTTTTATTGAAAACAGAAAAAACATGACAGAGAATTGGAACGGTCGGCGGCTTTTCCTTCCCTTTTTTCGCTTGCATTTTGTTCAAAGGTCTAACATAAGGATCGTTGAATTTAAATATTTTGTCGTTATTACTTTATGATGGCGGTTCGTCTCTTTGTTTCTGTCTCTTCCATGCTCTCATTTTCTTTTCCTTGAAACAAGATCTTTGACAACGAGCACGCATTCCGATACATCAATTGATATCGAGATTTCTTCTCCTTGAACAGATTTGCTTGCATTATATAAAATTTAAGGGACCAGACCTGATCAATAAGCGCGTGTTCACTTCATAGTGACGATGAATCATTTGATGGGAGTCCGTTGACATTCAATAGTTATTGTAATCTTCCAAATAATTGTGATGTGACCACGTAAAAAGAAATGTAATATGTGAGTTTTTCCAAGGGAATCTACTTTTTCTTATGCTGCTTTTTTCTCCGTGGATTAGGTTCGCAGTGTTTGGTTTTTAGTTCTTTGTGCAAAGGAAAATGGCTCCTTTTTTTATATATGTCTGGAGAATTTAAAGTGATATTGAGAGAGGGTGAAGTGAGAGGGGTATCTACTGTCTAATCTAATGACAAAAACGATTAAGAACAGCCTTTATACATTTCGTCGTTTATCGAGAAACTCACAAACACTAGTTAGGGAGGTCTTGGATGGGAAAGATGCGGAACTTTCCTTGCCATATACGTTTGATTTCCCAAAGAGGAAATTCGTGTTTACAAAGAGGAAAACAAACAAACAGCATCAAGGTGGAAAGGAAAATGGGAGAAACAAACGAGCTCTTTTATCAAGAATACGACTTTATGAACTGAAAAAAAAGGCACTTATATTTTTTATAATTTGAAATTTTCGATGACTAATCACCAGCCGCAATTTATGTTTGTACTGTATTCTTCTGTGCACATCACTCACACGTAACCAATTACCGTCCAATGTAAAATATAAGGTATAAAAAAGTGAAAATCAAGTTCATAATGACATTAATTTGGCATTAACAAGTTAATATTAACTTATATTAAAAAGATTTTATTTACGTGATGTTAATTTTATGGTTAATAATGAACTAATTTTATAAAAACAATAACAACAATCAGTAAAAATTTTATTAAAAAACGGGATCTTAAGAGGTCCAATAGTACGCAGTTTTATCTCTAAATAATAGAGAGACTGTTTCTAAATAACCCATATGAAAATAATGAACTAATTTTATAATAAAGTGAAATTAGAATATTTTATTACTACTTTTAATAACTTTATTTGGTATTGTAAAATTAAGTAAAAGTTAAAATTTTAAATATAATGAATTTTGATGTTTTATAAGAATATTTTCTCACACTGCATATAGTAATTGATGAACCAAAATGACTCATAAAGCACTTAGTCTCACGAGAAAGACTGCAAGGTCAAACAATAGAAGAGAAAAAGCTTCGAATGATAATTTTATTTAGTACAACTTAATGCCTTTATATACCATAGATTACAATGATAAGTATCTTACGTTTCTCTCTTCACGAGCTAATATTAAGCAATAAGTCCACTAACTCATAACTCCTAAAGATTAAGATCAACAAAAGACTAGGTAACAAAAAAGTAAGTGGATAATGAATCAATAGTTTAAATAACAAATAAACAACAATATGTTAATGATGCCCAATTCTCAATCAAAAGGCAACCCACTAGCTGATGGCAGACATTTTCAAGCTTGTTGCCACCCAAGCCTTTTGTAAACAAATCTATAGCTTGGTTTTCTATACTGACATATTCCAACTCAATTTCTTCTTACCAGACTTTCTCTCTAATAAAATGGTAACGTGACTCCACACGGTTAGTTTTTGCATGAAAAAATGGATTCCCCATCGATTATATTGTTGACAAGTTGTTGCGATACAAAAGGAATACCATACTCTGTTGGCTAACACAAGTCCTTCAGTAACTACATAAGCCAAGTGCTTCCTTGAGCTGTCATTGTTGTCACTTGGTACTCCATTTCTGTAGTTGACAGAGACACTATTGGTTATCTTTTGCTACATTAAGAAATTGCTCCAAACCCAAGCATAAAACATACTTGGTTGCTATAGTCACCTGTATGGTCAACATCATAATAGCCAACTAGTACACAATCTCCATCTTTCTTTGGATTTTACGTGTAGCCACTCATCACACTAACTACAAAAGAAATATTCGGTCTTGTTAAAGTTAAGTAGATAAGACATCTTACCAACTGTTGGTACATCGTACGTAACATCATCCAAATCTTTCCCTTTATGAGTACACATTTTGGCGTTTGGTTCCATCGCCATTGAGATTGGCTTACACATAAGCATTCCATAATTCTTCAACAAATCTTTGGAATACTTTTGTTGATGCAGAAATATTCTTTCTTGAGTAAGATCAATCTCTATACCAAGAAAATGCTTAAGTTATCCAAGTTCTTTCACCCCAAAGGGAACTAATAAATTCTCTTTAGTTTGAAGAATTTCTTCTTCAAAATCTCCTGTGATAATTAAATCATCTATATACACTAGCACAATAGCTAGCTTCCCTCCTTTAGCTTTAATGAACAAGCTAGAATCAACAGATGCCATAGAATAATCTCTGCGAGTAAGAAATTCAGCAATATTACCATACCACACCCTTGGTGCTTTTTTAAACCCATAGAGGCCTTCCAAAGCTTACATACATACTTAGGATGATCTTAACCATTAAAACCTATAAGCCAATCCATGTAAATCTCTCGATCCAACTCCCTATGCAAAAATGCATTCTTTACATCCATCTACAATAAGTTCCAACTTTTACTAGCTGCAAATGGTAGTAAGACTTATATAGTTGTATGCTTTGCAAATGGACAAAACGTTTCATCATATTCTAGCCTATATTGTTGAGAGAACCCTCAAGTCGATAGATGAGCTTTATGCCTCTCTATTGATCCAATATTTGATGCTTTATCTTGCACACCCACTTGCAATAAATAGGCTTCACATCTCTTGATATAATACGAGCTCTCAAGTCTGATTTTTCTCTATTACAACAATTTCCTCTTCTATAGCTTTCATCCACTCAGGATTCTAAGACAATTTCCATAATGTCTTTGGTTATTATGTATCTACTTCTTCTATTATGGCAACATTGGCATACTTGGGATTTGTCTTTCTAACTCTTGTTGATCTTCTAAATGAAGTTATTTGCTTATCTTGGCTTGTTTTTTTCGCTTGGCCTTTGGTACACACCTATTTACCAAAGATTTTGAACTATTCCTTCTTTGACATATTCACCATCATCTGAAACCTCAAATTTATCTGAACTTAACTAGATTTGAGAAGTTTCCAATACCCCATTAAAAACATATAAGTCTATAGTACTTCCCAGTTGTTGGATCACAACATCCACATCCTTTCATATCCTACAAAGATACACCTAACAACCTTTTTTTCTATCTTGCTATTTAAGTGATTACGTACAAATAGATAACATATACGTCCAAAGACTCGAAAATGACCAATAGTAGGCTTCGTGTTGCACATTTTTTAAGAAAAGTGAAAGAAAACATAACCTTTGTTGAGGAAGCCCATTGGTCACAAAGGCCACAATCTTCATTTCTTCTACCAAAATTGTCCCAAAACATTCTTCGTATGAAGTATACTTTGACATACTTCGACAAAATGCCTAGTCTTCCATTCTGCTACACCATTTTGATATAGAGTGCTCGCACGTGTGAACTGATGGCATATTTTGCCCTCCGAAAGAAATTTGAGAACTTATCTGAGGTGTTCTCCCCCCATTATCTGTGTGTAGAGAACAAACTCTTCTGCCAACCTCCACTTCCGCTACCTCCTTAAACTCTTTTAACTTTGAAAAAGTTTCAGATTTTTCCTTCATAAAGTAAACTCATACATACACCAAGAAGTCATTAGCGAAGGTCACCATGTACTTCATCTCACTAATAGAAGCTTGCTTAATTGGTCCAAATACATTAGAGAGGATCAACTCTAGTAGTTCCTTCTATTTAAATTTGGACTCTTTGTATGACAACTGGTGTGCTTTTTCATACTAACTGCCTACACATATATTGTCTATTCTTACTTTAAGTTATGAAAGTCCCTTAAGCATTCACTTCTTCATCATCGCATCTAGCTTAGAATAGCTAATGTGACTTAACTGCATGTGCCATAAGTCTATCTTCTCATTTCTTATCATCTTATCTATATATTTATTTTCTGTACACATCATATAAACTGACTCCAATTTTTGTCCCTTCATCATCGGCTCTCCTATAATCTCAAGGTTCCGATACACCTTAACATCTTGTGGACTAAACAAAACGAAATGGCCAAAAGATGTAAATTGTGCTACCGGAAGAAGATTTTTCTTCATAACTGAGACATGATAAACATTTTGAAGCAACACCTCGGTATCACTATGTTAGGCAGAGACTATCATATTACCGATGTGAGCTATCGATAACTTTAAGTTATTTGCCGTTATCACCACCTGGCTTCCTTTGTAATCTAATAAGTTCTACAACATCTCTTTATCACTGGTCACATGGTTTAAGCAGCCTGAGTCAACAATCCAATCACTCTTATAATTAATTTGATTAAATGTTGTTTTTGTAAAAGCTAGTTCCTCTTCCCTCAACATCTCATTCATCTTCACTTTTGGAAGTAACAACATTACTCTCCACACCCTTCTTTTTGTATTGACAACCTTTTTCCATATGACCCTTCTTCTTGCAGTTAGCACTTCTCTATAAACATTTGGCCATTGCTATGGTTTTTAGAATCTTCCCCTGTATAAACACTCCATTAGCCTTGATGACTTCTCGCTTTGTCATCATTCTTTTTGGATTTACTAGCAACATGTTGCTTAGAATTCCACCTACCTTTATTGGCATATAATGCCTCTTTTCATTTTTCAACAAGACTCCTCATATTTGCTTAGCTAAAGCTTCCTAACCAGCTAGCAAATTTTTTAATTCTATAAGTGATGACTGAGTTTGTCATCCTTGTATAGTAGCAACGAAACTCTTGAATTTTGGCTTTAAACCATGGATTATGATATGTTTCATCTTGGTATCACCAATAGGAGCCTCCGGATCCAACTAAGAAATCTCTCGACCTTGCAACTTTACTCTATGGAAATTACTGTGTGATCATCACATCACGTTGTGCCATCGATAGCAACTTACACTTTAAGAGTTAGAGCTTCGTATCGTTCTTTTCAGAGAATAACTTGGCGAACGCACCCTCATCTTCTTTAGGAGTTTTCACATCCTGAATATGCTTTAATGCATCCTTTTCAATCGTCATCTTCAAAACGAACGTTGCTCTCTTTAATCTTCCATTTATTCAATGTCCCATTTGTATCTTCAACCTTTGGTTGTCTCACTTCATCTCCATTTACAACCTCCGACAAATCCTAGCCTTTCACTTAAGACATCATACAAGTAGACCAAGAATTGCAATTTTGGTTATCGAGCTTCTTGATTCCACCAACAACTTGAAGATCACTCATCTTATCAATAGAAATGCTCACCAAATGCCTACAAACTTGGCCCAAATACTATGTTAATAAACCTAAATGGCTTACAAAGCACTCAACCTCACGAGAAAAGGCTATAAAGTCAAACAATAGAAGAGAAAAACTTTGAAGGGTACAGTTTATTTAGTCCAACTCAATGCCTTTATATAGTATAGTTCAAAATAGTAAGTATCCCACATTTCTCTCTTCAATTGCTAATATTAAGCAACAAATTCATTAACCTACAATCTCTAAAGACTAGGATCAACTAAGGATGGTGACAAAAAAGTAAGTGGACAATTACTTGGTAATTTAAATAACAAATAAACAAGAATACGTTAATGATGCGCAATACTTAGTCAAAAGACAACCCATGACTTGAGGTTGATTTATTCAATAGTAACGAGGGTGTTTTATTATTGTACTTAATAAACTTATGAACCTACAAATTTACATGGCCAAGCTTTGATTAACTAAGATAAGACGATATTTTTTAATTGTGGCCCAATCTTGTAGGTATGAATTAAATTCATAATACGACACACAAATACAGGAAAATCATAGGATGTTAAAGTAAATTGAAAAATCAAAATGTGAATTGTAAATAAATTAATGGTACAAATAACATCAAAAAGAAGCAAATAATGGTGTTGTCTACCATTTTTTTAAAAATAGTTCTATTATCTATGCTAATAAAACTTAACTAGCCGAGGTTTAAGTTTTAATCATTGGTATAGATACATCAAAATGTTTTAAACTCTATTTAGGATTTTATCCATTGAATGTGCCATGAGCCTTACTTATTAGTTTCCCAAGAAGTATATGCTAAGCTTTTTACTCCTAACAATAAGATTTTAATCTCAAAAGAAGGAAAAAAATATTCTCTTAAATAAACAAAGGAAGTAATAACAAAAAAGGTATCAATATTATTACAAAGGCTGAAGCTACAGATAAGAAACTGGATTAATATTGATATGCTCAAGAAATAGACTTGAGATTTATCAAAAACAAGGTAGGAAAAATAATAGGGGGGAATAACTAGGAGTTTATTTCTAAAATTTAGTTGTCCAGGTCATCCATCCCAATTTCATTGAAGTTGGAAAAGAAAAGAGAAAGAAAAAAGAGGCAAGAGGCAAGAGGCAAGAGGCAAGAGGAGATAAGAGAACAACTTAATTATGCAAGAATACTATTACTAAAGACATAGTACAAAGTGCAGATTCTTATTTTTAAAGATTTGAAGTCATAGACCTAGCAGTTGAAACGATAGCACATTTACTTCTTTGTATATCTCTTCCAAAAATGGATTCTCCATCTAGATGATATGAAGTTACAAAATAAACTCGATGAGGAAGAAGGAAGCTAATAGAACTATATATGCAGAAAGCAGTCTTTAAATTTTAATGAACAAACAAAAAGTTGACATTTCACAAAGATTATGGCAAGACTACTCTTATTGGCCTCAACGTGCTAGCTATAAGTAACCAATTAACAAACAACTCTTTAGATGTAAGATATTGTCTGCACACCACTAAAATTGGGAGATTAAGAAACTGGGAAATCGGGAACTGTATAACATCTAATTGATTATATAATCCACCCATTGTTTGAGTCCATGAATGAAGTCAAGGATCCCAGGTTAGAATCCAGTACATTATCCTGAACGCAGTTACTCCCGCTCCAGCCAGGTCCTACAAATGCTTGATCAGCGCAAATGGGCACATCAGTTTTGTACCCGCTAGTACTTGTACCACCATCTAGTTCTCTGACTTTTTTGATGTCATATGCATCAAAATCCCTGAGCTGAGCGAAATCTAGGTCAAGAAAATCTGAAATGCTCATGTCCCCTACGCTGAAATCCTTTGCAAACACCGATGTAATCTCGTTTTGTTTTGTTGTCGCGTGTTGCACCCAGCTCAGCGGTGCCAAGCCTATATTGCTGGTGTGATGATGTTGATCTTCAGGGTTTTTCTGGTTTGATGTGATTGTGAAAGAAAGCTGATGATCAGTTGGATGTACAGTTTGTGTGACCTTGCTGGAGGTTCGTTTCTTCTGGGTTTTACGAATGCTTGATTTCCTTCCTTGTGCTGACCTCCTAGACAGATACGTGTTCCAATAGTTTTTGATTTCATTGTCTGTTCTCCCAGGTAACCTTCCAGCGATTAGAGACCATCTGTGTGTGGCAAACATTGAAACTTCATTATGCAGAGAAATTTAGTATTGATTCAGATTAGTTTGTCTTAATCAATTACGTTCGTACACTGCGTGCGATCATAAATGTAAGGACAGGTTATGAGTATGGATCGGTACCGATTGCCAAGGAGTTTATGGAGCCGAATGATGAGGTCTTCTTCGTCAGGAGATATGTTCCCCCGTTTGATGTCAGGCCTCAAATAATTCAACCAACGAAGCCTGCAACTCTTCCCACATCTGTTGAGACCTGCACAAGATTCATATATAGAAACGATGTTTTAGCACAAGTACATGTAAAGGAAAACTAAACTGATCATCAATAAGCAAACATTCACTATTCTTGTTGCCAATCATATGTCCTCCATCAACGTATCATCGGTGAAAATAGATCTTTTACTACTGCTAGCTTAAATTTTAAGTTTCCTTACGAGGTGCAACTTGCGGCGACTATCTAACATGTTCAAACTGGAATATAAACCTCTTGCAGCCTTTACTTTTCTGATATAACAAAGAAGCAAACTGGATATTGAAGATAACGGGGTGTAGCTTTCCCATCACTCACCTGCTCTTTTGGGAATATTGCCCCATTTGCCTTCTCCATGAACCATGATGTAATCTGTCAGGATTTTGTCTTCAACGGCCGTCCAGGGCCCTTTGTTTAATCCTTCTTTTGAAGTTCTTCTTCCCATTGCCGCACTTATCTCTCTTCTTTCTCGTTGTCTGCAACTGTCTGCAAGGATCAGCAGGTAGCTTTCTGCTCGAGCTACTGCCTTTAAATGGTTCACTTGGTAGAGTTGCAAACTTTTGGGGGTGAAATCATGCTTGTATTTAAAAAAATATATACTTTTGCGATAATTTCAGGGTCACACATCTCACAATAAAGATAGGTTTGTGATCCATGAAGATCCACGTGTGTGGGGTAACAACTGTAAGTGAATTTCCAGAGAACAACCGATCGAAAAGAACAAAAAAAGAAAAGGACAGTAATCTTATTAACAACATGACTTTGCTTGCATATGGAGGGCAGAGCGGGAGACCAAGAAATTCGGTGGGAGCGGATAGTAAGTAGTAGATCATCAAACTCCTTTTTCAATAAATACGAGGGCATTATGATATGAAAAACTCAACTTGCACCCTAAGTTCTACCCATTTATGTAATCATTTTTCTCACCTTCATATAGTAACTTTGGTTATTGAAGCTTGGAGTGACTTGTCATAGCCTCACCTGTAATTCAACTGATCGCTACTAGATAGGAGCCATTTGAATTCAAACACATGTATGTCTATATTACTGTTCTTTAGGACTTGTATATTAAGTACGTAAACACTTCAGTGCACTTAATAACCAGTTAATAAAAGTTCAGACGCATATTTGACAAGTTACTATTGTAGAAGGTAACGGTTCTTGACGATGAAAATGCTGGTATCTAACCTTAAAGATTGGTTTGGAAGAGGTCCACATGACAAAAATAAATATAGACGAAGAAATTGTAGTGTATATGTCCATGTAGCTGAGGGCCCTGGAAAATCCAATGTGAAGCTACCATTCCAGGAGCATCTGGATTCAACTTTTAAACTAACATTCGCAATATATAAGCCAAAGAAACTTGGAAAGTTGGTTGTCCCGATGAAAATGACTCCACGAGCGACCCTATTATCCTCGTTCTGAAATTGGCATCAAACCCATGCCAAGTCAGCTCATCATTCATCAGTCATTATTACTGCGACCCCTACTTCAACCGTTGTCTTTATTAAAAATACATATACATGGTCCTGTTTCATCAATTGTTTCCCATCATATGTTCATTTTCCGTGCGGCCTTATTCAATCTGTTTAGACCCTCTTTATGGATTTTTATTTGTTTTTCCACATCACCTAAGGTCTCAAAATAAGAGTGATTTAGATATTATACTAAATTTATAATTCTCTAATGGTCAAGTTAAAAAATAGTGAATTATGAAGTTATTTTATATAAAATTTATTATATTTACTTGATGTAAAATTTGTGCGCGATAATAATTTTGATATAATGATAGAATTTGAATTTGTTAGTTTTTTGGATTATTGAATATACTAAATAATATGTAAATTATTATTTATAAATTATATATTGTAGATAAAACAGTTAATGAATCAATAATTTAAAATGAAGTAACAATTATTGACAAGTCACCTCTAACTTATCTTTACTTATAGCCTAATATCTTTCAAGCAATCAAATTTAGAAGTAGCTTCCAAATTGTTAAGTGACGGATCTTTGTACTTGTAAGTCACTAAGGTATTTTTATTTTCACTATATCATTTTTAAATTATTAAATTAAGCTGTCTCCAAATTAATTATTAAGTGAATGAGTTAATCTAATTAATATTTGTAAGTGGTAAATATATATCTATTTCCATTTCCATTTCCATTTCATCATTTTTCGAGTTATCAAAATCTGAAGTATGGTCTCCAAATCACAACTCAAACTGAAACCTTTTAATTAATAGACACCTACACTGTATGGATAACGCTGGGGACATGATTGCAATTTGCCAATTTCACAATTTATACAGGACTGCAACTCCTATACAGGCATGTGAGCTAAAATTAGATGTCATCTTGTTTCTGTGTCCATAGTCGTGGTTCACGGGGCTAAATATTTAGGTATAGATTGAAAGATATTTTCTCTAGTTAGGTCCCTATTTATACTTTGAGGCTGAAGTGAAGCCATGTCCTCACAAAAGAAAAAACGAGGCTAAAAAGTAAAAAAGTAAAAAGCTCGCGAACTAGGTGTCTCATGAAGGAATACATGTGGCAGTGGCACCCACGTCTCAGACTTTCAAGATTTCACAAAAGTAATGACATTAAATACCAATAGCAAAAATCCAAATAAATACCCATTATCAAGATATAAATAGTTCAAGTGCTCATGGCTCTATTCTATTCCTGGTTTTCCGATTTCCCACAAAACGGTGCAAATTCCAATGAATTTTAATTTCCTTTTAACTAGCATATAGTATTGATAATACCAATTAGGACTTAGATAGTAGTGGGTCACAGCTAAAACAAAATTAAAAATATTGTAAATAAAATAGACATACAGATTTTATATGAAAAACTCCTAAATCAAGATAAAAACTACAGACAAGGATAGAAAGATTTTACTATAGAAAAAATAAAGAATTACAAACTAGATTTACAAAATATACAAAATACTTCGTTTCACTTTTTTTTTCCTTTTTTCTCCCTCCCTCTCGTTTCTTTTCTCTGCTAATGGGATTATATGCTCTTTTCGTCTGTTGCCTATTTATAGGCAGGAGAAGTGTGAGATGGCTAGCCACTTGGCCAGATATCCTTCTGTTTTATTCAACTTTGGTAGGCATCGAAAACACTACCTACTATTTTTGACAATTCTTTCACTTGAAAATTTAATTGAGAGTTAATCAAATCTTCACACTATTCTTTTTACCTTGTCGTTTCACGTTACTTACGTTTTTGTTAGGCCACATGAAGATCAATACCACATAAACTTATCACCATTGATTGCTTTTGTCATAAAATCAGTCAGGTTATTCATTGTATGAATTTTCTGCATGTCCATCTTTCCTTCTTCCACTTTCCCACGAACGAAGTGATATTGAACTCGAATGTATTTAGTCTTTGAATAAAATACTGGATTCCTTGCAAGATACAAAGCACTTTGGTTGTCACAAAACAAAGTAATGTTCTCTTGTTTGTATTCAAGTTCTTCCAACATCAACTTTAACCACACTATTTCTTTACTAGCTTATGTGGCTGCTACATATTCTGCTTCTATTGTTGACGTAGCCATAACTGACTGTAGTTTTGAAACCCAACTCATAGCTCTTCTAGCTAGTGTAAACACATATCCTGTAGTGGATTTACTTTTATTAAGATCACCTGCATAATCAGCATCAACATATCCTCTGACAGTAATATTTGATCCTCCATAATATAAAGCAACATTCAAGGTTCCCTTGATATATCTGAGAATTCTCTTCATAGTATTCCAATGCTCTTAATCAAGATTCACCATGTATCAACTAACTACTCCCACTACATGTACAATGTCTAGTCTTGTACAAATCATAGTAAACATTAAGCTTCCCAATACTGATGCATATGGTACTCGAGACATCTCCTTCCTCTTTTCTTCATTGTTAGGACTCATACTTGAGGATAACTTGAAATTAACAGGAAGAGGAGTATAAATTAACTTACAATCTTGTATGTTGAATCGCCGCAAGATCTTCTTCAAATAATTCTTCTGAGAAAGCCAAATCTTCCTATTATTTTTATCTCGGTGAATTTGCATCCCTAAAATCTTGTTTTCTAGTCCCAAGTCCTTCATTTCAAATTCCCTAGCCAATTGTGCCTTTAATTCTTTGATGCGATTATTGTTGGGGCCAGCTACCAACATGTCATCTATATACAACAACAAGACTATAAAATCATCTTTCTCAAACCTCTTGAAATATGCACAAGGGCCTGCATTCAATCTGCTATATCCAAGGCTTATGATGAAGGAATCAAATTTCTTATACCAATACCTCGGCACCTGCTTTAAACCATACAGAGATTTGTTCAACCTGCAAACTAAGTTCTCTTTCCCTTTTTCTTCAAAATCTTCTAGCTGGAGCATATAAATTTCTTCTTCAAGATCTCCATGAAAAAAATGCAATTTTCACATCTAACTGCTTAAGATGCAAGTCAAATGTAGAACACATCGTCAGGACTACTCGAACTGTAGTGAGTCGAACCACAGAAGAAAATATTTTATTGAAGTCAATTTCTTCCTTCTAAGCATATCCTTTTACTGTCAATCTAGTACGATATCACTCTACTCGATCGTCACCACTCTGCTTGATCTTGTAAACCCATTTATTGTCAATAGGCTTTCTTCCTTGTGGTGGTGATACCAGCTCCCATGTCTTATTCATATTTAGAGCTTCAATTTCTTCCTACATTTTTGTCATCCACTGAGATGCATCTGAACTATTCATTGCTTCTTGAAGAGTTGATGGCTCTCCATCCTCAGTTAAAAGATACTATGTAATATTGCTTTCTATAATATAGTCTGAGTGCCAGCTTGGTGCTCTTCTTATGTTAGTTGATCTCCGAGTATCTGGAACATCATATTCAACTGGTTCTTACTCCTCGTGCTCTAGTGCAGCTTCAAAAGAATCATTTTGATCAACTTCCCTATCCACTTGTACTATTGTAGTTTCTGGATTCTCTTGTACAGTGCCAACATTTTCTGCTTGCTCTAGATCCTTAACTTTCATGAAAATAACATCCCTGTTGATAACAATCTTGTGGGCAGTGAGACCCCACAGATGATACCCCTTTACTCCTTCAGCATATCCTAAGAAAATACATCTTCTAGATTTTGGATCCAACTTCGTAGTTTCTTAGGCATTGAACATCACATAGGCAGGACTTTTAACTATATAGAGGTTGGAATAATCTACTGGTTTAACAGTCCACATCTCCATCGGTGTCTTCAACTCAATTGCAGTTGATGGAGCTCAATTCACCACATAACAGGCAATATTGACTGCTTCTGCCCAGAATTTCTTATCTAAGCTTATTGTTCTCAACATCATTCTTGTTCTTTCCAACAGAATTCTATTCATCCGCTCTGCTACTCCATTTTGTTGAGGATTGTATGGCCTCGTGAACTATCTTTTAATTCCTTCTTGCTTGCAGAATTCACCAAATTCTTTACCAGTATATTCGCCTCCATTATCTGAGTGCAAACACTTGATCTTCTTACCAGATTCAAGTTCCACCCGCGCTTTGTATAATTTGAAAGTTGGAAACACATCTACCTTTCTATTGATAAGAAACACACAATATCTCCTCGAATAATTATCAATGAATTATATAAAGAAATTTGTTCCTCCTAGAGATGTAACTGTTGTTTGCCATACATCAGAGTGAATCAATTCTAGAATTTCTTTGCTTCTGAACTTTGATGTTTTGAACTTCAACCGATGTTGCTTACTCACAATGCAATACTCAGAGAAGGGTAGTGATACTTTGTGAGACCTAAAAGTGGATTCTTATTTACAAGTATCTTCATTCCTTGTTATGACATATGTCCAAGCTTCTTATGCCACATCATTGCAGATTTGTCATATAAACTAGTTACTGCAACAGATGCCTCTCCTTTTTGCAAAGTTACTCCCTTCAACATGTACAAATTTGCAACAATCTTCTCTACTTTCATAAATACTAGCACTCCTTTAATCACTTTCATGATTTTGTTTTGAATCTCAAATCTGAAACCGAAGTCATTCAATTGTCCTACAGACAACAAATTCTTCTTCAGGCCCTCCATATGTTGCACTTTTTCAATAGTGTAAATTATATCATCATACAACTTTAACTTGTCGGTACCAATACCAACGATCTTAAGAGCTTGATCATTACAGTTGTACATAGATCCTCTAGAGACATATTATATTGATGGAACCATCCTCTTCGAGAGGTCATATAAGAAGCAACTGTTGAATCAAATAGCCAGACATCAGCAAATCTTCTCTTTCCTCCAATAGTCATTGCTGCTTCATAAACCATTGCGCTTCCATCATCTAAAGTGCTTGAAATGTTTCCTTGAAAAATAGAATATTTCTTGTATAAATTCCAACAATCATTTTTCAGGTGACCTTTCTTGCCACAATTATAGCATTTATAGTTCTTCTTCTACCATAATTGTGACTCCCACTTAGACCACATTTCATTGATCTACCTCTCATCATTGCCAAGGCCTCTGCTTGTTGCGAACTTGCCAACCTACTTGCTCTTGTGTTGGCTCTTTTCTTCCAGAATAGCAGCTGTAATGTCATCGAAGACTAAAGTGTCTGTGTTGGTTCTTAAATTTATGACGATTTGATCATATGAATCTTGTAGACTTTGAAGTAGAAGTTTCACACATTCACTTATTTCTATTGTGTGCCACAATAATGTGAGTTGCGAAAATAGAGTATTCAAAGTGTTTAAATGCTCCGTCATTGAAGTGAATTCCATCATACATAAAGTGTATAGTTTCCTCTTCAGATTTTTTTTTTGTTGAGTGATTTGGCCTCATATAATTTTGTGAGGTGATTCCATATTTCCTTCCCAGTCTTTTTTTCCTCGATGCTTGATAATACTCCATCAGCTAAATCTAGGTGAAGATTAGCTACAGCATTTCCATCCATCTCGTTTCACTTTTCATTTGTGACTCCAACTGGTCGTTCACTAATGGCCGCTAGACAATTATCTTTCCTCAAGATTGCCTTTATCTTCAGCTTCTATAGTGAGAAATTGCTTCCGTTGAATTTTTCAATGTCATACTTTGCCGCCATTACTTCTATCATAACTGCTTTATGAATAATGCCTTTAACAGGGAAAATAATATTCTTCTATCATGACCGCTTTATATGAATAGTGCCTTTGACATGGAAAATAATATTCTAACTTATCTTTTGATGTGGAGGATCTACTCTTGGTTGCAACCATAGAGCATACAATAAGTAGATATACACACCCAAGGCTGACTCTGATACCACTTGTTAAGAACAATTAGGAGTTGGATAGAGCTGAGTCGCAGCTAAAACGAAACTAAAAATATTGAAGATAAAATAGACCCAGATTTTACGTGGAAAACTCCTAAATCAAGGTAAAAATTACAGGCAACGATAGAAAATTTTTACTATAGAAAAAATAGAGAATTACAAACTAGACTCACAAAATATGCAAAATATTTTGTCTCACTTTTTTTCTCTTTTCTCCCTCACTTTCATTTCTTTTTTCTGCTAATGGGATGATATACTCTCTTCATCTTCTGCATATTTATAGACAGCCAAAGTGTGGGATGGCTAGCCATTTGGCCAGCTATCCCCGACTTGCTTAAAGATAAATGTTACTTCTTTAAAATAAATCTTATGTGATAAATGTAGTTGATAGGGGAACAAAAAAAAGATACCGAGCTTCCTAATTTTCAAGAATTTAAATGATCCAAATATATATAATTTGTTTTCTACAGAAAACCTTCAGAATGACTAAAAGCTTTAACTTTATACAATTCACTGGTAGTTTAGTTAGTAGTAAGAAAATATTGTCAACATATGAATTGGAATTACATTTGGAAAAGTATGATAGCAATGGTACTCCTTTACATAAATATAATATAGAAGAGAATCTGTTTCATTTTTGACATATCCGAATTACGAGGAACAATATCCAATTAGGCCTAAATAAATATAAATTTGCCTGATTTTTTTTCTTCAAAAGTCAGTCGATTCTTGAGAAAAAACCGACAATGTAATTTAAAATGTGGGCCAGCAGCAAGTTTTGCACACCAACTTGTGTAGAATGCACAGAAATTGCATTAATTGAAGTTGGTTTGACGTTCTTTTTAGAATTGCCAAGTTGTTTAACCGAAGTTGAGAAATTTTTTTCCCTTTTTAATCAAATTCTCTCGTACAAATTAATTATAAATTATATTTTTATTTATCTCTTTATATTTAAATTAAAATTTTAATTTCAAATTATTATTGTTAAAAAATAATTATTTTTATTTATTTAATCTCACAAATAAATTATTTTTATCCAAATTTAAGTTCTTTATTGATCTTTTTACACATTAATTGAAAATTTTAAATTATTATTATGTAAACTAATTATTATTTTTATCATGAATTTGTTTAATAAATTGAATTATTAATTAGCATATTTTAAGTAATTTTGCTTAAAATAATTTAAGAATATGTTAAAGTATAATATTTAAACTATAAAAAGTATATTTAAAGGATATTAAAAAAGTTAAAATAAAGTTAGAGTTCTTTCTATTGACTTTCTTTAATTATACTTCAGCTTTTATGAGTTTTCGAATAAATGATAATATAAAAATATTATTTTTATTTTAAATTTTATGTTAGATTCAATCTTAGTTTAAATTATTATATTTATTATGAGTTTGTTATATATTAATAAACATTATTAATGTGTTTTTTATTTCGATAAATTATTTTATATTTTACTTTTCATTTATTATATACCGACTTTATAGCAATTTAATATCAGTTGAATCTTTAAATTTAAATTTTTTTTTTGACCGGTTAGATTTTGTATCAAATAACAACCGCCGATTCCAATATATATAGTACTGCTGGTAGATCTAAGTATGTTATATTGAATTAATACTCTCAAATCTTTCTCAGCACAAAACGTTTGTCCTTTCAAGCAGATTCTAGGATCTTATAAATATATTTATAACAAGCTGTGTTAGTTTCTAGGGACAAGACAATTGTTATCCTTCCTGTTCTCTCGTGGGATATGTTAATGTTCTACCCTTAACAAACAGTTAGCTGGAGCAGATGAATAGAGTACTGCATGCATAAGTGATATGTCTGCCCCCCAATATCATGGTAGCGCCCACGAGAGAGACGTTCAGACGTATCCTAATTTACAAAAAGTCCACTAAATCCTTAATTGTTGTTTGGTGATTAGTAATAGAGAGATAGAAAATGAGAATTCAACTTTTATTTTCTAATTTTTATTTGTCTGAATATTAGAAATAGATAATGATAAAATTAGAATGAACTTTTATTTTTAAGCATGCTTAGTAATTGCATAAATAAATATTAGTAATTTAATTCTTATTCTAACTTTCACTTTTTATTCGATTTTTAATTTTTAATTTTTATTATTAGTTATCAAACAAAACGAGACGTTAATTATTAAAAAACTTAACTTATCCTCAAAAGCTATCTTGAGAGGGAAAGATTTACACACAATGATAAATGACTGAATGCAATTTTACTTCCATTCAACGCTTTTGCAGTTGCCGTGGCTGCTTACCCGGTCAAGGGAATTTCAAGCAAAATTCTGAAACACCTGGAAACACGTGCTGCATGGGGTACCAGTAACTCTTGAACAGAAAGAAACAGTATATGATGGGAATAGCATCTTCTTGTCCTATCAAACGAAAAGGCTATACACATTCCTTGATTTGGTCATAAAAGGTGCAATCTAACTTTTTTTTTTTGTACCGCAATCATTGAAAAACACAAAAGAGCCTGAATAAGTGCACTGCGTCTTCGATTTATTCACAATTCCACGGTACTTTTGGCCATGTTTCATCCTGAATTGATATTATTCTACCACTCTTCTAATAGAATAAAATAGAATTAGAGGAAAGTGGCGAGTTACATCTTTCCACTTGCATGCAAAATTCATTTTTCATGATTGAATCAGAAAGTCAAGTTTTTAATTGCTAAAAAATTACTAGGCAATAATTCTTTTTCTTTGCATTGGATCCGTTTTCCAACCTGTCAAAGTCTTTTGTTCCATTACCAAACCTAATACGCATAGATTTTCCACAACGATGTGAAAGCAACTTGAAAAGGAACCAGACATGAGGTGTGCAAAGAAATGAAATTAACATAATTAACTGCATCCAATCACTCAATCCCTTAATATATCAAAGCATTGGAAATAATTTTCAGCAGTAAATAGGAGCTGAATTACGTGCATCTGATCAGTCTAAACCAGTCAAAGACAAGAGTCAGAAAACTTGTAAAATATCATGTCTAGAAAATATACCCACTCAACCACTATGTTAGGAGTGTTATTTGCGTCTTTCTAATAGTTGAACTAGATCATATGATCTGCTGTGAATTAAATATTATAACTTAAATACAACGACTTCTAAATTCATTATTCAACATCAAACTAACCAAATGAACCCACCCCTCTATTTGCAATACTAACTTTGATCATTTTGGTTATTCTTCACGTCCATTATCACACTCTTAAAGTTCATCTTTCATTAGCAGTTTCTCATCTCAAAACTCTTGTCAAACGAGTTAATAAAATTGCATTGTATATCGTCAAAATACGTGGCTTGTTACTTACACTTATCACCAAAGAAATGGGCGGGCTTACAAAGGCATATCATGTGAAACAAATAAGAATAACATGCTCGCATAAATGCACATCGTCAATAAAAAAAAAAAGTATAGGCACTTAATGTTAGAAATTAATATTTTCAGTGAATCATATGGTAAAAGACCGTTAGGGGATTTAATAATTTATTAAGCGCTTGTTTGTTTCTATTTCTATTTCTATTTTTGTTTTCTTTTTCTTTTTTCAAATTTAGTAAAAATATAGTTTTGTTTTCTTCCGGTTTCAAAATTTATAAAAACTACAAAAGTAGTTTTTGTTTTTTTATAATTTGATTTGATATCAATTAAATATATGTTATCTAACTATTTAATATATTAATTATTAATAAGAATTATGAATAATATAATATAATATTAATTAATTAAATTAATTAATAATTCAATTTTATATTTAAATAAAATAAAATCATTTTAATAATTACTAGTAAATATAATTCAATTTAAATTTTCTTCAAAATATATATATTTCAAATAATTTTTTGATTCAATAATTAAAATATATTTAAAACAAAATTTAATTTTTAAATTATTTATTTTAATGAAATAATATAATTTCTATTTATAATTTATTAATAATATGATATAAGAGATTAAAATAAATTTAAGGAATTAAAAATAATTTATCTTTAAATTTTTTTAATATCTAATTATCATCGGTAATAAAAATATAGCTATATTGACATTATCAACCAATACATTTTTATTTTTATCTAAAAGAAAAACAAAAACGAAAACTTAAAATCATAACAAAAAAGAAAAATGAACAAACTCCCCTTTTCCAAGCAGCGTCTTTCTTTACTTTCGTTGGTTTAACTCTATAATTTCCTCATAATGTAATAAAAATTTAAACTCCAAGGATCACAACTTTTGCATTCTCTACTTGAAATTCTTCAAGATAAGGCTTAAGTTGATAACTATTCACATTTAATATCTTCCTTGTTTTTAGACTCTTAATATCTCCTGCACCTCAGGGAGAGACATTAGTAATTATAAAAGGATCGACCTAATAAGGACATAATTTATATGGCAAAAATTTATATTTAAAGTAATAAAAAAGCACTTTTTTACCCACAGTAAAGCTTTTCCTCCAGATATAGAAAGATTTAGTCTTCTCCTTAGTTGAAACTACTTCTAGTTTATCTATACATTTGTGCTCAAAATCTTCCTATACTAAAGGGTCAATCACAAAAACAAAATGGTCATCTTAGGGGTCTTTATGATATCGAAAATATTTAAATGAGTAACTTCCTTATCAAATTCTACTATAAGGGTACCATCACGAACTTTAACTTAGTTAGGTCGTATTAAGGAATGGTCGCCCTAGTAAGATAGGTATGAGATTATAGAAAGTTTCATCATTCATGTCTACTACATACACATATGCTAGAAACACTAATTCATTTACCTGCATCAAAACATCCTTAGTCACCTTATTTAGATAAGCGTTAGTATGATCAATCAATTGTATAATAACATTAATTTCTTTCAACATACCTAAATTTAAGAAACATATATAGAACGAGGCATAAGACTAATTAATACTCCTAAATCTAATATGGCCTGCTTAATCTTAATGATACCAATTTTACAAAGAATAGTAAACATACCTAGGTCCTTACACTTAGGAGGTATTTTCATTTAAAGACTGCAGAAACATTTTCACCCATTCTGATCATTTCATTTCCTCCTAGCTTTTCCTTATTGGTACATAATTTCCTAAGGAATTTGGTATACCTCGACACTTGCTTGATCACATCTAATAGTGATATATTCACCTCAACCTTTCGAAAAGTCTCTTAGATCTCCTTATCTTTATCCTTCTTGTTTGACTTACTATCCTGCTAGGGAAAGGTGAAGGGTTAGTCTTAACAATAATTAGGGATTTGTCATTTACATTTAAGCTAGATGATATATCACTTTCTCCTTTAAGCTCCATATTAGTTTCTTCTTCACTATCCATCCTTTGTGTAGTCCTCTCAGGATCCTCAACTTTCCTACCACTCCTTAAGGTGATTGCACTAACATTCTTCATATTTATCTCAAGTTATGATGACAGTTTTTCTTCTCTTTGGGCTTTTAAATAGTTGGAAATTACTACCATTTGGCTTATCTAGTTCTCCAAATTCTGGATGTTAGTCCTAGTCTCTTAGAATTGATATCTTATCTCTTGCTGAAACTGCTTTACATCTTGTTGGAATTGCAAAGTGTTAGTGGCAAGAGACTTAACCATATCTACGAATGACGTACCTAAGGTAGGGGAGCCGTGTTGCCTATGTTAAAATTATTATTCACTATGTGGCCTGTATGAGAAGTAGTTCTACTACCTATTCTCTCCAGTTAACCTCTCAAACTTAGGCTATACATAAGGAATAAGGATTGTATTAATGGAAAAAATTCTCCTATAGCATTGTCATACTCCATATTTCTATCTTTTAGACTTGGGCACCCATCTGTTAGATGATTCACATTTGTACATATCCCACATGCTTTCACCTATGCCTATCTTACAGTAATTTGTCTAGCAAAGGATGTCAGTTCATCTAAACTATATTCAATGGATGAACTGTTTAACTTATTTACCTGACAAACATTGTTGCAAATGCTAAATTATTGAGTGTTTGTGACCATATGCTCGATTAAAGTTCTAGCCTCTATAGGAGTCTCTTCACACAGTGCTCTACCACTTGCTACATCTAGGAAGCTCCTATCCATAGGCAATAATCATTTGTAAAAGTATTGGATAAGGAGTTGTTCTATGATATAGTGATAAGGCAGCTGACACACAACTTTTTAAAGTGATCCTAATGCTCGTAAAGGGATTTCCATGATGTAGCTTTATCCCACAAATCTCTTTCCTTATGTTGGCTGTCTTTGATGTGAAAAAAGTACTTCTTTAAAAATAGCCTCTTCATTTCAATCTATGTACTCACACTCCTTGTAGGCAAATCAAAAGGTCAATCTTTTGTTGCATCTTTTAGTGAAAATGGAAACATTCCCATCATAATATGCTCTTCCATCACCTATGGAGGTTTCATATTTAGACAAACCACATCAAGCTCCTTGAGATGCTTGTGAGCATCCTCATCTACAAAATGAAAGTTCGGCAAAAGTAGATTAAGCTAAACTTAAGCTCAAAAGTAATACCTTCAGCAAAATTTGGAAAGATAATTCATAAAGGTCTTTGAGTCAAGCCTGGTGCATCCAACTCTCTTAAAGTTCTCATATTGGTCATGGCTTCCTTAATTTTAATTCTTAATTGTATTCTTAGATTTGTTCCAGTTTCTCTACGTAACCTTTGCACTACCTTTTCAATCTTGGGATCAAATTTTACAAGTTTTTGATGAGGGGATCTCATTAATACCATATACAAACACTAACAAAAACAAAAAGATCAATAAGCAGTTGTAAAAACTAATTATAAACAGATATATAACAAAAACCAATTAATAAAAAAATAAATCATTTCACTCATTGAAAATGGCACCCAAATTCTTGACGCACATCGAACACATCAAAAATAAAACCTAACTTTGCATAATTAAATTTGTAGTAATGGTGAGCAAAAATTGTATCCACAAAGAGTATGTGTTTAGCTTTTGTAATATATAAACTAGCGTTTAGGATTTTTTTTTTTTGGGGGGGGGGTTTGCGGTTGAATTTGTTTAAGAAAATAAAGTAAAACTAAACTATTGAAGGTAAATCAAATCAAAGAGTAAAAATTTGCTAGAATTAATCGATGAGTTTTAAAGCTAGTTTGCGGTTCAATCTCAACCTTTATATGAACGTGCACAATCAATGATCATATTATTCTCATTCCTGTCTTTGAAACTATTAACCATAGATTAACAAGTTCTATCAATCCCAATTTTTTCTTAGGTTTAGTTATCAGACAACCTATAATAAGTTCTTTAGATTTAGTGTGATAACTGTAATATGTAATAAAAAAACCAGTTAATCTAAGCAACAACTATATAAGATTGGGTCATTTAACCTATGTTATGTTGTCCCTAATGATGTTCGACCGTTAGATTACAAAGTGACTTAGAAGTACAATGATTGCGTATAACAATCTAGATTTGGCAATAAGTTTATACATGAATAATCTATTTGGAATATATAAATCATTCATACATAAATCTCAAAACATTAATCATAGAATAACATAATCAATTCTAAACGAGTGTTAAGAGTAAAATCACTAGATTAATCAATGCCCAACTATGTTCATCGACCTTGATATCTCTATTGAATTAGAAATATGAGGTTTAGCTCCTCATAGCTCTCCAAAAGGGAAGAAATCTGCCTCCGTTCGAGTCTCTAATGTCTTCATACCTTATTTGGCCTTTTAATTAGCCTTTTATACTTAAAATTAGGGTTTCTTAACAGTACATGGCCCACTACATAAGCATGTAAGTGATTGTGTACACCAATTTTGTCAGAAATCATGAACATACACATCTGTAGTGAGTTATATAGCCACTTATATGGTCCCATACACTACTGTCTGAGCTATAGTAACTTCATTTCTTACATTCTTTGTTTGGTTTGTACCCTAACTAGGGGTGGCAATTTTGGCCCAGCCCGGTCTGGCTAGTTTTTGGCCCAGGTTGGCCGGCCCGGTCTGGCCCGTAACTCACCCATTTTGTTCAAAACGATGTTGTTTTGTCCAAAACGATATCGTTTCTAACCCTAACTCATATCATTTGCTTCTACAAAGGCAAATAAGATTGAACAATAGTAGAACAACACTAAAGATATAAGTTTAACTCATTTTGGTTCTTATTCTTCCAACTTATACCTAAAACATAATATAAACCAAAATAAGTTTCTTAAGCGAATCATAAAATTAATCATTAAGTATTAGGGAGTAAATGTACAGTCAATTAAATATTTATCAAGCTTACATGTTTGGGATTACAGGGAGAAGTTAGATATTATAATCCATTTCAAAAGAAACTAAATGGAAGAACAATCAGTGGCTTTTCATTATTTATCAAGAAAAGTCTAAAAGGTATATATTTTATTGTTCTAACTATACTACAAGAATTGTGAAAACTAGGAACGTCTGATTTATTAAACATGATGAGACTAATGGGAGCAAAGCATCATGTATATGGATATTCAAGAAATGGAAAGCAAGTCCCTAAGGTTGTGCAAGTCAATGTGGCTTGTACACCTACTCAAGTTGTTGTTCCATAAATTATTAAATCTACTAATACTCATAAAAGGTAACAAATTAATAAACCCGCTATTCATAATAAAATTGAACTTGAAATGAATGAACCTGTAAGCCATAACAAATAAAATTAAGAAGGTTTGAAAGAGAAAGAAAACCATTTATTTTTTATGACTATGTGGTATATCTTCATGAGCCTGAAAATCACTTAGGAATTGAGAATGAATTAGTGAGCTTTTCACTACCTTTTCACAAGTTATGAATAGTGAAATTTTTGATAAGTGGTTATATGCCATAAAGATGGCTTCAAATCTATAGAACATAATGGTGTCCAGGACCTTGTGGAATTATCAAAAGGTTATAAGAGAATTAGTTTTATGTGGGTCTTTGAAACCAAACATGACTCGCTTAGTAACTTAGAATGTTATAAGTTCATACTAGTTGCTAAAGGATTTACTCAAAAAGATGACATTAATTATAAGGAGACTTTTTCGGCAATCTCTAAGAAGGATTCACGCAGAATGATTATAACTTTAGTGGATCATTAGAATATGGAGATGCCCCAAATGGAGGTGAAAACTGACTTTCTAAATGGAGATTTAAAGAAAGAAGTCTATATAGACCAATTAATAGGGTTTATAAAGGTTGCAAATGAACATAAGGTGTGTAAACTGAAGAAGTTAATGTACGGACTTAAACATGGTTCCTGATAATGGTATCTTAAGTTCAATGATATTATTGTTTCCTTTGGATTTAAAGAAAACACGTTGATCAAAGTGTATATCTGAAGGTCAATGGGAGTAAGTTTATTTTTGGTTTTTTATGTTGATGATATCTAGTTTTGTATCTTGACGAAATCTTAGTTGTTGCTAATGATCTTAGTCTACTAAGTGAGACTAAGAAATTTCTCTTTAGTCATCCTAAAATAAAAGATATGAGTGAGGCCAAAAATTTTATAAGAATAGAAATATTTCATGATAGATCATAAAGGTTGTTAGGTTTGTCTTAGAGATCATATATTACTAAAGTGCCAGAGAGATTGAGGATGAATAAGATTTCAGCATCACTAGTTCCAATTCAGAAAAGGGACAAGTTTAGCATTATGTAATGTCTAAAAAGTGACTTAAAATGAAATAAAATGGAATCAATTTTGTATGCATCTGTAGTTGGGAAGCCTAATGTATGCTTAGACATGTACAAGACCAGAAATATGTTTTGCAATAGGGATGTTAAGGAGATTACATAGTAATTCTATTTTAAATCGCTGGAAAGTTGTAAAGAAAGTTTTGAAATATCTGTAGGGAACTAAAAAATACATGCTTACTTTTAGGAGGTTTAATCACCTTGAGATGGTTAGATACTTAGACTCAGACTTTACTGCTTGTGTAGATACAAGAAAATCTACTTTTGGTTATGCTTATCTATCGGCTGGAGTAGCCATCTTATGGAAGAGTGTAAAATAGTTTGTAATTGTCACATCCACTATGGAGGTTGAGTTTGTAGGATGCTTTGAGACTATAATTCAGGCTTAATGACAACGAAACTTTGTTTCAAGACTTAGAATTGTTAAAAGTATGGCTAGGCCATTGAAAATTTACTGTAATAATTTTACAGCAATTTTTTTCTCCAATAATGACAAGTATTACAAAGGTGCTAAACATATAAAAATGAAATACTTTGTGGTTAAGGAGGAGGTTCAAAAACATAGATTGTTAATAAAGCATATTAGCACCAATCTTTTGTTAACTGACCCCTTTGACAAAGGGGTTACCTCCCAAATATATTCTGATCATGTAAATAATATAAGCATCATATATGGTGATGGCTATTAGTCAGTACTGTTGTATTGGCTTTAATTATATATTTGAAACTTCTTATATATGATGAATATATTGTTTCTGAAATTTCTGTTTTCTTTCTTAAGTATTTAATTGCAATGTATGTTGTTGAAAATAGAACTAAATGGTAAATTCCACTATATACTTCCCAGTTATAATCTTGATTATGAAAAATGGCTAGCATAGTGGTGCATAGAAGGGAGTATATTGAATTTATAATATATAATTGTCATAACCCTTATTAGTCATATGCTTGATTATGATTACTAATGATATCAGTGTATGTGAATGATGATTATTATAAATTCTGGTTGTTTGAATTGGTTGACTTATGTGTTAAAAAGCAGTTAGGGAATTTAATAATTTATTAAAGTTTTTTGAGCTTTTAGCCTATTATGATGGAGAGTTTTAAAACTAACTGATGGTTGTCAATTTTTTAAGTATATTAGGGTTCTGTGTCTACCTAATAAGTATTGTCTTATCACAAAAATACCATCACGTAAGAAATGAGATAAAAAGTTCAAGGAAAGAGATAAATTAAATAGGAAGCTTATTGGAAATTGTGACACAATATTGAACAATGAAAAAAGGTTGGTGTTCAAAAGCTTTATCTCTGTGTGAGAATATAATTCTAAATATTAATAAATATTTGTGAGTTCTAGGTCCTATGATGCTTAAAAAAATTATGCTTACCTTTAATTTAAAGCGTCCAATCTATTTATAGTTATATCTTTAGTTTTTTTTTTCAACGCAATGACAACCAATCATCACAACTAATGTAATGGTCTTTGTTTGCTTATATCATGCTACGAATTCTATTATGAACTGGTGATTAGCAACAGAGATCCCAAGGTTAGGAAATTAATAACTCATAATAAACACCAATATTCTTGATACAACCAATGTAGATATTGTTCAATAAAGAAGGAATAATGCTCTCGGTATAAGAAGCAAACCTAGAGGCAATGATTAAAAAACTTTAAAATTCTTATCTTACGAGCTTAATTTGTAGTCCAATTTTTAAAACAATACCTAGAGGTGGCCCTTTAGTTTATATTTCTCTTTATAATAGAAGCAACGGGATAATTGCACAAACTTTAGCTATTAATTAATGCTATATATATACATGTATAGTGACATATCTTAATAAATAAAACATAGTTATTGAGAAAGAATACTAAACTATGTTGTTTAGAGATAATAATTATGTATACAAATTGACAAATGCTTAAATAAAGAACAGAGGATTTCAGATTTGTCCAAAATGTAAATCTTTTGTTGGGAGATGATTAAGGCTTTCGGTAACAGTTTTTCTTTGTCTGAGATTTGGTGGTTAAGATCTTCCTTTCTTTTGTATGCATATTATAGATTTATGTAGGTGACACCTGTGTGTATGTTATTTTGGAAGATGTTAAAGAAGAGATGTGATTCCTTGCCAAAACATCAAAGAAACAATAAAAAGGAGTAGAAAGTGGACAATCATTTATGGAACTACAAGCGAACAGAATCTGTTCAGATTTGAAGTATCTATTACTGTGAACTTAAGAGGAGTCGATATCTGTTTTGAATAAGCCATCTTTTGCTGGGTTATGTTTCACAAACACATGGAATTGGTTTGAACATATTAAATTATTGAAACCAAAAAACAAGTTGGTTGGATCTTTCATTTTAGATGTGTGATGCAAAAATAATGCAATGAGTTTGATATTCATATACGCATTTCTCTGACGGTAAAAGCAGAAAGATTTATGAATAATTCGCTCAGCGAAGTTTTCCTGAGCCGATGTTTGGAAGGTGGGAAATGGGCCAAACGTGAGAAAATGAGATGGACAGATCAATCATGTATTTAGGCTTTGAGAGAGTAACTATATAATGATACAGCCGATGGTATTTGGGCTCAATTCAGAGCTTGGTTCACATTTGTTTCAAAGCCTTCCCTTCCCCATCTTTTGTTCTGATCTGTTTATTCTTCTTATACTGCTTTTGTTTGCACATTCAATTATGAGCAAAATAACATCTTCAGACCATCACTCGCTACTCTGAAAAATCAGGGAGTGTGCGTCCTCTCATTTGAGTTAGAGTGTTCTACCATGTAAATCTGTTGCAGACAATGTAGGTGTAAAAAAAAAATTATGATAAATTACGGAAACCAACCTGAATATAATTGGATTATTACAAACCCAGCTATTGTAGTTATAATATAAAGGAGAGTTAATATATGAGGAACATTTATTCTCTATGTGCTTCAGAATAAAAACAGTTGGCCTCCAAAAGAATTCCGAGAAATATTGAATCATAGCTTGAAAATAAAATCAAATATAAAAATCCATTCAAGAAGCTTTTTAAGATAAAACTCTCCTACTAAACTTTATGTCGATTTATTATACTATATTGATCCAACTTGATTATATATTTGGTGAATGTCATACTCTATATCGTTTTCTCACAACAATAAAGAAATCTATTTTCTTATTTATAGGAATAGATCATATCGACCAAAGCATATAAATTATGGGCTCATTTGGTAAACAGCTTATCAGCTATTTTTTAGCTTATATTGACACCTTCTAGCTGTTTGATCGTATTAAAAAGCTAATGGATGTGTTAAGTGAATGACTGATTGATTGATAGATTTAACCTCAATTAGCTAATTTAATAAGAAGCTCCTCCCTATCAACGTTTGGACTTTAGCTTATATAAAATGTATATTAATAACGATTGTAACCTTGTCTGAAACCTCGTATAAGAAGGACTTTTAAGTTTATGGAAGACAACAACATAGTCGTTCACCTATATTCTTGATTCAGTAAATAACATAGTTGTTCACTTATAACTTTCTATTACTCTTTCTAGTTTCTATTATAATTTCTTTCTCTAAAGAAAATAATTTATTTAAATTAGTCCTCAAAATTTTTCTGAAATTTTGGTTACATCTCTCTCTCTTTTTTAAAAAAACTTTTAGTTGTATTTAATTACAAAATTGACTCCTATTTTTTCTATATTATGCTAATCTAAATTTGATCTACCAAAAAAATTAAAGATAAATGCAATTTTAGAATTACAAAAAACACTAGATAATACTACTTTTGATTTTTTTACATTTATTTATTATAAAAAATAGAACCTTTTTAATATTCTACAAAATAGTTTATAATATTTTTTAAATTCATGTCCTTATAAGTCATTTTACACATAAACAGTTAATACCAAATAGCTAATTTTACCAAACATCTATAATAAACAGCTGATGTTATCCGCTAGTCAAATAAACTGATATAGTCTGCTATCAGCCAACTGCTAATAAAATTAGCTAACAACTAATGCAATCTATTGAGTGCCAAACAGGGCCTATGTGTTCTTCATTCTTTTCTTCTTATACTTTTCATTTACGTGATAATTGATATCATAAACTAGGTTTTCTTTGCAAATCTAAGATTTGTTGTCAAGATATCTCTCCATAAATTTGAAATTGAGAAATTCAATAGAGATAAAGATGAAAATGAAGAAGAAGATGGTTCTTGTTTAGTAGGGATACATAATAATTTTAAAAGAAGAAGAAAAATTTCTAGTCGTTAGAGGCAGTGGAGAAGACAAATATTTTTCCAAAGGCATATAATACTATATTGTTGACTTAGGGAGACCAAGTTTCAAGAAAAGTCATTGATAAAATAATTGTTGCATCGTTATGAAAACAACTTAAAATTAACTATCAATAGAAATTTCTACCGAATTGTTTATATCAAAAGCAACATTTTATATATCTGAAGGATGATAGGAAGTACATTAGCGAAAGATCATAGTAATAATTTTAATTGAATCATCTAGGTTTATAAGGTGTTAGGGTTAAAATTGAATATGAGGATCAAATAATAATACTTTTGATCTTTCAAAAATAATAATACTTTTATATTTCTTGCCTAATTCATATGAAAACTCTTTTTGATATTATAATGTATGGTATAAAGACTATTTTTACTAGCGATATGACATGCAATCCAAAGAATTAAAGAAAAAAGTCTTTAACACTTATAAAAATAGATTATATCTGGGTCTAGTTGTTAGTAAAGGTCAGAACAAAGAAAGAGATTAGTAAAGGTCAGAACAAAGAAAGAGATATTGGAAATAGGACTAAGTCACAATCTAAATGGAAGCACAAAGTTGCTTGATGTTTTTATTAGAAAGGAAAAAAGAACTTTAGAAAGGACTATCTACAATGAAAGCAAGGAATGTTTAAAAGAATGGAAAATGTAGTAATATTTTAACCATTAGTAATTCTAATTAAGCAAATAAGTGGATGATAGACATTAACACATCATATCATATGACTTTTAATAAGAATTGCTTTTGTTCTTTTAAATAATGGCATGGTATTACCATATTGAATGATAATATGGAGCATGTTATCAAAACCAGTGGTTTAGTGCTGATCCAAATGCAAGATAAATTTGTTAAAACATTAAATGTCTGGTATATTTTTAAAATTTGAAAAAATTGTAACCTCTATGAGTGCTCTTGATAGTCAAACATACAAGTTTTTTAGTGGTGATGGCTCAAAGTGTTAAAGCACATAATATGTAAGAAAAATTACAATATAAAATTTATGTCATATTAAAAAATAATAATACGAAGTTGTTTATTAATATTTAGGATAGAATGATAATAGCACAAAATTATAACATTGTAAATTGGGTCACATGTGAGTATGGAAATATTGAGTAAGAAAGGATTATTGGATTGAGCTGTGACTAGGAAGATGAAATTATGTGAGTATTGTGTTATTAGCAAGCATCGTTGAGTCAAATTTGGTTAAATTTGGTCCTAGTAAACATACTTTCACTAATATTCTTAATTATATTCATTCAGATTAATAAGGTCCTACTTCAGTTAAATTTTATAAAGGATATAGTTACTTTGTTACATTGATTTATGATTATTCTAGAAAAAGTTTAGGTGTATTTTCTAAAATCGAAGGATGAAATGTTGGAAAGTTCGAAGAATAGAAGATTATAATTGAAAAATGTCGAAAAAATAGATCAAGACAATTATAATAAATAATAGGTTGAATTTTGTAATAAACCATTTAATGAGCTTTGTAAGAAGGGAGATAATAACGCACCATGTTGTACATCATATACCACAACAAAATGGAGTTATAGAATAGATGAACCAAAACTCATATAACATGCCCGATGCATATGATTAAATTTTAAACTTTTAATACAATTTTGGATTGAGGTAGTTAACAAAACTACTTCTTTAGTGAATAGATCTGTAACAAATCCAATAGATTTTAAGACAACTCAAAAGGTATGGTATTGCATTCTCTCTAATTATTATATTCTATGTATATTTAGTTGTCCTATTTAAGTTCACGTTAGCTAAAGGCAATGAACTACATATTTCTAAGGTGTACTTTTTTAGTTAATGAAATTACATTGTGGTATATTGAAAAAGATATAACTATAAAATTTATTATTAGTAAAGACATTACTTTTAATGAATCTGTTATGTATTACTAAGGAGAGAAACTTAATGATCTTGTAAGTAAAAAGGATCAGGGACTGACCAAAAGGTAGAGTTTTAAATTAAAATTCCAAGCAGGATAATTAAAGATCAATCTATGGATATGCAAGAAGAATAACCATAAATGATATCAATAAGGAGAACAATGAGAGAAATCAGAAAACTTGTTAGGTATTTAGCTTGTATTAATGTTGTTAAATTGAACCTATTGCATAAGCTTTGGCAATAGCTGAGAATATAGACTGGATAAAATCATAGACTTATAAAGAGGTAATACATACAAAATAAGTATCAGAGTAGTTGACTTCCTATGAATGACGAGTTACAACCTTTGTATAAAAATGAGATATGGGACTTATACCATTACTAAAGGTGTAATGCTAGTGGGATGTAAATGGGTCTCTAAGGAGAAAGAAGGCATTCTTAGAGTTGAGCCAATTAAGTTCAAGGTTAGGGGGGCAATTAAGCTCAGGCTTAGCCCAGCTAAGTCCAAAGTTAACAAGGGCTCATGTTTTTTTTTCCTAATTTCAACCTTCAAGTTTGACACCTTAGGCTCGACCCAATCCAAAGCTTGAAAGTTTTAGAAAAATGATATCTTTTTAAGTTAAATGATGTTGTTTTATTTTTAATTTTAAAAAATAAAAAATTTGTGCAAGACTGAGCTTCAGACCACCCAATTTTTTTGGTCTAGCTCAGGCTTGGATAAACCTGACAAAGGTACAACTAGTGACACATAATTTTTCACAGATTAGGAAAATTAATTACCATGAGATGTTCATAATTCTCACCAATTATGAATTATAAGATCATAGGAGTTCTTTTAGCCTTAGTAAGCACATTCAATCTAGAGTTATAATAAATTGACATGAAAACTATATTTTTGTATAAAAATCTAGAAGGACATATTAATATGTCATAGCTAAAGGGTTTTCTTGACTCTGAGAAAAAGAAGCATATGTGTTTGCTGAAGAAGTTCATATATAGGTTGAAACATGTCAGAGGTTTTCTTGACTTTAAAACAAAGAAGCATATGTGTTTGCTGAAGAAATTCTTATATAGTTTAAACAATCAACGAGCTAGTAGTATAAGAGGTTTAATGTATTTATGTAATCTCATGATTTTCTTTGTAATTAGTTTGATAAATATATTTACTCTAAGAAGGTGTCGGATAGCTCATATATCTGTTTGTTACTATACATTCATGGCATATTAATTATAACCAATAATAAGGTTAAAATAATCAATTTGAAGACTTTGTTGAGTCGTGAGTTTGAGATATAAGTGTAAACAAGAAAATTTTGAGTATAAAGATTTGAAAGGACGAAGGAGCAGGCTAATTATACATGTTGTAATAAAGTATAATAAAAAGGTGCTACATTCTTTTTGAATGGATTAGTCAAGTCAATTTGCACCCCTTTGGCAACATATTTTGGACTTGATGCTGGTGCGTTACCTAGTTTAAACACATAGAAAGATTAGATGAAACAAGCTCCCACTCGAGTGTAGTTGGGGGTTTAATGTATTTTTTTTCAATTGCTTGCTTATTTATCTTCTTTCATTTTTTATTTAGTACTTACTTTTATCTTTATCTTTATTTTTATTTTTTTCATTTATGCAGTTATTTGTTTATGTATTTGTCTATTGTTTTCTTTCAATAGTTTTTAAAAATATTTTTTCCTGTGGGTCTATCGGAAACAATTTCTATACTAATTAGGTATAAAGTTGCATATTTCTGAACCTCCTCAAATCTTGAATCTCAGCGAAATTCCTAATATGACATTGTTATTGTTGTTGTTATTGTTGTTGTTTGATATGTAGAAGACAATATTTAGCATATGATGTTAGTTTGGTAAGTAGGTTTATGAGCAATTTTAAGAAAGCTTGCTCGGAAGCTGTTAAGTGGAATATATGACACTTAATTTGTAGTTCTAGTGATTATGCTAGTGATATTGTTAGCTATACTTATTTTAATTATGATGGAGATCTCTTAAGAAGGAGATCCTTGATATGTTATATTTTTACACTCTTTAGAAGTGTGATCAATTGGAAACCAACTCTTCATTCTACAATTACTTTGTCTAGAACAAAAATCGAATACATGTCATTGGCGAAAAGGATTAAAAAAGGTATACAATTGTGTGGTCTTATTGATAGTTTAGGTGTGAATATGCAGAACTATATCATTTATTATAATAATCCATTTGCATTATATTTGGTAGTTAAAAATTGTCTATTGCCAACGATTATAGCATATTAATTTTAACTTGAACTTCACTCAAGATATTATTAAGGATAATAAACTTTCTATATAGAAGATAACCATAGTTGATAGCCTAACAAATATGTTAACAAAGTCTTTAGTTGCAAAAGGATTCAAGCAAGGTTTGGACTTGGTAAATATTTGTATAACTTGAAATCCTTAAGGGTATTAAGTACTTATGAATATGATGTTAAAGAATTCAAGTTAAGATAAAGAATTATGAGATATGTCTTAAATTTTATAGTAACCTTGTAGTGCGTGACACGAGCCTTCATTATGCGCCCAAGACTAAACATGAAAGGGAAAAAATGAAGAAATGTAGAAAATCCCTTATTTCGGTTCCATGATTTTAAACAAGCTTTTTGAAACTAAAACAAGTACAAAGCCTCTGAGGCCTTCACGAGAGTTAATTGCTGAGAAATGCTTCTGTAGTTTTCTTAACACATGAACATCTGAATGGGTTAAAGTATCTCTATATTCACTATTTGCTTAAGCAGCTACAAGAGACCTTAACCTTATATATATAGCATTCATATTGAGCCTTCCCATCACAGGCTCAATATGGGTCCGATTCACACTGATTGAGGTTCATTTTTCTCGTTGGACTTCAACCCATTAACCTAGATCTTTTATTGGGATATTATTATCTTTATGCAGATCAAACTTGATTAGCTTAACCGATAATTTATTAAAACCATTAAAATGTAATTAATTATTGTCCACCCTATAGGAAAATATCTAACATTCTAATTAATTATAGTAGTTGTTACAAATGTAAAACTAGTTTAAAATACAATTAAGCCAATCACTATATAGGTTGCCCAAGTTTAAAAAACTATTTGATCCAAAGATAATGAAAGTCCATTATTTCGTCTCATAAGGCTTTTGATACTAAAAAATATCAAATATATGTGTCATATGTGACACAGATCTAATACAATCACACATATCTAATATCTCATAACATGAATAAGAAAATAGAGTGTGGTAAACTAGGATGACACCTATATGATCTGAAATGTATCATCATTCTATTTGTAAGTCTTAATTTCTCTGAACTTTATGTTAAACTGCATCAAAGAAATTTTTTTCCCTCACTGAATGCTAAACTGCATTAGAGAAACTTTATTTTTTTCTCACCAAATGCTAAACTGTATTAGAGAAACTCATTTTCTCTTACTAAATACTAAACCGCATTAGAGAAAACTTGTTTTCTCTTACTAAATGTTAAACTGCATTAAAGAAAACCTTTGTGGGATTAAACGCTTATATCCCATAGATTTACATATTAAACAATATGTGTTTTAATGACATAGGCCCAAGGACAATCTATATATATGTACAATGACCTTTAAAATGCTTAAGATTGAAACAAATCTTAAGATTTTTATTAAGACAACGTATAATAATACGTATGACTGAGGATAAATGATGATCATTTTTATTACTAAACAACCATACTGTCATAATATATTAAAACATATAAACATATAAGGAGTAAACATAATAATCCCTAACTTACAATGTCTAAGGACTTCAATACACTCATATTGTATTCAAGTCTTTAAAAAACAAGTAGGCGAAGTCCTTTAGTTAAAGGATCAGCAAGCGTCTCCTCAATCCCTAAATGCTCCACCTCAATGTCACTTTTATATATCAACTCCTTAATGGTCAAATACTTGACCTCCAAATGCTTAAACCATGTGATGTTCTTATTCTTGTTACTAAACAACAGAGTAGACAAATTATCATAATATAACTGAATGGGTTCAGCCATTGATTCAATCACAGACAACTCAGAAATCAAAATTTTGAGCCAAATCGCTTGTGTAGCAGCCCCATAGCATGGTACAAACTTTACATGCATAGTCAAGAAAGTCACCAATGTCTAATTGACACTCTTCCACGATACTACACCATCTGCTAACATGAAGATGTAACCAGAAGTGGACTTTCTATGGTCCGAACACATAGCAAAATCTGAATATGTATACCCTACGAGGTTTAGAATGTTGACCCCTCTGAATGTCAAAATATAATCCTTAATTCCCTTTAAATATCTCAACACTCGCTTAATTGCATTCTAGTGGTCTATTTCTAGGTTAATCAGATATCTACCCAATAGCCCAACAAAAAATGCAATGTCTGACCTGGTGCACACCTAGGTATACATCAAGATACCAACTGCCTTAGAATAAAGCACATTCTTTATAGCCTCTCTCTCTACCTCATTCTTTGGACATTGTGTCAAATATTATCTCTCACTATGAGAGATAGGTGCTACAACGGGTTTACAATCAGCAATATTAAACCTTTGCAGTACTCACTTAATGTATGCACTCTACAAGAGGCCTAAGGAGTGTCGAGATCTGTCTCAATGAATTTGAATACTTAGGACAAAATATGATTCACCAAGGTCTTTCATGTCAAAATGCTTGGCCAAAAGTTACTTCACCTCATGCAACATGGTTAAGTTATTCGATGCAAACAAGATATCATCCACACATAACAAAGTGAAGATAACTTTGCTCCCCCTAACCTTATAATACAAACATCTTTTAACTTTATTTTTCATAAAGCCGAAAGAGGTCACAACCTCATCAAACTTGTGATACTATTGTCGAGAAGCTTGTTTCAAACAGTATATAGTTTTTCTCAACTTCCAAACCTTGTTAGAATTTTCTTGATCCTAAAATCCTTTAAGTTGATCCATATAGACCTCTTTACAAAGGTCACCACTCTAAAAAGCAGTTTTTAACATCTATCTGATTTAGCTCCATATTATAATGAGCTACTATTTCATTATCACTCTAAATGCATCCTTAGAGGATATGAGAGAGAAGGTAACGTTAAAGTCAACTTCTTCTCTCTGAGTGAACACTCTGGCAACCAACCAAGCCTTAAACTGCTCAACTTTACCCTAAATGCCATTCTTGGTCTTGAACATCCATTTACAACTTACGAGTTTGCAATGTTGATGTAAATAAAATAACTCTCACACCTTGTTATGCTTCATGGTCTGCATCTCGTCATTTATTACATCCCACCACAATTCTGTATGGGGTCTAGAAATAACTTCTGAAAAAGTAACTAGATCTGCAACATATCCAATATCATAGTCTTGTTCACCTAAATAGACTATGTAATCAGATAGAATAGAAAGTCGTGTTACTCTAGTGGATCTCAGCAACTGCATTGGTTCTTGTACCTCAGGAACCTTTGTTTATACAGGTATGGGTTCATGTACCTATACTAGGACGGTACTAAAACCTTGATTCACTGTACTTAACTGTATTATTGGTGGATACGAAATAACTGCAGTATCCGTCCTGCTATCATCTAAAGGGTGTGAAGGACCACCCTCATAAAAGACATCATATTCTAGAAACTTAGCTGTTTATAATTTCACAATTCTAGACCCTCATTCTCTACAGTATAATATGTAGCCTTTAAAGTGGTCGGGATATCCAACTAAATAACAACGAGTAGAACGATAATGCAATTTACTTTCATAAGGATTATACAAGCGCACCTCAATAAGGCAGCAGCCCTGTACATGAATGTGTGCAAGGCCAGGATTCCACACTTTCCAGATCTCAAAAGGCGTCTTCGATACTGACTTGCTCTGGACTCTGTGAAGTATATACAATGTTGTCTTGATGGCTTCACCCTAAAGAAAATAAGGCAAGTTAGCCCTGCTCTGTATTGACCTTATCATATCTTTTAGGTTGCGGTTATGCTTTTCGACCACACCATTTTGCTCAGGACTACCTGACATAATGAACTAAGTCACTATTCCACATGATTCCATATATCTAGCAAATGTACCCTTTCTTATCCCCAAACCCCATGTTTTCCATAATACTCTCCTCTACGGTCAGATCTGACAATCTTGATAGATTTCTCCAATTAGTTCTCCACTTTAGTCTTAAAGATCTTGAATTTTTCAAGAACTTCAGACTTCTCTTTAGTAAGAACACATAATCATAGCAGAAATAATCATTAATAAACATTAAAAAATATCTAGAATGACACAAGGTATTTGTATAAGGTCTATTAATATCCATATGTACGATATCTAATAAGCCAAATGCTCGAGTTGACCCCTTTTTTTATTTTGGTTAACTTACCTCTGCAATAGTCAACACATGTTTCCAAACCCTCAAAATTTAAAGTTTGGGGAATGTTCTCCTTTATCAACCTCTCAACTCTATCTGTGGAAATGTGGCCTAATCTTTTATGCCACAACATTGAAGACCTTTCCTTAATCAGAGGTCTCTTTCGAGTAACCTATTCAGCAACATATGAAGAATCATACATTTCATGAGGGGTAAGACATTATGTTTTACATTGAAGGGTAACTGTATGTTTTGCATTGAAGGGTAACTGTATAGAAGAAGTATCAATGACAAAATGATAACCTTCTTTGTCTAACACTAATACAGAGATTAGATTCTATCAAAAAGAAGGTATATAAAATGTGTCTAGTAATATAAGCACAAACCCCATATCAAGGTTTAAACATACATCCACTACATACATTACTTTAACTTCCTCATTCTTGCCAACCATCATTTTCTCCTCCTCTTTATTTGGCTTTCTCCTAGATATGAACCCCTGCATCATGGAGGCAACATAATTAAATGTTCCACTATCTAGCCACCAAGAACTGAATGTGGCTATAGCAAGATTAGATTCATGAACCATATAAGTCAAGGAGTTACTTGACAGGTCCTGTTTTTCCTACTAGGCTTTATATTTCTGGCAATCGAACTTTTTATATCCCTTCTTCTTACAAAAGAAGCACCTCATATTCTTTACATCTTGTGAATCTTTAGCAATACTAGACTGACCAGTATGCACATATATAGAGAGGATTTCTTACTTTTATACCTTTGGAGCTTGACCTTTCTCTTTTCTTTGGTAGTTGCAAACAAGATTGTATGAGGAGCATTCTTTAGCTTCTCCTACTCTGCAACACAACAAACAATCAAAGCATTGATGTCCCAAGCCTCATCTTGCAAATTATATCTAGTGACCAAAATACCAAACTTTGGCGAGAGTGTATTTAGAGTTTGGTGCACTACTAAGACATTAGGAATTGGAATATTCAACGCCTTCAATTTACTCTAGAGGTGGACCATCCTCATTATGTATTCCTGCACTCTCCCTTCTCCAATGTACCTCATATAGAGCAGCTCCTTGATCAAGATACTTATCTCTACATTAGACGAGATCCTGTACCTCTGGGAGACATTATCCAAGAATTCTTTTGCTATGTTCGTGTTTGGCAGTCTATTAAATAGATGATCCAGAATTGATCTCTTAATGGTCAGGTAATACAATCTATTTGACCGATCTTAGGGTGCATATATTGCTTTATCAACTTCTGAGTTGATGAATGTAGGTGTAGATGGACTATCTGTAATCATGTCCATATTAATGTCTGCCTTCTCTATTACAATCTCTACATCCTCTTTCCACTTCTTAAAACTGAAACCAACCAGGGTTCCAATGGTGTCATTGTTATCATTCACAGAGAAGGTGACTGCAAAATTAATAATGTAATGATCAACACAAGTGTAGGATAACAACGATACTCAAAGCTATAAAAGAGCATTTGTACTAAGGATATGATTACATATATCATGAAACACCTATGGGCCAAATACATAATACATACAAATTAGACCTCTACTTAAAAGCAATCAGAGTACACATCATCAACTCTTATGATACTACCACCTGTGGGTGAATAGATCACTCAAGCAATGAATTTTCTTTATCCAATGCCTTTATGCATATTTAGAAATCCCATATAAGGCCAACATCAGTGGGGCAGAATAACCAAACATAAGATAAGAAACATTACCCAACATGCAAGTAGAATAATTCAAATACTAACTCGAAAGGCCACTGTGGTGATAACATTCTTATCAGTACTAAAAAAGATGTACAAATACAAGAGATACACCTATATGTTATCCTCACATTCTGTATGAGCATACAGTATATAACAATATTTTATTAATAAATGCAAAATTTAGATGCACATTCTCATAATCATGTATTAGTGCTGAAAACATTATCAATAAACTTTATTTGAGACTTTCATCGCGGAAAAATCTCAATCAAAGTGACTATCATATGATACCGAATATTGAACTTATCATATGAAACATGAAATCTTAGGTATCTCCCTCATGTCAAGTTCAAAGTATGAAAATTCACTCAAAAAATAGCATTAGAATGCTTTATTTCTTTTTTTTTTGAGTTAAACTTTATTTATTTACAATGTAATAAATCTAGAAAATTAAAAAAAACTCACTTTAAGAATTCACTGGACCTAAAAACTGACCCAAAACGACCCAAGGTATCATTACAGAAATTCTAAAATTTTTTAATTTTTTTGGCTAACGTCATGCACGCTGATATCAGATTAATGTTATAATGTGAGTGGGCACTGGATGGCGTATGTAACGCACGCGCCATGCCTAACGTGCCTCTAGATGTGTCAGGCATGTCAGGCACGTGTGGCATATGATGCGCCCGAAGCCTTGATGGCACATATGGCACACATACCTTACGTATAAATGGGCCTGACCCGTTTGGTTAGTGTATCACAGGCGTCGGACACGCGTCCTCGCATGTGTCGAGACAATGGCTAGCCCGTGTGATACATACCCCTCCCATAGCCTCTGAGTAGTTACTGTTGACTAGCTGGCGCATGTAACACATGCCACACATGTCTTTCATCCCATGTGCCATGAGTTGCTCGTATGTCTTGTGCGTGCTACACACGTGCCAGACACATTAGCTTCATGCGTGCACTGTGCAAGAGTCGAGCGCGTGTATCCAACGTTCTCCCAATTTTCTCCAAAAAAAGGCAATTTCTGGCTAGTTTCAGGTTAGTTTTTTGCGCTCTAAAGCTCGTTTTCAATACGTTTTTCAATGCTAACCACATGTAGCACATAATCAAACATCCATATGCAAGAAAAAATCAAAAGAAGGATCGTTATTCTCTGAAACCTTATGGAGAAATGAATAGAAAAACCTTCGTTTTTGTCCACCCTATCATATAACCACTTTGATACTACGTGTAGTGTGTAACACGAGCCTTCGTTATGCATCTAGGATCAAACATAAAAGGGAAGAAACAAAAAAAAAGTGAAAATTATCTAATCCCTGAGATGTCGTTAAAGCTTTTCTTAGCTTTCTTAACACGTGAACCTCTAAATGGGTCAGAGTATCCCTATGCTCACAATTTGCTTAAGCAGCTACCGGAGACCTAACCTTATATATATAACATCCATATCAAGCTTTCTTACCATGGGCTCAATATGAGCTCAGTCCACACTACCTTGGGTCTATTTTCTTGCCAGATTTCATCTCACTAGCCCAGATCTTTTATTGAGTCACTTTATTATCTTTATCTGGATCAAACTTAATCAGCTTAACCAATATTTTATTAAAACCATTAAAAAAAGTCACTTTATGAATTCACTAGACCTAAAAACTGACCCAAGGTATCATTACAAAATTTTTGAATTTTTAAAAATTTTTTGGCTGACGTCATGTGTGCTGATATCAGATTGATGTCATAATGTGAGTGGGCACTGGATGGCATATGTAACGCACGTGCCTCGCCTGACGTGCCTCTGGATGTGTCAAGCACGTGTGGCGCGTGATGCACTTGGAGCCTTGATGGCGCATATGGCACACGTGCCTTACGCATAGATGTACCTGACTGTCTGGTTAGTGTATCACAGGTGTCGGACACGCGTCCTCACACGTGTCGAGACAGTGACTAGTGCGTGTGATACACACCTTTCCCACCGCCTCTAAGCAGTTACTGTTGACTAGCTGGCGCATGTAACACACGCCACGCGGGTCTTTCATCCGCTGTGCCACGAGCTGCTCGTATGTCTTGCACATGCCACACACACGCCAGATGCATCACCTTCGTGTGTGCACTGTGCACGAGTCGGGCGAGTGTATCCGACGTTCTCCCAATACTGGCCAAAAAAAGGCAATTTTTGGCTAGTTTCAGGTTGGTTTTTTACGCTCTAAAGCTCGTTTTCAACCTGTTTTCAATACTAACCACATGTAGCACATATTCAAGTATCCATACGCAAGAAAAAATCGAAAGACGGATCGTAATTCTTTGAAACCTTTATGGAGAAAGGAACAGAAAAACCTTTGTTTTTGTCCACCCGATCACGTAATCGCTCTGATACCACATGTAGTGCGTAACACGAGCCTTTGTTACACATCTAGGATCAAACATAAAGGGAAGAAATGAAAAAATGTGGAAAATATCTAATCCTTGAGATGTCGTTAAGGCTTTTCTTAGCTTTCTTAACACGTGAACCTCTGAATGGGTCAGAGTGTCCTTATGCTCACGATTTACTTAAGTAGCTACAGGAGACCTTAATCTTATATATATAACATCTATATCAGGCTTTCCCATCACGAGCTCAATATGAGTCCAGTCCATACTGCCTTGGGTTTATTTTTCTCGCCAAATTTCAGCTCACTAACCTGGATCTTTTATTGGGTCATTTTATTATCTTTATCTACATCAAACTCGATTAGCTTAACCAATATTTTATTAAAACCATTAAAATGTATTTAATTGTTGTCCATCTCATAAGGAAATATCTAAGAAACTTGACCCAGTTTATGACCCGACCTATAATATAGCATATTACATATTTGATAAAATATTTCATACCTTGTTTTTTCAAAGTTTTTTCACAATAATAAAAAATTGCGTTTAGACATGTCATTAAACATATTAAGTAAATTTTATATTTTTATTTATTTTCTGTTTTCCTAACATCAATTAATCTCTATATCTCCAACTTTAAATAAGAACAAATCATCTTGAGGAAGTGGAAGAGAACAATTATCAGTGAAATCGTAATTCAGACATCTGATCTAAATTAGCGGTAATCTTGCTTGAATGTAACCGAACAAAGTACATATTCTGACAAAGATATTCTCGGAATATTTGAAGACAAACTAGTAGTTCGCGAGGTGACAAATATAGACATTAGTGCGTATATATTAAAGTTAATGCAATAATTCCAAACGAAAAGAAACATTATTTTTAGTCTGATGAAGTAGTTATGGAGAAGACAAGGTTGAAACGTGATTTGAAAATCATGTTTTATTACCTAACCAAAGCTCTACTTAAGAGTCTTCGAGAAATGTTCTTAAGATTGAAGGTTCGCTGGGGCTTATAATATGATGATAGTGGGAGAATAGTCAGAATGAAGTCATTTTCTTTGATTTATACATCCACTTACTTACCTGGAACACGCTTGAAAAAGCTTCTAAGCAGTGGCTGTGAAGTATTTATCTGGAGGGAAGTCCAATTTCTTAAGGCATCACGTTCCTGTGAATGTCCACATCAAATAGTATCATATTGCATGTCTTGCTACATGTCATAGTCGTCTCGATGCATATTCTTTCAAATAAATCGACGGTTTGGTACATGGAAGACAAGTCAAGCGTATACAGTAAACTTAACACAGATTTAGACTGTACATATATATGTAGTTGCAACTGTAATTTGAATCATAGTTTATTTATGAAATCATTTAGAGGTGAAACATCAGAAAGTCAAAGAGAAGTTTGGGTAGCTCTGGATGGAGTATATGCAGCCATGAGTACTTCCAGAGAAGTTAAACACCTGTACAGTTTAACGTTGAAAGCTGTTTATTTGTTTTGTTTGTGAACTCTCTCATCAGGTTTGACATATATTAATATTGGAGAGATTTTTGTGTTCATTAGTCCCACATTCTTCTTCAACCTGGTTATCTGAAGTAGGAAAGTTGCGGATAATAATCTAAAGCAATGAATATATCAAAAGCTTGTTAATAGAAGGAGTAGTTTTGGTAAATTTTGTTGAGACTAGGTATGTTATGTGTGTAATTAATATCCTACAAATTATATACTGTCTCCAAAATTACTTCATAATCTGAAATCAAAATAGTTCATTAAACCCTTTTGCAACAACTTGAGTTGAAAAAGTATCCATTCCCAGTGACCTTGGGAGTCAATGCCATCAAGATACCGACCGTTGAATTAAGGCCCGTGACCTTGAAGCAATTGACGTATGCGTGTTTTCTTCTTCGTAGTTGATCCAAGAAATTAGGGGGTAGAGAACACTCGATGAATGTTAGGTGCGCACATGGAAGATGAAAATTATAAAATGTCAAAATATTTCAGAAGCTTCCGACTAATTAAGGGACAGGATCTGTAATTGTAATCTAAATAACCTTTTTACCTAAAGAATATATAATCGTACCCATGGTTATATGAAGACAAAGTACCCGGTGGCTCTAGCTTCAATTCATCAATTGTTCTCGTGGGTCTATTCTCATGTTGTTGTTTAGCTTGAATAGAATATTTTACATGACGGAAAGCCCTTTTTCTATTACTCAACCTTGTCATTCATTAAACTACTCCCTTAAGTTTTAATTCTATTTCTTAAGTTTATGGTACAAATTAATTAATATTCAAAGAGTCATTAACTATCTGAAATTGGTTATATATTTTTAATGTGAAATATTTAAAATATTTCTCACTTGAGTACCAACTTTTCAGTTATAAGATATAATATTTAGATACATTCACTAACTTTTTATTTGCATGATTAAAAAAATTACATCCAAACAATTGAAATTATGTACACATCACTCTACCAGAATCTTAAAACCAAATTAAAAAGTTACATCATCAAGAAACTTTAGGAATATTTTACTTCCCTCTTTAAATTTAAAAATTGCTTATTAAAATTAAAACCATTAGTCGTGAATTATAAATTTTATTCCCAGACCCCACATTTCAGCAGCGAAACTATAAATTTGATGGTTGCTTAATAAAAAAAAAATTCAATCCAAATAATTGAATTAATTAACTCCTTCCAACACTAAATCATAAATTTAAAAAAAAACATTGTTTTTATCTGCATGCGGTCCTACAACGAAGATTGAACAGTTATAAACCAGGTCCGATGTTGCAGTGGTTGATTTATTTTAGTTAATCTCATCAGTTTTTGGTAAATCTGTTCCTCCAAAGACTTGCACTCCATCAATCTTTTGCGTGCAGTTAATAATAGAACTGGCTTTCAGGACTAATCAAGCTACACAATAAACTACTTCATTCACTTGTCTTTCCAAATGATCAACTTTTGGTTGTGTCTGTAACTAATATGGCTCTTATGAATTCCATTACAATACAGAAATAGACGACCTTCTGCCAACTGTAAACTATTCAATTGTAAAAATGGTCTTATACATATTTAATCAACTTAAAAACTTGTTTTATAGAAGATATATTTAATGAGATATATATATATATTAAAACAAATGGTGTTCTAACGGAATAAAAAAGAGTTAATATGCACTAAGACTCTTCACCTTGCGAGAGTTTGAGGAGAGATATCAATTGTACGCAACCTTCTCTTTACATTTTTACATTACTCAAACTTATAGCCTTATGGTCACAAAGGAATAACTTACCCGATATATGATAACCCAGGAATATAATGTATTTGGAGAGGACATGACCTGAAACCTTCTCTGCTTTTCCTGGTGAAACATATTTGTCAGCAATGTATATAGGACTGAAATGTGCTTAAACCTTGTCGTTAGCTCTCTTCATATTGTCTTTTAATTTCTGCTAACACCTCTGTAATGCTTTCTATAGCTTGTGTAAAACGCTTGATCGCCTTTAAAGGCTTAATTCTTTACATTTTATAATTAAAAATATATATATTTGTCAGCAATGATATACTCATCAGTGATATTCCTTAATAAATTTCGAGAAAATTGACCATTACATCGTAACCTCCCAAATAATACTTAAATTATGACATTAATTATTTCCTTAACCCGCCTATAAAAAGGTTACATTTATGGGTCCTCTGAAACTTTTGTTGTGATTGTCTTAAGAGAGGGACAGAGACAGACAGAGTAGAAGTTGCAGAGACAGAGAGATGGGAAGGAGTCCATGTTGCTCCAAGGAAGGACTCAACAGAGGAGCTTGGACTGCCTTGGAAGATAAAATTCTCACTGCTTACATTAAAGCTCATGGAGAAGGCAAATGGCGAAACCTCCCCAAAAGAGCTGGTAAATGTTCGTCCCCCATCTTCTTAGATTAGCTACTATTTATAGACGTTGTTCTTTACAAGTTATTAGTTGCATACATCTCACATATGTATGTTTAGGTTTGAAGAGATGTGGCAAGAGTTGCAGACTGAGATGGTTGAACTATCTGAGACCAGACATCAAGAGAGGTAACATATCTAATGATGAAGAAGAGCTCATCATCAGACTCCACAAGCTTCTTGGTAACAGGTTCTGCTAAATCTCTCTCCCTCTTATCACTGTATATACATATTATTTTTTACAGGTTTTCCTTGAGTTATGCAACTTTTGATCATGATTGTAGATGGTCTCTAATAGCTGGAAGGCTACCTGGGCGAACAGACAATGAAATCAAGAACTATTGGAACACTACTTTGGTCAAGAAAGCTAACGCTCAATCAGCTTCACTACAGTCCAAAACCAAGTCCCCAACCAAATGCAGACCCATCACCACGGAACCAACCACCGTTGACCAATCTCCACCGACGGCATCCCGAGTCATCCGTACAAAGGCCACCAGGTGCACCAAGGTTATGATCTCACTAGAGTTGCCCCCCCCACTGGAGCTTCAAGCCCCAACTATGAATCAGCTTCAGGTATCTGATCTCAGTCCAGCATTTTGCAGTGGAGATGATGGTCAAGATTTGCATACCCTTGAACAGGACTCATCCCAGTTCTTTAACTTCAATTTTCAAGCAAGCAATGGGTCAGAACTTCAAGTGGACTACGATGAGTACAACCAGGATTTGGGCATCCCTGTTCATTCCACAACGTTGGAAGAGCCAATGTTTAAGGAGTGGAATACAGATACTATCTTAGAGGACAATGCCACTTTGGACCTGGAGGCTATAACATCTTTGCTAGATTCTGCAGAATGGCCATAAATGGAAATTAGTAGCTCAGATAATATGTGAATAAATAATTTTAAAAAAAAAAACAATTTAACCGTGTTCTAAGATCTTTTTGTAATAACAAGAGAATATTAGATCGTTTGAATTGGTTTTCCACTTACTAGTAATAGGGGTGTGTTAGACCAATTATGCAGTTAATAATGCATCAGTGTGCTACTAGAAAAAATGTTTCCAAGAATGAGTTGGTATTAATGATTTGAACAACTTGCATGTTATGAAAATTAGTTCAATAGTTACAATGAACATTTAATTGAATACCAAAGCTGAAAATAACACAAAGACATTGGCATGGTAGTGGAATCACTGATTTTGCTTTGTTCCTAAAAAAAATAATGCATGGGTCACTCTCTGATGATGTCATTTGATGCTCCCAATTTGTCATTTGCACCTTTGAGACCTAAGCTAATGGAGCTACTAGTGGACGAAGGTACTTGTCATTTGTCACAATGGGCTGCTACAAAAACAACGGTGGCATGGCATCCACTAAAAAATAGCAATATTCAATTTTAAGTTTTGAGTCAAAAGTTACAGATAAAAGATGTAAAGTTTAGCCCAACTTATTCCGACCTACTTAATTTTAGCCTAAGTTGATCGAATCATGAGTGGATCACGGTGTTAAAATAGTTCGGCCCTATTGAGCCATTGAGGTTGGACTAAGCACAAGCTAGTCACTGGTTAGACCGGAACTACAAAAACAATGTCATTTTGTAGTCTTTTTTAAGTAAAGATAGGTCAGCTCAAGTTATAGACTGATCGATCCGTAAGTAAGTCGAGTCTGCCACCCAACTCGAGATGGGATTAGGTCGACTCAGGAGCGGCCCATACTCGCCCAATCTATTGACGTCCCCTAGCTACAAATCAAGGATCTAGTGCTTTCAACATTTAAGTAAGCAACGGTATGCAGTCTAAATTAATAGAATGACAAAAGTTCTAGAAATGGGTCTAATTCAATGATAAAATTACATCCACAACTTTCTTATCACTTAAATTATACTGTTAAAACTGGACTCTACATCGATGTTATGCTCTGGTATCCCAATAAGCTTAATTAGGAATAACAATGCAACTAGCTACCTTATGTTTTATGTTATATATTTTACAAAATAATCAGAAAATCTCTATGTGAGGATGACACCAAATTTTCTGCGCTAAAAATGGTATTCTAACTCGGATTTAGTCAGCTTTAATTATATAGTTATATAAATCATATATAAATATGTAAATAAAATTTAATAGAATAGAATAAGAATTGATTCACGGGAAGAGATATTACTACAAATTGTTTGTAATCTTAGGTGTTGGGTACGTAGGTCCTAGGCTGCTTTCTTTGCCAATTGTGTGATCCAAAGCAAAGGAAAAGGAAAAGGGAAAAGGCTGAAGATTTTCTCGCTCTTACTTCAAGGAACGTGCAAAAGAAGTATAAAGAAAAAAAAAGGTCTACCATAGAGGTGCAAAAACCTATGAGCTCATGTGAGCAACTTAGTGTCCTATTTCTTAAATTAATCTTTGTTTTTTGGCAAGTTCTGCCCTAAGAAAAAAGAAAAATATTATGATGGCTTAGTCATAAAGAAGCACCAAAAAAAAAAGATAACCTACTATAAAACTTGTTCTCACAAACTAAAAATGATTGTTCACTACGTTGGAAAACAAAAGGTAATTAATCATCAACGTGGATACAGTTGAGCTTTTGAAAGCTTTGGTTCTGCCCTTTTTTTCTTCGTGAATACGGCAGACATGTTGAAAATAATGCAGCATTCGATCAATGTATTTCGATTTTTGAGCAAAACTCATGAACTGACGGGAGGGGTGGTGAGAAAGAATAGTTTTGTATTTCAGTTTACGTACAAATCATGATGATAATATTCAAAAGCTGACTTTAGAGCCTGAATTAAGGCTCTTCAAGGTAGATTGTTTGCTTGTTAATTAATCAGCTTCTGTTTTGATTTAATCGCACTTACTTTTATGTTAATTAGCTTACTCCAAACACTTCAGGCTCTTCAAGATAGATTGTTTGCTTGTTAATTAATCAGCTTCTGTTTTGATACTTATATGTTAATTAGCTTACTCCAAACTCTTGCCGCTGAAAGAAATAAAACAGCAACGTACAAGGAAAATGAATCATTATTCTAAGACTACGCACTACCTACATATCATTTATATAGATACTGCTTAACTTAGGATTGCCGCTGTTGATCATTACTTGACTTTTAGTCCAAGTAATCATATTATTAATGACCACTACCTATAGGTACATTTTCCAAATGGCACTCTCAATTTTCAAACATATTTTTCTACCTCGTATGCCATAATTACCGACGCCAACAAAAAAATGATGATTTGTTTTTGAAACCTTTCTACTAGTTAAGGGTAAAGTTGCGTATTATTAGACCTCTCCAAATTTCGCACTTCAATGAGATTGCTATCGAGTGTTGTTATAGAATTTAGTAGAGAAATAAAAGTTTCGTTTTAGTGAATATTATATCAGTTATATATGACATTGTCTTTATTAATTTCTTATTTGTAGTTGAATTCTTGTTCATTTTAATTTATGTATTTATGCGACAGTCAACCTATACGCTATAAAGAAAACACTTACTAAAAGAAGAAACATAGAGGGATCATATATATGTCATTCTATTAACATCATTGTTAGATGCTTAATTAATCCCAACCAAGCATCAAATTCAAAGAGAGATAATACGCTACGCAAATGATCTTAATTAATTAATAACTTGGTTGGATTGATAATTGCCCAATCCCTAATGTGATTAAAGAATTGGCTAATTAGATCTGACCGGTGACCATTTATATGAAGCAGCGTAGGCAACTCAAAAACCTAACTATGGGACCATAACCGAGATTTTCGCAAAGGCTATTTATTAATAACGTTGAAACTTTCTGTTAAGATGAACAAACCTAAATCTCCATCATTATGTACCATTTCGTGAACTTAAACAATACTTGTCCACCCCTAAAATGCGAATGATATTTCAAAGAATTAATATCAAACTTAACCCAATTTGCTTACGTTTAGAAATGAGTGAACAAGTCCACAGTAATTAGCAATTTATGTTTAGACATGGCCGGAGTCCATAGTAGTTAGCAATTTATGAGTTATTGATGAAGAAATGCGTACGGTTTAGCAAAATTTTGTCTGTTTTTTCAATTTAATTATATTCTAACTCTCCATAATGACTCCAAAACTTGACCACTTTGAGGAGGTGGTGAAAATTGCCAAATTCTCATGGGTACAAGAAGATAGTTGTACTCTTTGTTGAAATTGAAGTAGGTTTAAGATTATTTCCCATTGCCTTCTTCTCCAAGCTTGAAACAACCGCAGCATTTTGTTGACCAACAGATGTGTGACCAACAAAACAAGGCTTCTAGCAAGGAAAATTGATATACTCCCGCCAGGAAAGTTGCTGCAAACCCCAACACGCATGCATCCTGTATGCTACCTTACAAAGTTTTAATTCTAAGGAAAGACTAACGAAGAATCATAATTACTACGAACTCAGTTCTAACTGATTGCATATTATCAGTTTCCATCTTACAATTACTACTTCAAATCCATTCCCATTAATTTTAGTTCCAGTTTTTGGTGCCAGAAGGAGCTTTTCATATGATTGCATAAACCAAAACGATACAAGTAGAATGTGAATTCAGCTTCAGTCCAGCTTTGGTTTGTGAGGTGGAAGAGGGAGGAGAAATAGCTGACTATTGGCGAAAAGGCTTCCCATTTGGAACAAATAGCATTTAAGTCTTTGTTATTTGTTATTAAAGACATTATGACTAATTGGGTAGTTAGCAGCAGTTTTCATTCTATTGTATTTGTGTTCAGGTTTCATGGTTTTAAACAATGATGATTGCGGTTGTCTTCTGCAAATTGTGTTGTATGTATAATGAGTTGCAAGTCATCGCAGAGTGAATTCTTTCCAAAACATCCCTAGAATAACGTATGTGATGTTTAGTTAATACTGCTGATACTTTAAAACCTTGGCCAGGTTAAAATCAAATACTGCATCCTTGCAGAATTTCTGAAAGCACAAAAGCCAGAATATATATACCCTACTTTCTAATGTTTTATTAACTTCCATGAAACTAATTCGAAGGTACAGTTGGTAATAATGCAGAACAAGGTACATGATGGAAAAGTAGAAACAGAAAAGGTTTAAGCAAGCATTATGAGGGCTTCAATATGCGAACCAATATTCTCCAGGGACTTGGTCTCCGGGTATGAAGCAGTTCAGAAAGTTGAGCCATTGAAGCCAAAGAAAGACCGCTGCTTGGAAAATGTGAAACAAATAGGAAAATGAGCTCAGCATGTAGATGATAATGAAAAAGTTGGTAATAGAGTATTATTTGCCTCAGCGTTTACCAGACAATTCTCATGATAATTACAGGTCATACAAATTTAAGATTCTATTATCCTGAGACAATAAAAAAGATGCACATGCTTGCAGCAGTATCTAACAAGAGGCAGCCATTTGTTCTCACACCACCAAAATTTTAACCAAAATATTGTTATCAAATGTCAAATTTGAAGCCATTGTCCAGTGCTAGTCTTTAATTTTCACGCTACGCCAAAGTCCACTATTGCATAATGAATTTTCTTCTTTCTAGACCCTTCACGCCTAGAAGCTCACTGGAAAAATTCAATTCCAATCAATTACACTGTTCTTTCAAATACCAACCAAGGGAGGGCTAGTTACTTTTGTCTGCTTCATTCCGAGTAAAATGTGTACTTGAACATTTTTCAGAATAGGAACAAGCAAAGCCCGAATCAGAAAATCATAACAGAGTACCTGAACATCATAGAATTTGATGTAAAAGCGGGAGCTATCTATAGACAGCTTCGTTTGAAGAATCTCCGCAATGGTGGAGCTCAATTTCCCATTGACACTTGGCCCAAGCCCTCCAATGGAGATCAACTCTCCATATGCAGCTGGTGTTTCCATGCCCGCAAATGATATGGGCACTCCTCCGTTCAGCAAAATCATGACATACTGTTCCAAGACAAGCAAAGTTGTTGAATGACATTATGAGCATGAAGTGCAAAACAACTCCATAACCACGTAATTAAGATCTAAAAGGCATGGCATATCCTTTCTAATAAACACACCACCACTAACTCATTATATGGATAAGAAGTCAAAAATCACTGCTATGAAATATGAACCTAAAACGAAACCTCAGATTCACAGTGTAATTTTGTCGAACACTTGATAATCAATAAAAAAGACAGACAGAAGGATAGTAAGTAAACGAACGGATTCAGGCTTGCCGATGATCTTAGCAACAGCTTTGGTGGCGTCCTTAAGAATATCAGAGGTGGTCACAGCATCCACCGGCACATTCGTGTACAGATTCAAGGTTGGCATTTCCTCTTATTTTTGGTCCCTGGTTGGATGCTTGGTTCCTGTTTTGTAAGTTGAAGATAATGCAGCTCCAACTTATACAACGGGACTTTGCAATTTCAGTTCTTTTTTCATTCATATGCAACAAAATTTGAAAGAAACGGGAAAAAGGTCATTATCATTAAAGTTTTCAAGTATTGAATTTGTCTGTTAACGAGTGATATTCCACTTTTTTTTTCCAACCTAATTCAAATTACCGTGTGGATTCCAAATTACCCGTACCCATTATTGTTCAGATTCCACATTAAGTAAACATGGCCTGAGCTATTCAGAAAAAAATAAACGAAAAAATAAATTTTGGTGGCTATTATTGTCCGAAAGATAAGCAGATATGCAGAACTGGATGGAGCTACTAGTTTTATCACTTTACAAATATTACATAACAAAAGAAGTCATTTTCTCCCAAATTTTTAATATTGGGAAGGTGCTCAACCAATGAAAACTGCTAATTCTTAATTTTATACCATCAAAGTCTGTAAGTACTGTAGCTTCCTACACCAGAGGACCCATAGTTGTCGTAGGCTTGTCCAGACAATGAAGATGAAGGATAAGATGCACTATCCAACGGGGAGTAGATTGACCTCAAACTGCTTTGGTACTTGCTATAACTGCTTGACACTGATTCTTTGCGATTGCTTAAGAAGTCCTGCGCGCATACACGAAAATCAATCAACCTCATTAATGAAACCTGATCTTCACAAGAAATTCCTAGGACACAAATTGACTTCTCAGAAGCACAGGATTATGAATTTCTTCTGAGAAGATGCATAAATCTATAAAGGTAGGAAACCGGAGTTTTCTTTAGGTTCCATGTTCCTACAAAGCGAACTTTGAACTAGTTAAGACAATCAACTGCTATGCCTAACTTATCTGACAGAGCTATCTTGTTATCCTTCCTTTCGGCCAAAAAACCAAAATCCTAAATTGGATCCTAAAGATAGATGCAATTTATAGGTCATTCTCCGTAGTTATTTTTCTATTGAATAGCATTCTCTACTTTTGATCATTTTGAGATTCATACCGCAAGTTGACTTGCAATAGATGCAAAAATGCACGTGTAGATAAATAAGCATTTTCAACAATCAATTCAACTAATTTTGACCCAATCTGCAGTGCATTTGACTAAAAAGGTAATTTGATGTTAAGGTTGGCAAGCCCCACATTTGCATAGATATAAAAGCCGGACAATAAAAAATAGGTGGAGGCAACTGAGGATTGATTGACTTGCTTCATTAGGACTTGGGGAAGGAAAAAATGTGATTGGTTCTCAATGCAGTTCGAATGCCATATGAGAGTACAAACCCAAAATTCACTGCAAAAGTGAAAAGAAATAAGAGGGAGAGATTCAAAGCACTTTTTGTCACCTAAACAGCCCACATTTGCATAGAGATTAAAGCTGGAAATATAAAATAGGTGGAGGCAACTGGGGATTGATGGACTTGCTTTATTAGGACCTAGGGAAGGAAAAATGAGATTGGATCCCAATGCAGTTTGAATTCACAGTATGAGAGTACAAAACCAAAATTCACCGCAAGATTCAAAAGAAATGAGAGAGAAGGATTCAAAGTACTTTTTATCATCTAAACAATAATCTGTACATATTAGATTAAGAATAACCGAAAAGTAAAGATAATTTCTCAAATCAACGTCACAACCACAAATATAAAAGGGATTTTAATTGGCAAACAAGAAATTCCAACAATCAGTGTCTTACCTGAATCAGTTGCTGAGCCACTTGTACCTGTGATGCAGTGCCTTTGATCTCCACTGTTATCTCATCAGGCACCCCCCTAGTTTCCTGAATAGTTATTAAGGCCCCACTGGTACGACGAATGTATGCAATATTATTTCCCCGAATCCCAATTATGTCCTCAGCATATGAAATGGGTACTTGCATAGTTTGTGTCACCTGTTCAAATGAAGTATCATATAATGATAAAGAGTAAGAAACACAGTGGAAATAGGGAAATGATTTGGGAAAAGAGTGCAAAAGTAGTGCATTAAATGATTTCAAGCTTAGACGTAGTCGTTCTTTTTCAGTAATACTATCTTTATGCAATTGAAGTGCAACCAGAAACAATGAGCATTCAAGTGTGCAAACAGACAAATGAACTTTCTAAATCAATGAGCTACAGAAATTAGTCATTCTTTCCTGTTTCTTCTACTTATTTCATCATGCATAACGATCAGTAGTTGAAACAAAGAAACAGGGTATCAAGATGAAGCAGACAAGGATAGAGGAAATGTTCCGTAAATGAAAACAGTTTATCTTCATGTAAGCTCAAACTTTGGACCTGGGTAACAATGGGACCAGTAGCATGATTGAATAGTGAAGATCGAAAAGACGGAAAGCTAGGATCCTGTCCATAGACGGATATCCTCGAGGGAGGGATCTTTGGTTCTACTAGCTGAGTTTCACGATCAAGTAACAAAGACTCCCTCTTTGCCGAAAGTGTAAAATCAGTATCTATCCCACCCTGAGAGCTATTAAGCAATGGATTGTCTACCGTGGTCTCCACTTGACGTTCCTGTGAGATTAATGCATTATACTGCAAATGAACGTAGCAAACTTGTGAACTGTAGCACATGGAAAAGAAAAGTTACCAATCACAAATAGATCGAGGCTTACATTCTTTTCAAAAAGAGGAAGAACACTGTGATCAACCAAAAATTTTCTTAAGTGGCCTACTATAGCTTCTAGAGCCTTAAGAACCTTTAATGTCTCTCCTTGTAATTCAACAATCCTCTCATCAGTAGCAACGTAAAAGGGAACTTCATCTGGAAGCATGAAGATTAGTGTATTAGTTCCCAAAACTGCAGAAAAAATTTAGCTGAAGATATCTGCTAGAAGAATGGGTGAATAGAAGAATTATAATGCATGCTTAGAGAACATGGATATATTCAGAGTAGAATTTCATTGTTTGAAAAGCACTAAGCAGAAAATCTTCACTACTCACAATTTGCTCTTTACGTTTTTTATGCTTTATCTAATAGGAAGCTAATTAATTACATTTGAAAAGAAGGCGGGAACATCACGAAAAGGCACAAAAGCAAACATAAAGGTCATGTTGACAATATAAGGAAGGAATCAGTGGATTAAAATGGTTTGTGATCGTTGAGATACCAGAAGATATCAATTTCTCCCCTCTTTTGTTGTTTAAATATGTTTCTTATCATTTATAAATCAAAGACCCATACTAGATTGGAACTTAACAAACACATTAACAAGAAATGCAAGAACTTAATATAGGACATATATAAAAGATATCAAACGAGTAACAAGAATTCACAAAACTTACAGTCTGACTGCTAGAATTTCAGGTTTGATATGGATTTTAGGTTTTTGGTTGCTACAAATTCAGGTTACGACTGCTAGAATTTTACTAAGGAAACAAGCATTAGAGGATAGGAAATTAGGAATTACTTAGAGAATCTTAAAGAAAACATCACGTTTTCCAGAAGAAAACTCAAGCTTGTAAAGAAAATTCAGGTTTTTTTTTAATGGAAAGGCTAAGTACACATATATATAAGTTCTTAAACTCTTAGTCTAGTAGCAAAGGGATTCTCAACCAAGATATCCAAAATAGAATTGAATCATGCTCTAAAATAGATTCTTTATTCTTAAATAGATTTAAGTCCTAAATAAATTAGGAAAATACATCAAACTTAGTATTGCCCTCTATCTAATAAGGAAAACCTAGTATAAATTCAATTACAGCATTGTTACCCTTCTTGTCATATCAATTCTCACTCTTCATTCTACCAAATTAAAGTTTACAGTTAAGTAATTTGCCTTCTTTTATTTCTCTTATAAATCCTAAGTTTTTTTGTATCAATTCTCCATACTTGTCCAAATCTTCCTCAATGAAAATGTGACTTATTACTCATACAAGTTTGTATTCAACTTCTAAAATTCAAGTAATATCAAAAGTTAATCTTCCTTTCCACCTAACAAGTAATTGCCAATATCCACCAACTCTTATGGCCACAATTTGTTCATCAAGAACTTCCTCTTATCTTCTTTTTAAGATGAATGGTTAAAATTCTCACATCTACAATAAGAGACTATATAACATCATATTCATGATAAATAGTTAAGTTTGCAACATTGAAGATAGGACCAGTTTGATATGTATGATTCATTCTTAAGGACGAAATATACAAGGACAGTAGTTAGAAACAAATGGTAGCAGCTGATTAGGAAGTTATCTTATGTTTCTACAGTAGTTATCTTATATTTCTGTAGTAATTATCTTCATTACAAAAGGGAAGTGGTTGTCCCTTTATCTAGCTATAATGTTCAAATAAATTATCTCAAAATCTTGATCTAAAACATATTTTTTTACGATTTTCAAACCCCATAACTTTTACTGCCTAACTGTTAAGAAAATCGCTCTTTGTACATAATGCATTAGCTGCCTTAGCTCAAGTCATGCCTGATATTCAATAACAAAGTTAAATTGTTCCAAAAAAAAATCACCTTAGGAGTCATGCCTTTTCATGCCAATTGTAAAGAGAACATATCAATACATAAAATTCCTTGTCATAAGTTGAATATCCTTGTTTCTCTTCACTTACTTCTCAGTGAAGTAAGCAATTGTATGTCCTTGGCTGAGCATACCTCTAATTCACACATGAGATGAGTCAAATGCAACTTCAAATACTTTAGAAAAATATAGAAGTTGCAAAACAAGAGATTGATCATCCTTTTCTTGATTTCTTCAAAGGCCTATATCAAACCAGTAGCTAGAACTCACAAAAGTTATAAAATTGGACTGCTAAAATCTCAGGTTTGATATGGCTGAAATTTTTGGGTTTTGGTTGTTAGAAATTTAGGCTATAAGTGCTTGAATTTAAGTGAAGAAACAAGCAATAGAAAGTAGGAAACTAAGAATCAATCTTAGAGCCTACGAATTGTTCTTAGAGAAAGCATCAAACTCCCTAGTTTAAAACTCAAGTTTATAGAGAAAATTCAAAATTTTTATTGAAAAGTTTAGTACATATATGTGTAGAAAATTTTTTAGAAACCTTATTCTAATAATAAAAGGATTATCAACTAAGATATCCAAGATACAATTGAATCATACTCTAATAAGGATTCTCTATTCTTAAATAATCTTAGGTTCTAAACAAACTAAGACAATATATCTAGCTTATTATTACTCCCTATCTAATAAGAAAAAGTTAACATAGAGTAAATTGCAACCTTTTGTTGTCCTTGATATCACATTTACTCCCACTCTTCATTATACCAAGTTAAAGCTTTTATTGAGTAATTTCCCTCTTTTATTTCTTTTATAAACTTTAAGTTCTTTTGCATCACAACCTACCACAAACATGGTCTAAAGCATCATAATGGAGTTCATGCTCATTATTCCAAAATCCTTCCTCTTCAATAAAAGAGGAGCAATATTATGTTTAAAAAATGATTTCTTTGGAATAGATAAGGAACTTAAATAAGACTGTGATGATCAATTTATAGAAGTTGAGAATACAATTGAACTAGATAAAAAGCTTTGAAGAATATTTTCAAGTGAAATTTATTGAAGGTTAGAATCATTATATTGTCATTGCCAAATATGTAATGTTCAAGACTTCACATAGGGAATTTTCCAACTACAAGTCCAAGTGAACCTTTTACACTATTCACAGAAACCTATCTCACTATGCTTTTTAAAAATTTGGTTGATAGATCCTCTACCGCCTTGTTGGCAAGATATTTTTTGCTTGATGGGGAATCTAGCATATTCACATAGCTAAAACATGTACTTAGGAATCCATATGAGTTATCAAGAAGAAGTTTACAATAATATTTAAAACTTGGAAGTTCTCATAGAAAACTTTGTGGATAAAGATTCAAGACTAACTGACGAGAATAACAACACAATGTCATTGGCTTTAGATGCATTTTAAACTCCCCAAAAGGCAGCAAATTCAGCTTCAACCACATAGACGATCATCAAAATTTTCTTTTCAAGACCATCCAAGAGAGAAAAAAAACAACAACATTCTAAATATAAGACTTAGCAACCTCTCAGATTATTGATTAAGCTAAGTTCTAAACTCGAAACTGAATCATGGTAAAAGATAGAATATATAATGTGTACCTTCTGACAATACCCTGACAGATGCACCAGTTTTCTCCTGGATTGATTTGATTAAGGAGCCTTGCTTTCCAATCAAATTAATAGCCTGTGTGGATGCCACCAAAAACCGAATAGATGAAAATGCAATTCCAGCAGCTCCAGATGCACTGACATCACCTTCTGGCAATCCAGAAACCCGTTTGAAAACTCTTATCGCAGCATCCATTGCAGGGGATAGTGGTGCCTCTGGTTCTTCCTTTCCAGATATCAATACCTAAAGCAACAATAGTTTTTTAAATTCTCGCTTATCCAACTCAAATAAAGCTCGAGTGCATTCATCTTTTTGGCCAAGACTTAAAATTCGAGTCATTACAGGGAGTACAAAAAGAAGAAGAGAAAACCAAGAAAAGGGCATATCCAACCTGATTAAACAACCAATGAAATTCGGAAAAAGAAACAACAGAATCAATTACGAAGCAGTATAACAACGGTGGCAGAAAACATACAACACGATCAGGAGTGCCAACAGGAGCGTCAAGAACACGAATGCGAGCTCGAGTTTCGTCGCACATCTTTCTGATTAAGTCGCCTTTGCGACCAATAATGCTGCCCACCTTGAGCACCGGCACTATCAATCTGAAGACGCAATCTCCGGGCCATCCCGGCCACTTGGTGGTGGAGGTGGTGGGCTTGGGCGCAGAAGCGGAGTCGGTATCGGGATTTAGGGTTAACGGGTCAGGTTCGAGAGGGTTTTGGTTCGATTGGGAGTGGGCATCTTGAGGATTGGGAAGTTGAGGCGAGTTTTGGGACTCTGGAGGAACAGCAGAAGCGTTGAGAGAGATGGTCTCTGCTTCGTCAGTGGCCATGAGAGAGTAGCTGTGGGTTTGTCTTTGTATTTGTAGGTGTTTGCTTCTTTAGGGCAAACGAAGGCTTTTGCAACGAGTTTAGGGACTGACTGTGACTGCCGAAGAAGTAACGGAGGGTTTCTATTTTCCTTCATATATATATACTAGCCGTGCAAATGCGCAGCAATAATGCCATGTTAACTTAATCAATTATATTATTATATAATTTTAATGTATAAATTAATATGAAAAATTAAAAAATGTGTAATTTAATTATAAAAATTTTTAAAATTTTGTAATCAAATGTTAATAAATATGGAAAATTTTAAAATTAGTAATTAAATTATAAATAATTTAAATATATAATGAAATTTTAATTAAAAGGTTTTAAATATGTCATATTAAAAATATAGAAAAGACCGAGTGAGTCTATTAACTGTGGTCATTTGGAAGAAACTGGGCGAGGGAAGAAGTTACTTGTGAGATTGAGGAAAGCATAAGACATTATTTTCTCCATTTGTTTAATCACTCAGATAAGAATTTCGAGGACGAAATTCTTTAAGGGAGAGAGTTGTTAGAACCCAAATTTTTCTTAGAAGTTAGAACTATTAAATGAGAAATTGTTAGTGATTAGTTATGAGTAAAGAAAAAGGAGAATTCTTGAATTTGAAA
>JAOQMS010000179.1:15710860-15721701 GCA_027563885.1 Erythroxylum longipes
GCGCTATCGTCTGGGTTACTGTTCATGGTTATCTTCTGTCCCATTTTTGACCCTCTAGAAGATATAATTGACCTTCGAGGTCTTCATGGAAGTTATAGTTCTTGAAATTCTCTTTCAAACTAGCCAAAGAAAACCTGAATTGGATGTCTATAACAAAAGTTATGCCAGTAACCCTGAAGCACGTATATGAAAAGTGGGGACTCGCCAACACTGTTCTTGGAGGTTCTTCAGGTTGAAATGAATAAATAGATAGTCGAAGAGTGGAGTTGAATTAACAAGGAGTGTTGTTGAAGGCAAGTATGAGTGATGAATATGCAAAATAAGTATGCGACAGTGGTGACATCGGAGAAGAGAAGATAAAACGATAATGGTTAAGGTGTTCGCTTTGAGAGATAAATTCACGTATTAGGTTATGCCGCATGCAAGTTGGACTTCGGAAACGGGGTCTAATACTTTTGGTATTAGAGCAAGCACGAGTTAGACTCCAGAGACGGGGTCCAACAAAAATTGGTATTATATTTTTAGTATAAGTAATAATATATAAATGTAATAAAGAAATTAACCAATAAATAAACATATTTGCTACATTAATTTTGTAATTTCATCTGAAATTTTTGTTGCTTGTATATTCTGTCAACAAATTTAATAATGAAAGTTAACAACAAGGAGTTTGAATGAGAATCTTTTAATATTCTTAAATATAATTTAAGGGCAAACTGTAAATTAAACAAACAATCCCACAAACTAAATTAAATGGATGTAATAAACTCTTTTTTATTAAACTTCATCTTTTTTGGTTGCTCTAGTATTAACATTTATTAACAGGAATTACATGTTTTTGTTTTTTAAATTGTAAAAGTAAAATTTCTAATTGCATTATCATCAAGTTAAAAGAAAGGGCTAAATTAGAGACTTAGAGGAAAGTAAATTCTATCAACGCCTATTCTCCTCTTGATACCTTAAAATTTAGTTTAAGGTTTAGATCACTTGTTCTCGTTACTCTGGTCTTACTATATTTCATAAGTATCTATCCATCTATTTTCTGTAGATAGATGCTCATGAAATAAGATAGGAATAGGATAACAAGAACAACTGACCTGTTGGCTTAGTTTGGGGCATCCAGGATTTCATGCCTGATGCCACCATCCTTTGTGGAAGTATCATTATCATTTATCAAGGCCTTCAGTGACACTAAGGTGGTCAAACCAGATTTAAACGCTCAATCGACGCAAATTTTTAACGTATTATAAATAATAATAACATGTTTATATTTTTCTTAACCCTTAAATGGAGCAGTTGCACTTATTAAGGGATACCTAATTTAGAGTTTGTTTATTTTTATTTTTATTTTCATTTTTAAATTCAATAATAAAAGTTTGTTTGTTTTTCTTCCATATTGTATAACTTATGAAAATTTAAAAAAATTAATTTTATTTTATATTTTCATTTTTATTATAATCTTATTTACAATCAATTAAATATATATTATTAATTATTTAATATTATTAATAATAAAAACTATTACTAACAAATTTTAATTATTTGATTTATTGTAATTTTACAATTTTGTTTCAAAAATAAAATATTTTCTTGTAATCTTTTAATAAGTTTATTTAAAATTTAAAAATTTTCAAATGCATAAATTTCAAAAGATAATTTTTTTGAAATTTTTTTTTTGCTTATTTTATTTTAATAAAATATAATAATTTTTACTAGTATTTATTATTAAATATTGCATAAGAAATTAGATAAATTTATTTACTAAATTAATCTACATCTTAATTTTATCGAATATTTAATTATTATTGGTAATAAATTTGTAACTTTATTAGTTTAATTAATAATTTTATAAATGATCATTTGCGATTGTATTAAATTTTTTAGCTCCTATATTTTGCAAGAAAAAATAAGTGCTTTTGAAAAGATGAAAAATGAGATTGATACATATTTCATATCTATAAGTAAGTAGTGATAACAATCGAAAACAATTCACATTTTTCCCAGTAAATGTTAGAACAAGCTCAAGACAAAGGTGAAAGCAAATATAATAATTGTATTTTTAAAATATAGATTTGGAGGGGAATTTAAAGTGAAATCGTTATAATAGGCTTAACAGTCTATATGCTTTACGAAATGTTCATTTGTCCTATTATTTTATTTATATCATAAATTGGGACAGATAACGAGAACAAAAATTAATTAGACAACTTACTAATATTGCAAAAGGAATAATGTGTGCAACATCATTAATTTGAAAAACTTTTATGTTCTGATCAAAATTTCAATTATCATATCTCGTAACTCATACAAATAAACTTTGTAGCTAAATATAACCGCTTCTTTCCTCCCCACATATAAACTACTCACTACAAAAAAGTGTACATTTAGGTACATTTTTTTAGCGACACAAGATCAAGTTCCTATCATGGTTTAGGACTTGAGTAAGTTATTAATGGAATACTATGAAATTACAGCAATTTGTAGGTTATATTAAATTTTTAATTATATTTTGTCTTAAAATGATATAATTACATAACCGTATATTGCAAGAGGCGACAACAACATTATATGCTTTGGCATTTGGCCTCATATATGTGACAAAAAATATACATGTTGCATTATTAATGGAGTAAGATTTCATATAAAAAAATTGAGACAGTTGACTTAGAAGCCAAAATTATGGGGTTGTTGTAAAGGGACAACAAGACAACGATTTTATTGACTTTTATAGTGTCATCTCATAAATAATAGAGTTGCATTACATCAAGGATAAAAAAAGGTTGTTCTATTTAAGTGCAAATTATTTACTCTTGGTGACAAAAAAGTGGATGGCAATATTAATAGCACCAATGTTAGCAAACATTGTAGGATAATGACCTTTTTATACTTGCAAGTCAACCGAAGCAAGTATTCTACCTCAACAGCACTATATTGGGCAGCAATTGAAAAGTTGTTCAAAAGTTTCAACAGTGAAATCTCTTTTATTTTTTTGAAAGGAAAAATAGTTTAATGAGTGAAGATGGTGATGAAGTATAACAAGATATTAAATCAAAGTTGAATAATGGAGCCCTACGAATAGAAGATGCAAATATATCATTATTCCATATGAGACATGTTGATCTCAATATAATAGAAGAAAATGAAGTACAAGCTAATCTTGTCATAGAAAGAGATGAAGACTATATTGACAATGAATTATATGACAATGATGATACTTTGACCGAATATAATAGTGATGAAGAGTTAAATCATAATCTAATTAATGATGATGATTTTCAAGATCTTGATCATGATAATTGAAGGTAATAAAAGTGTTCTTTATATTGTTTGAAATGTAATTTCAGTGACATTTATGTTAATTCGTATTGTTAATGTTTGAGTTATGTTAATGCAGATGGTTAATGATTTAGTTATGTTCCTACAGATTATTGATGTTTGAGTTATATTAATGCACATTGTTGATATTTGAGTTATGTTAATCTGGATTATTGACAATTGAGTTATGTTCATACGGATTGTTAACATTTGAGTTATGTTAATGCGAATTGTTGATGTTTGAGTTATGTTCATATAGATTGTTGATGTTTAAGTTATGTTGATACGGAATGTTAATGATTGAGTTATGTTGATGCGGATTGTTGATGTTTGAGTTATGTTAATGAGTATTGTTAATATTTAAGTTATGTTAATGCAGATAGTTGATGATTGAGTTATATTAATGCATATTTTTTATGTTCGAGTTATAAAGATCCAATATAATGGCATTGGTAGAAACAAAGGAAAGAAGGTGGCAAGTATCGAAATTATCCCTACCTAACAACAACCATATCAATCAGTTGCTAGCCAACAACAACAATCGACCTCGTCCACCAATGAAGCAAGTCAGTAACAACTTCCATCTGCCTCAACTAATATAGAGGGATCTACAAGTTTGTTAGTCTTTAGCACCTACAGATAGACTTATGCTCAAATATATATTTACATGTTTAATGCGTTTTTACTTATCATTATTCATTTGTTATTAAGTTCTAATACCAACATTAGAAAAAGCAGTAAAGGTATAACTAAAGGTTATGAGTTGCAACGAACAAAAAGTTATCAGTACATATTAATACTTCGTAAGGTCATACTCTAGACAGGACTTAATTAGCAAAATTGTCTAGTGAGCTGGGGGTTATTGCCAGAATAAAATCACCTTGCGTAAAGCATACTAAGGAGTTCAAAGAAAAAAACTTCTTCCAAAATTCTTTGGAGAAAGTTTTGAAAAACTTGTTCAATTTATTTTAACTATATGAAATATTTTTTCACTTATTTTAAGACTAATTACACTTTTACTTATTATTTACAGATGAAATTGAATATCGTTGATAGCGATAACCCTGATGTTTCAAATTATATTACTTCATTTTTGAAACAAAGGACTAAGGATCATCATTATAGGTTGCATCAGTATTACAAATCTTTCTCTTATAATGAGGAGGCAAGGAGACATGTTTCAGAATAAATGTCTCAAGAAAATTGGAACAATTTGTGTGATTATTGGGCCTCTCCTAATGTTTAGATTTGTTTTCTTTTCCTTCACATTTGCTTCCATTAATCTTATTACACAATTTAATGACTATTTTTTCTTTATTTAGGTAAAGTATGAAAAGGCCAAGGTGAACAGAGGAAAAATGAAAACTCCTCACAACTAAGGCTCTAAATCATTTGTTGTCATACGAAATGACTATGCAAGTTCTTTGTTTACAAGTTATAATTATGTTAATAATCATTATACTATTTATTGTGTACTGTATTTTTTATTACAAAACATAGTGAGAAGGAACTACATGCAGAAGAGTATGATAGGATCACACTCTACAGACTCACTTACTATATGAAAGGTCAAGGGTGGATGTCTGAAGAAACGCACAATAATTATGTAACTATAAAATTTTGTTTAAATTTTAAGTTTATTTATTTATGTAGTACTAACTAATAATATTTGCATTGAATATTGGTTTTGTATTGTTAATTTTAGAATAAGATGCAAGAGTTATTGCAAGCATCAATGTTTGGTGGAGATGAGCCAAATGTATAAGACATTTGCAACATTAAAGGTCTTGGGTTTGACCCTAAGCCAACTGCTCCATCCTTATCAAGACCAGCATACGTTCAATGACTTGAAGAGGAGGACAAGTCAAAAAAAAGTTCGCCAAGCATGAAAAGTGCCTAAGAAAGTTACTTGGCCCGGACTATGTAAGCAGTGAAGATGAAAACGAGTTTCAGTGATTAAACTAATCTTTGTATTTTTTATTTTGTATATAAGTATTTTTGAAATTGCAATTAAAATCTTGTACATGATCAAATTTAATGATATTTTATTTTCTATATATAATGCTTCTAATTTTTAATTATTTTGTATTATATTTTTGTATAATAAATTAACAACAAAAATTCTTATATTATATACAATAATATGGATTAAAAATATCAAAAATAATTATAATTATCATGGTATAACATTTAGTTATAATGTATATTAAAAATTTGACTACATTTTACAAAAGGTAGCTAAAAACATTTATATATGTTTTAAAAAATGTAGCTAAAAATTTTTGGATACGATTATAAAAACATAGTTAAAAATGTAGCTAAAAACTTTTAGCTACGTTTCAAAAAACGTAGCTAATAATCTTTAGCTACGAAAAGTAAACGTGGCCAAAACATATTAGCGACGATTTCACAAAACATTGTCTATAGTTTTTCTTTGCAAAAATAAAGCATAGGAAAAAATAATTTGCTATGATTAAGAAAAAATGTCACCTATAGTTTTCAACTACGAGGCTTTGGCGATGTTTTTGGCGACAAGCGTAAATCATCTCTAATGACTATTAGTAATGATTTTGGGACTTTTAGCTATGAATTTTTTCATCCTTAAAAGTCCCTTATGTTGTAGTGACTATTAAGAAAACAAACTTAAATGGTAAGTAATTTTCCAATGTACAATATATAATAATTTATACATTAGATTTAATACATCATATACTTAAATGCATTAAAGTTTCTTGTAATTTTAAATCTTTTAAATTTTAAAAATTATCAAATATTTTCTTATATTTATTAATTAATTTTAAAAGTTTTATAATATTTGTTTTTACTTTTAATAAAGGACATTAAATAATATCATATTTAATCTAATTAACACAGGTGGTTATTGGAAATATTTGTTCAATTTCTTAATTATACAACTCAATAAGAGTTTGTTTTGGTTTTATTTATTCTATATAATAATACATAGCTTTACGTGTTTTATTAAAATTTGTTATATACTTTTTTATACATGAACACTTTGTTAAAAGTGTCAGTGGCTGCAATTCATAATTTGAAGCATTTTTTAGGGGTTTTAGTTATATACATAAATAAGTTTCTTGTTATCTTATATTACTTCTCTTCTTTAATTTTTTAAAAAGTGATATCATAATTTAGTTTAGAGAGAGAGAGTATAACATCAACTTTCTTTCTTGTCTTTACTATTGCAAAGAGAAAAGTGTTGGAGTGCCCGTAAACACAAAGATATGAAGATCATCAAAATAGAGAAAGTAATCGTGTGATAATGTGACGTAATGCAACAATTTTTTCTTACTAACTTAATTTGTTGAGTAGCAACAACAATCCTTATGACTACCAATAACTGGCAAGTTATCTCTCATGGAATACTAAAACCACAAGATATTTTGGTCTATGAAACTAAAAATCAATTTTGTTATCTGCTCTTTTGAGGAAGTCAATGAAATTGAGGAGCTTTCAACTAATGATCTACAAAGTTCCTTGTTGGTTCATGAATAAAAATAAATAAATAATAGAAAAATAAAGAGCAAGTAGTTAAGGCCTTAACATAAAATCACTTGACTCCAAAAAGAGAAAAGATGAGGCAAAAGTAGAGGAATAAATGATTGTGATAACCAACAATAATAATTCCAACACTAATAAATTATTTCAAGGAAGATGAAGAAGATGAGGAAGTCACATCACTTAATAGCTCAAAGACCCAAGTCATTAGACAAGTCCAATATTGAATTCTACCATTGTTATGATATGACATTATTAGTAAAAATGTAGAACTAATTTTAATAAGAAAAACAGAGAAAGGAATAATTTTGATGGTTGTCACATCCATGAAAAAACTTAACAAAATATGTTGGATTTAGATACTAGTTGCAATAACTACATGTATGGAGATAAGATAGTGTTATTTGAATTAGACAAATCTTTTTTTAACGTTATTTAGTAACAACTCCATGATATCTGTTATGGGAAAATGATCGGTCACTCTCCACACCAAGGAAAACTTCATCCATAATATCAATAGTTTTCTTTTTATTATAGGTTTAAAGACTAACTTACTTAGTATGGTTCAACAAAAGGAGGAAAGGTATGACATATCTATCAAAGATGGAGGCCATCAAATTCAAGATATAAAGTTAATCTTAATTTCTTAATTTAACATAACTGTGAATCATATGTTCCTCCTTTATTTTCTTAATTTAACATAACTGTGAATCATATGTTCCTCCTTTATTTCCATAATATCATTCATTTACTCTTATAAATAAAACTAAAGGATTCAACATAGCTATGGCATTTTGGCTATGATCACATGAATTTTGATGGATTAAATATTCAATAGTATAATAAAATGACTAACCTTCTCCAAATTACTAATCCATCTCAAGTTTATGAAGAATGTGTTACTAAGAAACAATATCATAACCAATTTCCATAAGGAAAGTTATAGAGAGCAAAGAACACTTCATAATTGGTGCATTTTGACCTTTATGACTCAATAAATCCATCTTCAAATATAGGTAAAATATATATAATTACATTTATTACTCATTTTAGTCAAAAAACTTAAATATATTTTTTACAATAAAAAATTAAAACTTTTGCAACTTTAAAAAACTATAAAGTGCTGGTTAAGAAAGAAATAGGCCACTAGATTAAAGTTCTTCATACAAGCTATGGATAAGAATATATCACATTAAAGTCCACAAAATTTTGTGAGAACAATGGAACCTTGAAGCATCTTATTGCAACTTATACGCCTCAATAAAATAAAGTTCGCAAGGAAAAATTACACTATTTTGAATATAGTGCAAAGTTTTTTGACAAGTAGTGGATTTAAAAAAAATTGACCTGAAGCAGTCAATTAGATCTTTCATATTTTAAATAAAAGACCTATTTTAAATAAAAGACCTACACTTATTCAAAATATGACATTAGAGGAAGTATAAAGCAGATTGAGATCATCATGCATTTTTTGCCTAAACCCATATTCCAAACTAGAAAAGGTTGTTTGTAAACCTCATAAGCTTTTGATTGACCACTGAAGAATATATTTCTCTTCTATTTCATCTAGTTATGTCCTTTTCTAGTTAAGAAAATTGTTACCGATTGTGAAGTAGTTTTGATGAAGAAAGATTTGGCCATTGAAAAATAAATGTTAGCCAACCTTTATAGAATTAACAAATAGGATAGGGAATTGCCAGTAAAAAATGATCAACAAATTTCACCTAAAGATTGCATCAGGTTAGGTTGGGCTAGACATATCACTGTTCCAATCTAGTCTGACCCCTCATTTAGGCCGCCCAAAATGATATTATTTTGTAACGAAGGTTGGAGGGGCATGAACCATTTAGATCGGTAGGTTAGCCACCTAGACTCAATCTTAACTTAAAGTAGGGTTAACCAGGTCTAACCTGTTGACCTAATTTTGCAAATACTAATTCCATCAGAGATCCTAGTTGATATTTCAAGCTCATCAACAATAATAAAATATGAAAAATGGCGTCAACATATTAGAAGAAAACCTGTATAGATGACAAATTATCACGTAACTAAAATTTATTAATTTAAGGATTAATTTACACATCTCTCTTTATTTTTAATTACGATCCTATAACTTTTAAATAAGTTATCAAATGATAAAATCGGTAAAAAGTGATGGATGAAGAAATTATGGCCATTAAACATAATATCACTTAGGATGTGCCTGATCTTTCAAAAGGGGACTAAGATGATTGGTGTGAAGTGGGTGTACAAGACAAAATTGAAGGAAACTGAAGAAATTGATAAGTACAAGACACTTAGTAATTAAAGGTTATAAGGAAAAGTTTGGAGTGTATCATAAAGAAGTCTTTGCTCCTGTTATAAGAGACGATATGATTAATCGATTTATTGTATAGACACCACAACTTTGTTTTCCAATTGGACATGAAATCAACATTCTTTCGGAGTGATATTTAGTAATATGTATTTATCAATTAAACTCATAGCTATATGAACCTTAAAAGTAAAAATAAGGTTTATAAATTCAGAAGAGCATTATATGGGCTAAAACAAGTTCTATGTTCTTGATATTGTCATATAAACGCTTATTTTATAAGGAGGGATTTAAAAATGTCATATGAACATATACCTTTTGTGAAGATTGGAGATGAAGAAAAAGTGCTCATTATTTGCTTATATGTGGAAGATCATGTTTTTATTGAAAATGACAGTGCCATGTTTGGAAATTTTAAAAAGCCTATAATGGTTGAATTTGATAAGTTTGATATTGGAAAAATGCATTATTTTTTGGACATTGACGTTATGCAATTTGTAACTAGAATTTTCATTTCTCAAAGGAAGTCTATGTAAGAAACTTTAGACATGCTTCAAATGAAAATTTTAAATTCTATTAACATACCTATTGAAGTGTATTTGAAGCTTGTTTGTGTCCTAAAGGAGCAAACATTGACAACATAATTTACAAGAAAATTATAGGGAGTTTGATGTATTTAATAGCTATAAGACCTTACATAATGTGTATTATAAATCTTATATGCAGGTTTGTGTAGTGTCCACATGGGATTCTTCTCTTGGCTGGAAAAAGAATCTTTTAGTAATTTTAAGGGGCTACTAATTATGAGTTGTTTTACAAGAAAGGTGAAAAGTTATAATTCTTTTAAGCAAAAATTGAAATTTTTACCAAAATTGAAGCTAACGTTTTGGAGTACTCAAAATAAACTATAATATTTATAAATGTTCAAATTAAACTCTAAGTGCATAAAATTTGGATGGAGTTCAATTTTTATCCATTATATGCTATGTTGTAAGGTATATACCTGAACATCTAGAGGACGTTCAAGAACATGCCCTATGACAATGGTATGTTAGAGTAATCACAATCATTTAATATGGCATCAGAAATAAATAAATCACAAATATACTAAAAATCATTTCCTTAATCCATTTATAAAACATAATTTACAATGTCGCTTTTCACTCCATAATCCATATATATACACTGTATCAAAAGCATATGAGAGTCTACTGCTTTTTACAACATATTCTACATGGAATGAGAAACTAAACAAAAACATTCTATTTAACTCATCAATCTCAGCTGACCAGACCTTTGAGCCATTTCTTGAGTCCAAAATGCAAGTACAAGACTTTTTCTAAAATTTCTTAGGAGCTAAGTCTCCTCTCTCGTACCTGAAAATCAACGTTGCAATTTTAATGAGTTTTGTGAACTCAATGAGTGAACCATCATTGATGTGCTCACTCATACCAATCTTAAAACAATTCACCAATTAATTCATAGACAATTCATATAATCAAATTGTTGGGCCCCGAAATTTTTATTATTATTATTAGGCACGATTTAAACTATTTTGAGGTCTTAATAGATTTATTACTTTGGAGCAACTAACATGCCAATGTTGGGAGGATTTATTTCTTGAATTGATGGAATTAAAGTATAAATGTAGTAAGAATGCATAAGGGGCAATCTTGGTAGATCACTTAAGTCTAAA
>JAOQMS010000179.1:15721943-15744847 GCA_027563885.1 Erythroxylum longipes
TTAGAGCTTCTCCATGGAAAGGGGTGTTGAGGTTTGGTAAGAAAGGCAAGCTTAGTCCGAGATATATAGGCCCTTATAAAATCATTGAGAAGATCGGTCCTTTAGCCTATAAGTTAGCTTTGCCACCGTTGGATATTGTATGATCCTATAATGTTAGAATAACAATAGTGAATGAATTTTGGTATTAAAGTACCAAAGACGTGTATAATGGAGATGAAGGAGTTCATTTGATTGTAGTTGTTATTCAAAGGTAATAAGTATTTAGTAAAAGTGAATGAGGCTCGGATATTATGAAAGCAAATAATGCTAAAAATGAGAATGAGCACAAAATGTGAATTTAGATAATATACCAGAGATTGTCATTGAGCATGCATTGTACATAGTTCATAAACACATTTATGCATAAATGAATACTTAAGAGTGTGCAATTGTTAATATATGTGCAACATGTGTATTGCATAATATTGATGTGCATGAAAAAAATGTCCACATCCGGACGTTTCCAGATCAAGGAAGCAAGGCTAAAAGTAGCCTAGTAGCATCAATATTCTTGAAAGTCTTATCAAATTCTTTGTGCCCTAAAAAGTGAAATCACTATATTGAGAGAGACTGTTAACTTTATATTTTTATTATTGAGAGCTTGTAGAATTTTGTAAAACATTACGAGTGTGGAAAGTTGAAGAACCTTGAAAAATATGTACTTGTGAACTTGGAGAGGTTCATGAAAATTTACTGCTTGGATTTTATAGTGAAATACTCAAGTTGAATACTTGGGAACTGGACGTAGGCTTCGTCATAAACTGAACCGATATAAATTGATTATGTCATTCTTTCTCTCTTCCTAATTTTAAATTTCAGCATTATAAGTTTATGTTTTCAAGAGACTCCTTCGGCTTTATAATAGGATCCTTCTGCTTTTCTATGACAAAAGGTTCCTTTCATTTTTAGGCATTAACAAGCTCCTTGCTTTTTAGCGTTAACAAACTCCTATTGATTAACAGACTCGTTTCATATTTAATCACTAACAGGCTCATATCAATTAGTAGGCTCCTTTGTTTTTAAAACATTAGTAGGATCCTTTCTATTAATACGATCTTTCTGTTTTTAACATTAACAAGATCCTTTCAAAAGATGATATGACCTTTCTGTTTATAGAATTATTTTCATTTAGTAGGATCTTATCAATTTGAAAGTACTTTGAAATTTTTTTTACATAAAATTCACTCCCCTCTTGTTTGTGTTTGCTTTATCAATTAATATTAGGAAGAAGAGAATTATTTTTAAAAGATAATTTTCCTTTTAGTTTGCTTACTTCTATAAATAAATAAAATGAGAAAATGATTGAACAATTTTGAATTTGTTAGTTAAAATTCTTGATGTTCCATTTTAGGTAGCATAAATAGCCTTCCTTGATCTTATTCCAATTGTGAATAAACCTATGGAAATGTTTTGGATGTATTTCACAGACTTGAATAATTTCTCTCTCCTTTTCACTTAAACCTAATTACTTCGACGCATATAGATATTTTTGTTTTGATATGTTTAAAATATACAATAAATGAACAAATAATGTTCATTTTTTCATTAAAAAAAATCATTGGCTTTGAAAATTTAAATTACTTGTCTTGAGTTTATGACCAATTATTTATATTAATTGTTAATTTCATAAGTTGTTATATTTTGTGTAATCTAAACGTGTTTATGTGAAATACTAGGTATGAAGTTAGAAAGGAAATTAATATCCTTCTGGATGGTTTTCTCTTCTTTCCTTTTCTTGAATCACTTTATTTTAACATCTCATTTTGCTATCAATTTTCCTTTTTGGTCATGTACGCTTAAATCATTTTCATCATCGCTTAATTAGGCTTCATTTTTCATCCTTTCTTTTACTTTTCACTCCTAAAGTGTTTAGTAATTGTTGTTATGATAAAAATTCCCTTAAAATTAAAGCTACAAACAATTTAGTCACCATTGACACAAAAGGAAGTCCGTCACAACTTATTAAAGAGGAAATTGGTTAAAGATATGGCTTGAGCAAAGCAACTACAAGTAACAAGTTTAATGCCATAATAGAACAGTGTAAACACACCAATAGCAAATTGATGGAGAAAAAAATTACCATTGCAAAGGTTTCCTTGCTTCATGTAGGTGACTCAAATTCTAATAAGTTAATAGGAGGTCCATCTACTTACTCGGAGATGGTGTAACCTTCGACAAAGTCTTCTAACTCAGAGTAGGAACAAAGACTGAATAGTGGAGAGAAGGAACAAAAGGCAGTGTCTTAGTTGCTAATAATGACTATTTTGAATATGAACAAAAGTTGATGAATTCAGAGATTTGGGAGGTTAAGAAGGCAGAGGTTGTGCCAATATTGAGGTCAAAATGTAATAAAAAGTTGCAAGAAAAAAGATAAACTAAAGAAAGAATTTAAAATAATTTAATATTATTTTAAATAATATTTAATACTATCTCACATAGCATATGTGTAGCTTAATGGGGCCCATGCTAATAATGAAAAGTAATAAACTCACATCATATCAACATTGGCGTGACACATAATAACAAGGATTTAACTCCTTTTAAATTGTCATCCACTCATGATTTAATTTGAACAATGTATAAATGTTAAGGTTTACTTTAAATGATATAAAAAGTTAAGGTGTAACTTATATTTTAATAAAAATCTTTGGGTAAAAATACACATTTGCATATTCATTTAGCTTTATATATAATAATTCTTTTAAAGATAAGGATGATTGAAAAAGCAAATCAAGATATGTATTTATGGTTAGTTTGAGAGTTGTTTCATGTTCTTTGAAAAAGCAAGTTATTATCACTTTGTCAATAATTAAAAGTTTGTAGCTACAATAGTCTACACCTATCAAGCAAGTTTGTTGAGGAAAATATTTAAAGAGTTGCATTTCAAGCAAAAGGGAACTACTCCAATTTATTTTCACAATAATTATTCCGTCAAACTCTTAAAGAATCTTATTCTTTATGAAAGAAGCAAACACATAAATGTGAAGTTTCACTTTCTAAAAGACCTCACCAGGGGTATAATCATTGATTATTTGTAATGTAAGATTGAAGATCAAATTACTTTCATAAAGACTAAGTTATTGAAGTTGCCTATATTTTAGAATCTAGGGAATCTGCTTGGAGTTTATGCACTTGATAAGACTTATTAAATTGAATGTTTTAAAACTTTCATTCTAAAAAGGGATTATTGGAAATATCTGCTTAATTTTTTAGTTGCTCGCATCAATAGGAGTTATTTTTATAGTTTCAATTTTCTTTGATTTTGTCTAATCTATAGGATAACATGTAGCTTTGGGTGACTCTATTAATGTAGCACCCTGCTTACACCAACAGGTGCCCGTATATCCCGAATACATTCGAGCGCATGCCCGGTGAAAGCGGCGTGCTAGAGCAATCACATCACTTATCATAAAATCATACAAGTAAGAAAATATATCTAAAAGATCCATTCTTTATTCCATTAATAGAAAATAATACACCCTTTTCATACATAATCCATTTATCTATACAGAGTCAAAAGCTTATGAGAGTCTATCAATCTTTATAACATATTCTACATGGAATGAGAATTTTACAAAAATATTCTATCTAGATCCTTCAGTCTCAGCTGACCGACTTTTAAGCCATTTCTTGAGTCCAAAAGTAGTACTAGGTTTCTTTTAATTTGTCTTAGAAGCTAAGTCTCCTCTCTCGTACCTAAAAAGTCACGTTGCAATTTTGGTGAGTTTTGCAAACTCAGTGAGCAAGCCATCATCGATGCGGTCACTCATAAGAAATCACACAAATAGTACAAATTCCACATTCACAGATAATTTATAACATCACATAATAAACATTACTTCACTGACAGTGCACATAATCAAACATTCCATATCATTTTACAGAGCAGTTCAAACAATTCATTTCAATCATGCATTCAACAGATATCAATTTTTATATATGCAATACACATGTGACTCACTTTTAATTGTTACGTTTTTGTGACCGAGTGCCTTTTCAACTGTCTTGTATCTGTTGTGGATACTGGGCTCATTGATAACTATCCCGTATTCGTTGTAGACACCGGGCTGATTTTATTAGTGAGTTTGTGGCTCTTTAGACACATTACGAGCTTTAAGCTCTTTTTCAATGGCTACTCCGGTCACAACTGCCTTTATTTGATCATGCATATCATGTAACAAAATGCATCAATTATCACGTCATATGGAATCTTTCACTTTCATTTATCATGTACAATCACTTTTACATTTTCATCGGACCTAAGTCTAGTATTTAACAATCATGTTGAGTACACTTATTTCTTTCTCATTCACATTCAATGAAGTACTTCCAATACATTCCCAATTATCGAACTCCTCGAACCATCAATGTCCAGAATTATCACATACACATGGTTATCAGTTCAATAATTGGATTTTAAGCAAATACAAACAATCTTAATAAGAAACATCTAGGTTACTTACAGTACGCTCAAGATAGTTATTACCTTGACATCCCGGAAATGTCTGAATGTGGTCATTCTATTTGTGCTTCTACAATCGTGCAATACACATATTGTATACATTACTAAATTGATCAATCACATAAGCATTTAATCATATGCATATATATATGTTATGTATAATGCATGCTCAATGACATTCCCAGGTGTGCATAACCTTAATCATAACTCTTGATCATTCAAACATTATACTAGTATATGTCTTGTTTACGCTTAGGTTTATACCTCAAGTATATTTGGTTATTCTAAATTTCCTCAATCAATCATTCACCAAGGTTATTCTAGCATTATAAGATCATATAATATCCAAATTCTCATTCATCTTTACTTAATACACATCATTCGTCTTCTTTTAATTACATTAACATTCATAAGATCACTTTCATTCCTATAACATCTCCAAATTTTCCAGATTTTGTTTCATTGATATCAACCATCCATGCTTAAATTATAACCTTAATTATCACCCTAAAAATATCACACATTTAATCACTTAATCCATCATCAAACTAGGTTCATTCAAGCCTAAATGCATCATAGAAAAGTACCTTAGTATTAGTTGATTTAAACATCACATAAAAGACAATAATTCACGTAAATAGCCCTTTCCCACAATCGTGGATGACTTCCCACGATCGTGGGTTATGTCAACAGAACATTTCCATCCATTTTTGCAATTCCCACGATTGTGGAGGTATTACCACGATCGTGGGTTATCATATCCGTAAATTTCCAGCTATTCTTCTTCCCATTTTCCCAAATTTCCAACTCCTACAAGTTACATCTAACATATGCATAGTTTATCATTCTACATCATTGCCTCTTCGTTCTCACCTCTATTCCAATTCAAAACATCCCCAAAATAATTCATACAAGATTATTGATTATAACCACAAAAACAGGACATCAAACATGTCCATACATTCATCAATGTTTTAACACACATTCAACTCCTTTATCACCTTCATTTTATCTCTAAACTATCATCCTAGTTCTTCTCTTTTCAAGACACTACACTTTCCTTTTCTTTAACTTCAAACTCATTCTAATTCATCTCTATAACAACCAATAAAATCCACGTTATTATATATCAAAAACAAAACAAGAAAATATTCATTTATTTATCAAAATTTCTACACTCTTTCTACACCATTATAATGATCGTTTTATCTCAAAAACATCTCTACTAAAACTTATGAATTATTAATCATCATATAAACAAAAATAAGACATCAATATTCCCATTTCTTCACCCACATTTCAGCATATATTCCTCACCATTTTATGATCATTCAACCTCTAACTATCAACATAAAAGTTGCTATTTAACAAACAATGAAGAACAATGCTTTACACTTACTTGTTTAACTTCAAGCTCTTCAAAGCACTTAAACCTAGCTCCCGTGTATCCATGATCATCATATTTCTAGTATAATAGGCTAGGTTTTAGGTAACAAAAAGGAAGAAGACAACAGAGTTCTTGAAGAAACAAGTGGAAGATGATAGGAATCTCAATGTGAAGAGGATTAGGTTGTGAGTTTCGTGAGATGGTGAGATGAAAAATGAAGAGAGCATGTAGTAGAGGAATGAAAGACAAAAGAATGGTCTTTCAAATGGTGTGGGTTTACAAGCAAGATTAAAAAACTTGGTAAGTGTCACAAAAAATGTCATGACACTTACCTCTGAATTAACAATGCTAATATCTTCTAATATTGTACCACATATCTTTTAATCTCTAGTTCATTTGTCTCCAAATTTCAAATCCAATTGTCACCCAATATTCAATGACACTTGTCAATAAATCCTAATGTCACTTATCAATAATTTCTACTACCAATTGTGACTTATTTATATTACCATAAACCAATTGTCTTGCCACTTGGCATTTTTCCTAGTACAAAATTACTCATAATTTCAGAAAATTTCCAAATTTTACCAAAAATTCTAAATTAATATTTATATTAACCAAATCAATTTTCAAGACAAAATATTCACTGTTCACATCATAATCACTTTAAAATCATTTATACCTGGAAAATGTCAAATGAGTGCATGTACAGTCTTTGTAATGTGTACAAAAAAAAATCAAATTCACATGTTTGTGTATGCTAATGTTATGCATGAGCATGAAATGCATTTCCTAATTCCTCAATAATATTTCTCATGTACAGTGGTCCAGGACCCTATGTCCTAACCCTTAGTAATGGAAACGAGTTATTACAATTAAAGTTTGTTGCATGTCTTTTTATATATGAGCACTTTATTACAAGTTAGTGGTTGCAATTCCTAAATGTAAGCATTTATTCATTGGTTGTAGCTTTATAAATAGAGGAGGTTCTTGTTATGAGTAATTGTATCAAAATTCAAAACAATAAAAGTTTAGCTTTTTATTTCTCTTAGTTTATTTTCTTTCCCAATATATTTAATAGTTATAGCTTTCACATCTAACAAGTTCATATAAATAAAAATGATGTCATTTAAATTAAGAAAAATGACCCTTACATGATGTGATTTTATATCAAACAAAAGCTTAAATAATTAATTAAAATGAATTAAAATGTGTATGGTTTTCCCCTTTATATATACAATATTTATTTAATTATATAATATTTACTAAACATGCAATGATATTACTCTTACCAATAGGACTAGTGAGATTTGATATCTATATGATATGGTCAAAGATCGTTATATCAAAATCATGTCTAAATCAAGAATTTGAACGCAATAATACAAAATAATAATATGAATTTCCACACTCCAAAAGATAAAGATTGAGAGTGATAAGATTCTATAGTTGATTGCCACTAGTAAGCTAGATTTGATTGTCAAATATTAAATAACCTAAAGCAAAAATTTCTTTAAAAGCAAGGATGAAGAAAACCCCCTCTCCAAAATAATTTTATTTAATAAAAACATATGCTTCTTCTTTACATTTATAATATAGTCTTATATAGGCATAAAACTCTAAGAATATAAAAATTCTAAGACAAAGAGTCCTAAAGGAAAGTAATAACTTTAACATAATCTAATTAGGAAACAAATGAATTTAAAAGCTAAATCAATCATTATCTAATAGATGTTGGAAGATTAATGATTAACAAAAATGAAGAGTCCAATTTCGATCTAGCTTCTAAAGTTAACACCAATTTTGGTTTAGAACTCTCAGCAGGCATCACAAAAACGAGTTAAGTATTGGTTTCAAGTTCAACTTCAATGTTGATTTATTTATGTTTTTCCAATAACCAACACTGATTTACTTATGATTCTAGTGCAAGTTATGTTTTGTAACCCTTTTCTAAAAGTTTTCTCCATCACCTGAATCGATAATATAGACTTAACTTTAGTCCCTTTAAGTAATAAAGTTTTATTCCTTGCTTAAAATTCCACCATTAAGTCATTGAGAGCTTTTTTAACCTTCTTTCCTTTACTCTTTGTCAATGGTCATCCAATGTTCATCACTTGATCTTCAAATTTTTTGGACACTTGACTTGATCCTTTTGTAAGTTGTCTAAGCCCCTCCTTATACTTTCCTTGTATAGTTGCTCTTGTAACTTGAATCGATACTTAATTTCCATCATTTTTTCTCTCCTAAAAATGATTTCTCCTTAAAATAGTGCTTTCATTTAAAAAATTAAAAAAATGTGATCCTTGACCAAAAATACATCTCTTGTAACCCCATTCTTGCTATTAAATTCACTATTTTCCTCTCATTGTTTTCTCTTATCTTCATTTTACCCAAAAGGCTTGAATTACTCCAGAGTGTTTACTCTCATTTCTTTCCCTATAAACTCTCTTGCTCTTTCATAAATCTAGAGTTGATCTCTATAACGTGCTTTGTTACCTTAACCTTCTCACCCTTATTCAATCATTTTATACGGTTTATAGTATTTTGTAGTTGGTATTCTCAACTTCTCCACTAACTTCACACTAGATATATTTGCGCACCTGCCTCCGTATATGATCATATTACTCATTTTTTATGGAACACCTTTTATGGAGGAGATTGTCCCACTATTCACGTATGTCATGCTCTCCACATACTCAATTCTCTCCTAGTGACTAACATCCTTCTCGTTTCAAGCCTCTCAATGCACTTATCATCACTAGTATCCTCTAAATTAGGCATATCATCATGCTCGTCCTTTTCACTCTCAGACATATATTCTCCATCCTATTTAAATAGTTGATAGTACTCTCAACCTCATCGTAGACCTTAAAGTCATCCATTTTGGTATATACAAATATATTATGTCGTAATCTAAACATGGTAGTTTTATAGTTTCCTACCTTATCCCTCACCTCACCAAATTAATTAATGAGATGCTTGTATTGACTTCATATTATGTTTATGATGAAATCTAGGTCTATCTCAACTCTTTCTTCCTCACATACTTTCTTATCTTTAGATAATTTTCTGTTTTGAGTTTGAGTCATAATGTACTTACAAAAAATGTTAGTAACAAAAGTACGTAAAAGCAAAGCACCCCTTTACGTACTTCTTTCATAGTTCACTTTATTCAGAACCTAAACTCTTAACTAAAGGTTCTTTGCCAACTAGGTAATTTAAATTAAAAGTTCCTCATTTGTCAAATAACTCCCAAAGAAGCAAATTAGACAGAAAACTAAAAATATATATAACTAGAGGCTAAGAAATATGAAAAATCAAGATCAAGAAATTGAATTCTATAGGTCCCAATTAGATTTGATAAAAAAAGGAATAATAAGAACTCAACAAGAATGGATTACATTGTAAGGCAAAATAAGACAATTCATAAATTTTTTTATTAATTTGTAAAATCAAGGAAATAAATAAAAGGAACAAGGAACAAAAAATGATCTATTTTTTATACGAATCTTGTTCATGAATGATGCAAAAAAAGAAATTGAGTATAAAGAAAAAGACACAAAATATTAAAATGTAAACAAACACTATGAAAAAAAACCTAAATATAAAAGATGTCTTTAATACCAAATTTTGATATGACCATCACTAATAGGAATAGTAAGATTCAATATCAATATGATAGGACCAAGGTCCATTATATCATAATCATGTTTACTTCAAAAATTTAAACACAAAAATACAAAAGAATGATACAAATCACAATGCTCTAGAAAGGAAGCACTAAGAGTGATAAGATTCTATAGTTGATCACCACTATCAATTTAGATTAAATCGTTAATTGTCAAGAAATTAAAATAAGAGTTTCTCTAAAAATAAGGATGAAGAAAAGCCTCTCCATTGTAATTTGATTGAACAAAAACATAAGCTTCTCCTTTACATCAATCATATAGTCGTATAAGAAATAAAATCTTAACAACATAAAAACCCTAAGAACTAGAATTCTAATAGAAAGTAAAAACCTTGACACATTTTAATTAACAAACAAATAAATTTAAAAGATAAATTAATTCTTATCTAATAGAAGTTTGATATTTAAAGACTAACAAAAATCATGGTTGCAATGTTGGTCTAACTTTTAATGTCAGTGCCTTTTTTATTTTGGAACTCTTAATATGCTTTATAAGGACAAGTTCGACACTAGTTACAGGTTTAACTCCAATGCCAATTTGCTTTTACTTCTCCAATTCTTAAATCCAATAAAAGATTGGCTCCAATTTACTTTTAAATTCGGCATCGTCTTTTTGAAATTAGCTCATTTTCCTAAATTAACAATATTGGCTTAATTTTAGTGACTTAAAGTAGCAAAGCTTTACTCTTTACGAGAAGATCTACCATTAAGTTAAAGCTTTAGTTCTTACGAGAAGATCTACCATTAAGTTATTGGAAACTTCTTTGACCTTCTTTCTGCTACTCATTGTTAATGGTCCTCTAATATTTATCAATAGATCTCCATCTTCTTTAATGCTTGACTTAATCCCTTCACAAACTATCTAAATCCCTCTCCATGTCTCCCTTATGTAATATTTTGTATAGCTTAAATTGGTGCTTGATTCCTATTATGCTGGCTACTAATAATTTAAAGTACCTAAAAGTTTTTAATGTTAAAGATCTTCCTAAAATCAATAATCTAATAGAAAAAGCTTTTTTATAGTTTTTAAAGTTTTAGATATAAAAAAAGTTAAACCAAAAAATAATGACAACAATAACAACAAAAATAATAAAAACAGCTTAGTAAAAATCCTACTAAATATGCGAGATCTAGAAAGGTGTATATGCAGCCTTATACCTAACTAGTAGATAAATTGTTTTCGAATCACTCATAATTTAGAAAAGTCATAAACTAAATAATACGATAAAGATAGACAAGGTTAAAAAATACAACAACAATAATAATAATAAGTAGGGAAATGTTTACAGTAACTCCCTAAGAGTTAAGTACTACATATTTAACAGTTTAGGCTAACTATAAGAGGGAAAGATGGAAGATGGAAATGCTAAAAGACCTATGAGAATGACAATGACCTCTTTATGTGAAATTCTTTATCCATATCCTAGTAGATCGAAGCTTTTTATTGTGGGTCATATTCTTCTTGATCATCTCCTCTCAATTCTTTTTTGGCTTCTATTTTTTTCTGTTACAGTCTCTAAGTACAATCTTTTCGTATCTTCTAACTAGAGTATTTAAGTGTCTCCTCTTAACGTGTCAAAACCACTTAAGTCTTGTCTCTCTTAATTTTTCAATAATATTAGTTATATTTAATTTGAATCTTACCATTACATTCATAACCATATCTCTTCTAGTAAGGTTACACATCCAACAAAGCATCCTTATTTCTGTCACCATAAACTTATGTATATACACTTATTTGATGGGTAAAAACACTCCGTCTCATTGAGTATGGCTGGCCTAACAATAGAATTTACTTTTAAGTTTGAGTGGTAACTTCTTGTCACATAAAACTCCTGATGTCCTTCTCCGTTTAAGCCACCCTAATCTATTACGGTGAACTATGTCCTCATCAATCTATCCATTGCTTTGGATGATATACCCTAAATACTTAAAACACTATTTTTATTATATAATTTTTGAACTAATCTTTACCTTCACATCGGTTGCAAAAAGTTAAACTCTACGTACTCAATCTTAGTCTTACTCAATTTAAAGTCCTTCGATTCTAATATATCTCTCTAAAATTCAAGCTTAACATTGTCACTTTTTTTTGTCTCATCCACTAAAACAATGTCATCAACAAATAATATACACCAAGGCACATCCACAAAACAATTTCTTATTTTTATCAATATTTGCAGATTTTTATTACAAAATAAGTTTATATTTTTCTCAAATTATTGTCATTTCTGTATTTCCTTTTAAGAAATTATTGAAAATTTTTAAGTTACTTGATAATTTTTAAATCTTAAGAAATAAAAATAAAAATAAATTTCTATTTTTTAATTTGAAAATTGGCATATTTATTAAATCTACGATATGTTTTTATTCTTGCCAGAATCATTCCTATTTGTGTATTTCTTTTCTTAGGATATCATTGGCAAATTTGGACTGAATCTGCAATAACAACAAAAGAAGAATGGTGCTGAAAAGACGTGTGATCTTGAAGATACTGGAGTTCCATACATTTCAAGGGATGCTTTATGATTACGAATAAGAAAAAGATGCAAAGAAAATAAAAAACCAAAGTCACATGTGTCATGAAATTTGCAGTCCCATAAAACCTTACTGTCTCCAACTTCAAAGGCCACAAAATCTCGACTCATCCTTACACAGGATAAGCTAAGTTGCTGTCAATTTGTCATTTGTGGTTTGGATAACCACTGTCAAGTACAACAATGCCCATCCCTCACCCTTCAAATTTCATCCTCTCTCCGTTTCCGTTTTCGTTTCCGTTCTGTTCTAATCTAATCTCCCAGATGGTGACATTGTCAATTCACACTCATTTTCAGCTAATTCACACGTAGTGTCAAATAAATATCGTTCTTGTTTATGTTTATATTGATTATGATATTTTTGTTTCAGAGAAGAATAAAGATACAACTTTTTATAAAAGGCTAATTTTTCATAACAGCCAAGCCAATTAGGTTAAAAGTTGAGAAAATCTCTATTTTACTAAAGGCCATTGATTTAAGCATCCACACCTGTAGATATTAATGCCCGAGATATTTTTAGATACTTTGGGAAAGTAAAAAGGTTTTGGACTTCTTCCCTATGCCCAAGAAGACTGTAGAAAACATTGTTTTATTCCATTTTCCTATTTTAAATAAGAAAATCACAACCAGCATTATGACGTGGCAAAATTGATGAACGTATCCACTATCTTTAATTAATATTAATTTATAAAATAATAACTATATCAAAATTCAAACAATATGGATTTGAGAATTTGTAATATGCCAATCATGTCGGGGAGTGTGATTTCCTTCCCTAAGTTTTCACAGAAAAAGTTACGAAAATGAAGGACCAGAGTGCAATAAGCTTAAGGAGATGTTTGACAAATAGTTTATCACCAATTTTTTAATTTATTGACTAAAAATTAATTTGTTAACTATCATAAAACGCTAGTGATGTGTTTAGTGAATGATTTATTAATTAGTTTATTTAACTCCAATAAACTAATTTCTAAAAGTTTCAGTAGAAAAGCTTTTAGAAATAGTCATTTGCCTAATAACAATATTCCCCTCTATTTTACTCCCTACTTTTGCTCTATTTATTTTCAAAGTTGGGTTTTTTTTATTGTACTGAAATTTGGAAGAATATAATAAAGAGATTAATTAAACTTTTAAATTTTTATTTAATTTTATAATATTAATTTACATTTAAAAATACCATAATATTAAGTCTTTAAATATAAAAAGTCACATCAAATTAATATTTTTAGTGTATAACTACTATATATCGTATCTATATCATACTATAATTATAGATATTTCAATTTATTAAATAATAAAATTCATGCATATTATATGAAAAAATACTAATATAATATAGCTCGCTGCATCATTCATATTAATAGAGAATTTAATGTTAGATTATTATTGTTATTATGTTTTTATTAAAACTATAAACTTAATTTTTTTAAAATTAAATATCTAAATCTAAATTCTTATAAGAAAATTCAACGAAATACTAAAAAATATAAAATTCATGTAATTATAATTTTTTAAAATCATACCTTCATAAGTTATTTTACACTTTAATAACTAACACTAAATAGTTAATTTTACCTAATATAGCAAGTGATATTATTCATTGGTTAAATATAATTAGTTATCAAGTAATCGTTGATAAACTCAGTTGACATTTAATGTAATATACTGATTGCTAAGTCTAAATATTAATTTTCTAATCATCAGCTATTGAACCTAACATGCCCAACGTATGATTCGCGTCAGCCACGTAAAATGTGAGCAAAAGGCAACAAAACAATAATAATTGTAGGAAAGGCTTCAAATCAATTGCCTTCCAATATAAGGGTGCTTGATTACTTAGTAATATAAAAATAATTTTTTTTTTCTGTCATTTCTATTTTCATTCTTTGTTACATTTATTACAATTTTATTATCATTTCGAGGACACTCTTCTTTGCACTTAAGCACATGCCAAATATTCCCTAGAAAATCCAAGATAACCAATTAGATCTTGCCATCTCCGCAGATAAGAAAACCTTTCCCATATGGAACTTGCAGGTGGTAATGGAAATGGTATCGTTGTAAGCCAGAGATAATCCAACCACCAACACCCATGCTTGCCCATGATTAGGATTTGTTTTCCTATTCACCATTTTGCCCTCACATATCTTGCCCCATGCTTTGAAATTCATGTCCTTTTCCCAACAATTTGGTAGGAATCACATTTTGGACAGGAGATATATATCTCCACATTTATAAAAAATTGCACCATCTTATACTGGTCTTTGTTGGTTTGTATATATATTTTACCTTTTAGCCCAATTGTAGATAGGAACAATTGGTTTGTACGGGAGATTGGTAATAAGAATGAGAGTAAATACAGTGAGAAATGAAAATATATATTATCATCATAATTATGATGGTTAGTTAAGAGAAATAAATAATTATCATTATCATTTACAGTGGTTGGTTTGTAAAAATATTAAAAAATAGAATTTTATTATATTTAATTAATTAATTTTAATTAAATTAAATATATTGTAATTAATTAATTACAATATGTTGATTAATTAAAATATTGTAATTAATTTTAATTAATTATATTGTAGCTAATTAATTATAATATTGTAATTAATTTTAATTAATTATATTGTAGCTAATTAATTATAATATTTTAATTTAATTAATTATAATATTTAATTAACTATATTGTAATTTATTATATTTTAATTAATTAATTATATTTTAATTAGTTAATTAATTACAATTTTTAATTAATTAATGAATTATATTTTAATTAATTGTAACAAGCACACCCTTACATAACAATGATACTCATTCATCTAGATTAGGAGAGGAATGAGGTATTACCCAAAAATAAGTAATCAAAATAATGACTCTATAATTATAGTCCTTTATTAAACTCAATCTTTCGTTCCACACACATTCCTCTTTTGTCATACCCACTAAATAAGTACACTCTTAATCTTATTCGAGTGTTTTCTGGTAGTATGTATATTTATCTAACTATTTATTATTAATCTTTGACATATTTTACATGTATCTCATTTTGTATTGCAATGCTTATTTATTAATATTATTATTATTATCATCGTCATCATAATATTTATATTATTTATTTATTTATCTTTGTATTTTTTGTTATTTTTATTACCTTTTTATTTTTATTTTTATCTTTATGTATTTATTTATATATATTATTATTTTATATATATACATCCATTTATAGTTTTTTAATATCTTCATGATGTATTGCATGCGAGTCTGTCAGAAACAATCTCTTTATTAGGTAAGAGTAAGACTGCGTGCTATCAAACCTCTTCAAATTCTACGTTTTAGCAAGTATTTCATTCGGTGTTATTATTGTCGTTGTCATTTTTGTTGTTGCATATTTATAAATAATTATGTTATAATTAAAAGATGTGATTTGATCACAGTTAATTTACATTCCAAAGCATTCAATAATATAAATTTTGAAAAAAGTAATTATATATTTATTTTCAATAATAAAATTTAAATCATTAAATACATATGTAAATGAAGACTATTTAAACATTATATAGAATAGAACCATTAAAAAAAATTTTAAAACAATATTTCTAAATAATCTCTTTAAATAAGTAATGTATATTAAGTTAAGAAACTCTAGATAACTATCTTTTATTAAAAAATGAAAAAGAGTTATTTCTTTTTAAAAAATTTGAACTTGCTATGAATGTCTTTTTAGATAATTCCAAGTATTGAAATTGATCGTCATCACCTTGTTATTGAAAAAATATCTTCAGATAACATACTTCAAGATGGAAACATTCCTTTTCAATTTATTGGAAACAGTAATTAACAAGCTAAAACCATTGATGATTAAAGTGAAATAATTCAATTTCTGTCTAAAAATGAATAAGAAACGTTTCGCATGATAAATACGAGGGACAAAAGTTTCCAATGTAGACAATAAATCGAGGAAGAGTGTATTGTTGCCTTCATTTATAACAACAAAGTCATTGGTTGCGTACGGCAAAGCACGATGGAGCAGCGTGGAGGGTCAATCTAGGAACTGAGCAGGATAAAATAATCGAACGGCCAGAACTTGAGTAATCAAACGACAGATAGAATGCGGTCCCCACATCCCAGCAACCTTTGTCTCTTGCTCTGTTGTCGGCTCACTCCTCTCATCTCATCTCAAGAGAGACAGTGTCTGTGTGTGTCCAAATGTCCATGGGTGCCTATGTCTCTCTTACCCTTAATATCTATCCAACTATCAACGGATCTTTTCCTTTTTATCTCCCCCTACCCGTGAATCACTTGACCCGTGCCCACATGTTTGCTCACTCCTCGTTTAATCTCTCCTCTCTTCCTTCTCTTTACTTCTTCGGGGTACTAACTGTGAGTTCCCTGCTCGTTTCATTGGTTAACTTGCCTTTCTTGGATATTTCTCTTTTGCTTTTACCTTAGAACTTGCTCTCTTCTGTGTCTAAATTCTGGGTTGAAACTGTGTTGCAAGTTTCTTTCTTTGTGGAAGAAATTTGTTTGGTGGTAGAGTTTTGAGTGATCTTGTTTCCAAAAGGGGTTGTCAACGAAGGTATTGGGAAAATATTTCTGTTCTTTTTTTAAAAAACTGAATTAAGAAAGAGGTTCTAGTTTCATCCCGCTTTTCTAAAATATTCTTAATTCTTGGACTTTTCCCCCTTTTCTGAAGTTTGCGATGGAACTTTCTGGGTTTAGGGTTTTTGCTACTCTCTTGTAGTGACTCTCCTCCCCAAATTCACAGGAGAAAGTGAAGTATTCTGCCTCGCTCCTGATTGCATCTGATCACCGTCTTCTCAGTTCGACTCTGCAACTTTCAGGTCACTTCTTAAGTGGGATTTTCCTTAAAACTCCAGTTTCTCTTTGGATCCCACATTTTGATTACTGTTGATTTGAATCTTTTGAAATTTTCAATTTGTCAAATTCTACTTCCCCTGCTTGTCACAAGTTTTCTTTAATCCTGCCTCCCTCTTTTGTGCAAAATTTCATTCAAATTATACTCTTCTTACCGTTGTTGTCACAACTTATTTGGTCTTCCAAATCTCTCATATGTACATGTTCTATTCGGGAATTCTGGGCCATAGTCCTTTAGCTCTCCAGAATTTTACAATTTTCTTTCCATAATCAGCATCAAAAAATGTCTTCTTCGTGTTTAAGTGGAGGTGGCAGAACCTACAGATTAGATTTGGACATAGTAAAATCCCCTTCCACCTCTACAAGAACATCACATACATCTTCTCCATCTTCGACAATCTCCGAATCCAACAACTCCCCATTAGCAATCTCCACAAGAAAGTCTCGGACTCCTCGAAAACGTCCCAACCAAACCTACAACGAAGCAGCGGCTCTGCTCTCCACAGCCTACCCCAACATATTCTCCATCAAACATCTGACCGAGCCTCGCAAATTCTCCAAACCCCACGATACTATCCTCCTCGACGACCCCTCAGAATTGCTTTTACCTTTTCGCGTCTTCGATAACTCTGGTTTCCTACTTCAGCGACCACTTCAACAAAAAACCAATTTCCCGAAAGAGCCAAAGTTTGCAACTTTGAGTAGCTTATATGACAAACCGAGCCAAACTAGTTGTGGGGAAGTTGACTCACAAGGTAATTCCATGGAATTGTATGATGGTTACGAGGAAAGTCTTGACGCAGAATCAATCCTCGACGAGGAAATCGAAGAGGGTATTGACGGCATCATGGGGAATCTAGGTGTTTGTAACGAAACCATCGATGTCGGTGCCCAAATGAATAATTTCTCTTATGCAGTGGGCGTCAACATGGGCGCTAGATTCCCATTCGGACTAGGACTAGGAATCCCAGATGGTGTTAGAGCTCTGAGAAACACCGACGAGGGAAACTGGTGGCAATTCCCGATTGTTGACATGCTTCAGATCTCTCCTAGACTCAAGGACAAGTCTCCAAAATCGAGCTCCAATCATGAGTGCAAGGCGAAACCGAAGAGTAAATCCAATTGGAACGAGAAAAAGAAGAAGAAAGTAGAGAAGCCTGTGGTTGCATCGGGCAATGAGGATACGATTCCTCAACCATTGAATTCCGGGTTACTGTTGAAACTAAACTACGACGAGGTCTTAAATGCTTGGTCTGACCGCGGTTCGGCCTTTTCAGACGACGGGGATGGAAGCGATGCGTCCGTACGTCTGTCATCCTTGGACGGGAACTGAACATACTTTCTTACGTTTGACGTCGTGAAATGTTGTCTTGCGGCGTGTTTGGTGTTTCGCGTCATAATAAGAAACGTTTGATAAAAGAAATGTTAATTTTCAGTTTCTCGTATATTTTTTTTTTGTTTTTATTACTGTTGTCAAATTTAAGTTAAACAAATGGATTTAAAATAGAAAGTTATTAAACAAAAAGGTTAAGGGAAAAAGAATAAAGAACTTTAAGGACTGAAACTCTGTGCTATTCAGCTTTTTGTCGCTCCTAGTGGGCCCCAGTCTCTGCTTTTCTTTTTCTTTTTCTTTTTCTTTTACAACATTTATATAATATTCCCTCTAATTATTAGGTCAATGCCATTGCTGCTTATCAGATGCATCTTCTTATTAAATTAGTACATTTATGAGTTTCCAGAAATAGGAAGATTCTAATTAATAATGTTATTATTATTTTTGGTGTGATGTCATGGGCAGGCAAGAGTGGCACTCGCACAGATTGATCTATTCTCAGAGAGTGGGGTGAGAGAGGCTAGCGTGTTGCGTTACAAGGAAAAGCGGCGTACGCGCCTCTTCTCTAAGAAGATCAGGTATCAGGTCAGAAAAGTCAACGCAGATCAACGGCCGAGGATGAAGGTGCGCAAACCCTTTTTCTTTATTAGCTTTATCTCATCCATTTAATCACCTAAGCTGTCGTTCGTCTCGTTACATTGTGCCAAGTTTGAAGTCCTCACAATTATGTTAATTGCTTTGTGATCAGGGACGATTCGTGAGACGTTTCGGTTCGAGCACAAGCAAAATACAAGAGAAGGTTGTCTTTTGAAAAGTTTGGGAACGAACAGGAGCCTCGCCTTTTGTTTCGTTTTCTTTCTTTATTATACAGAGGCAAAAAAGGCAAACGAATTGAAGACTTAGTTAAATAAATAAATAAAAGAAAAGGGAATAAAGGAGTCGGAGTTCAATTATTATATAAAAGAGAACATCCCAAGCTTTCGGTTCTTCTTCTACCGTTTAGCAGCTAAATTTTTAGTTGCATTCTTCAACGCTTTTATTCCGCAATATAATGAATTTAAGAGATTAAAATTACAAAATAGATATTCATATCATACGGCATTAGTTTTGTTTCTAATTTGGGCAACTTTTAATAGTAGAAGACCTAACCCTAATTCAATCATCATCCATATACCCAGTTAAGTCTCTCACCAATGTAAGACCTGCAAGTGTCTAAAAATAGCCGACAAATTATTTTCGGTAGTCCCAAATTATACTAATCCTAATTTAATATTAACCCTACTTTAATAAAACACTTTACGCTCCAAATTATATCTAACATCAATTATTATTAATTTTTTTAAAAGGCACCAATTATTATTAATTTATTAAGTATGCAACGTTGATAAAAAATAAATATATTAAATATTTAATAAATAATAAGAGCTTAATAACCGAATGGTTAATTCTAGTTATTTTAATAATAATTGAATTAATTTTTAATTTTTGTTAACGAGATTTACATTTTAGTCGTATTAAAAATTTTAATAATTTAAAGTAATTATGAGTGCTGTTTAACACTACAACTCTAATTTTGTAATAAAGCAAATACAGAAGTTAAATAAAATAAGGAGGGAAGAGGAAATAAGTTCAACGTATGAAATTGGCAATCAAAGGCAGTACATCGGCACTTCTCATAGTCTTGCAAAAAGCTCAAAGCAGGTTTTGACAATTTTACTTTTATTTTACTAGTATCTCTGTATAATTAGTTGAGTTGGATAATGTTTTGATGACTACTAAAACTTGTCCTGCTGTGCTTTCTACCAGGTTGATTAGAGTCCGTCGGTACGTTTATTAAAGATTTGAAATTTATCCGTGCAAAAATGGTGGTTGAGCTTCTTTCTTTAGTTATCTGGTTCGAGTATCCTTACTCCAGTTAAATTTTAGAGCATGTGTTTCGCCTAGTTTTGTTGACTCCGACATATGTTTTCTTTGTTGCAGTGCTGGCGCGTGCTAGGTGTTTGATATAATGTGTCCTCAGTAAAGATCACTATTTGAAGTTATATAACTTTGAAACTTCAATATTTTCAGTAAACAAACTGTAATTTTTTAAAGTGTGATCGGAATAAGAACTAAATAGTGATAGAACTACTGTATTTTTTGGTCTAGATAACTAATTACTCTCAAGTTAATAGTTAATATCAGAAGTTCTGCAAACTCTTATCTTTATTTCTTTTCTCTGCTTGTTCTTTTTTTTAATCTTTCAGACTCCTAGGCATTAATAGATGGATTTTCTTGGATGTGGAGGGTGTTCTTCTGAGACTTCTGAATATATGAAGCTCGCGATAGAACAGGTATTGCATAAACATTCTGATTAGGCATACTGGTACTGGATAAAGAAAACCAGGGCATCCATTCAATATACCGAATAAATGTTTGGCTCATACTCCAACTGTTTGATGTCCTACTTGAAATGTTTCTGATTAGTATGTTGGAAAAATGTGGTTAATAATTGTGGTTTATTGGAAACCAAGTACAAAACTTGTTTCTTAATGAAGCTAATGTTTGCACAGTACTCGTTTCGAAAATTTTCTTCTCCATTGAATAATTTTCATTGTAAAAGCTGTTTACTAGGAAAATGTGACCGCCCTTTTTGTTTACATGAAACAGCAGCCACACCCATCTCACCACCAGGAATGACCCTGGACTAAATCGGAAATTTTTGAAAATTTCGAAAAGTTACGAAATGAGTTTGAATGAACTTTAAAAAGCCCTGAAATGTGCTTTGAGGATTTAGGTGACACTTTTGAATGAAATTCGAACAATTTGGTAAATAGTATTTTTGGATTAATAGTAAATCTGGGTGAATAATATTTTTGCTGGAATAGTAATTTTGGGGACCCAATCTTGAAAAAAAAAAGAGAATTGAAGATGTTCAGAATAGGTATTAGTCTGATGATATTGAAATAGATCGAAAATAATTCCGATCGGATAGATTTCAGGAATTTTGAAAGTTTAGGACTTAAGATGCACTTTTTGAAAAATAATGGGTATTATGGATTTTAAACTCGTTCAAATTTTTATTTAAAGCATGAAATCAATAAGTATTGACCACAAGTTGAGTTTTTTACGATCAATTTGATGATAAGTCGGTTGTGAAATATTTTCGGAATTTAATTAGATTAGTTGGTGAATTAAATATATTAAAGAGCAATTTGGTCTTTTTGTATGCATTAAAGAATAATTTGGTCTTTTTGTATTCATTGAAGGGCAATTTGGTATTTTTATAGGAAGTTAGTGGACTGATGAGTCATTAGAAAAAAACCAATTTAAATGGTGACAAGTGGCATGGGTAAAAGTGTAAATATGAGACATTTTGGTAAAGTTGTAACTGTAAGATGTTATTAAAGATAAAGGTGTAATAATAATGGAAATGAGGGCAAACTTGTAATTAAACAAAGTCATCATCTTCTTTAAACATTGGTGGCTAGCCATTGATGAGAGAAACGTAGAGAAAGAGAGAAAAAAAACAAAAAGGATAAAAGAGATAGATTCATCTATGATTATAGAAAAGTGATCTAAACCATTTTTTATGCTCTTTCACCTCCAATTAAGCATCCAATAAAGTTCCATAGCCGTTCAAGTGAAGAAGAAGAAGAAAATGAGTTGGTAAGCTTATTAATCTTGTTGAAAATTTTGATTTGTTAGGTTATATGTTAGATTTGGTTTGGATGGTGTAAATCGCACCCTTTGATGAGATGTCAAGGTTTTATTACACTGGAAGCAGTTGGGAGAAGAAAATCATGTGAATCTAGTGTATGGAACCTTGGTCAAATGTGAGATCTATTATCTGAAGTGTTTTATTTTGTCATTTGATGATTTAAGATTAATGAATGGCATTAGAAAGTTAGTTTAATGATGAAAGAATGAAAGAAAAACCTTGAAAATGATTAGATGAGTTTTTGGCCATGGCTAGGGTTGTTAATGTGATATGATCCAAACTCCTATTTTGATGTTCTATGATGTTTGTAACATGATTTTGATGCTAATGAAGTAAAGAAATGAAAAGGAATTGATTTTGATTTAGTTTTGATTGAAATTTGGTTTAGGGTGCATGATTTTGTAAAAATGTGTTAATAAAATTTTATGACTTTAACAGGTGTATTAACATGTCATGGCAGTGAATTTAGATTGGTTTTTAATTGTTAGAAATCAAATAAAATTGAATTAGAAGAGTTTAACGTATAATATGTTAAGTTTAGCCTTATGGGCATTTTTAGTAAAAAAATATGGTTATGAAGTAATACCCATGTGAATGTAATTAAGGATGATCATTAAGTATATTTGTAGTATTGGAATGATTAAAAGAAGTGTTATATTATTAGTTAGAGAAAAAAATTAGTATATAGTCTATGTGGAAAGTAATGATGTCAACTTGGTTTATGGTGTTTTTGGTTGGAAAATGTATTAAAAAGTTGAATGTATTTATATAAGGTTTTTGGATCGGAAAACGAAGTCAACTAAAGGGTTTCAAAATGGTAACATGGAAACTAACATGTTGTGAGCGTACTTATAAATTGATTTTTATGCAAAAGGTTTTT
>JAOQMS010000179.1:15751491-15766197 GCA_027563885.1 Erythroxylum longipes
TGTCATTATCGAAGATGGAAAGGTCATTGCATCTGGAAGAAACAAGACCACAGAGACAAGGAATGCAAGTCCATTCAATGCCTCACATTTGCTAATGAATATATAACTTGCATGACAAATTACTTTCCTAGTTATTGTAGTGCAGAGTGAATGTTGTAGGAGTTGAAAGCATATTCTCGAGCAATTTTAGATTTAGCAAAGCTAATATTTTTGGACAAGTAATTAAATTTGTTCATAATTAGTTTATGTTAAAATACCAGTAATTACAGCTGCTGTATCAGTGTAGAATGGAATTTGTTGATTATTGTTTCCTAAACTATAAACTATCCACTTGGATGAAAATTTATAAAAGTTGTAACTTATAAAAAAATTACAAGGGTCAAAGTTTTGTATTGGAATTTGCACCTATTTTGTAAATTTATGTGCTAATTTTTGTGGTAGGTTATAAGACATGCAGAGATGGAAGCAATTGATATTCTTGAACAATGGCAAAAAAGGGGGATTTTAGCATCTGAAGTTGCTGTAAGATTTTCAAAGTGTATTCTCTACGTTATATGTGAACTGTGCATTATGTATGCTGCAACTATGTCTACTCTGGGTATGCTAATACCCTGTTATTCATAAGCACACTAATATCCATTGTAAATTCTTTTGTTTTATTAAAATCTTTTTATCAAATCAAAGGTTTTGCATTAATTGTTTTTCTCTCTTTGTACATAGTTGTTGCACATATTTATATAAACAAAGGAAAGTAATGAAATGATCTGGACCATTGATTTGAATAACATAATAATAATAAATTGTTTGAGAAAAGAATCTGTTGCTGTGCGTTATATGGTTTGTGATGATAAGTCTTGACATCCCCCGCGAGTCGAGCTAGAAGGAGTTGACAGTGAGACTCGAGTGTAAGTGCTGAAAACGTGGGGCAGCTAAGGGCTTAGTGAGGATGTCAGCAAGTTGATCTTTGCTAGAGACAATAGAGATAGACAAGAGCCTGGAATTGACTCCGTCACAAATGAAATGTTAATCCAGTTCCACGTGTTTGGCGCGTGAATGAAGGACTGGATTGGCTATAAGGTAGGTAGCTCCAATGTTGTCACATAACGTTGAAGGAGCTGGAAGGCGGACATCGAGCTCCTGAAGGAGATGTTGAATCCAGATAACTTCAGAAGCAGTTGAAGCCAGTGATTTGTATTCAGCCTTCGTACTGGATCGAGCGAAATTAGCTTGTTTCTTGGAGCTCTAGGAAATAAGATTACGACTGAAGAAAATACAGAAGTTGTCGGTAGATTTGTTATCATCTGGTCACCGCCCAGTCAACATCAAAGAAGGCGAAAATAGAGGGGGAAGCAGAGTTATGGAGATGGAGGCCAAAATTAAAGGTCTGCTTCAGATAACGGAGAACACGTTTCACAGCCAGCCAATGAACATTTTTAGGGGTATGCATATACTAACATACTTGATTAACAACAAAGGAGATATTCAGCTTGGTGAAGCAGAGATATTGAAGGCTGCCAACAATATTGCGATATAAGGTGGGATTTGGAAACTTTTGGCTAGAGGTGGCAGTCAAAGATGCAGATGGTGCCATGAGAGTGTTAACTGGTTTGGCACGTAACATATTTGTGTGATTGAGTAAATTAAGTATGTACCTGCGTTAAGAGAGAATGAGTCCCGAGAGAGAAGGATAGACTTTGACACCTAAAAAATATGAGGGATGGCTAAGGTCCTTGACTGGAAAAAAAATCTTCGAACATCGAAATAAGAGTAGTGACGGCAGAGGAATTGGATCCAGTAAGGAGAATGTTATCAACATAAATTAACAGGTAGATGGTGTCACTATTATGGTGGTAGATAAATAGGGATGAATTAACCTTAGAGGGAGAGAAGCCTAATTCAAGAAGTCTGGTAAACAGACGAGCAAACCAAGCTCTTGGGGCCTGCTTAAGACCATAGATAGCTTCCTTCAAGCTGCAGACATAGGGATGGCAATGGGTAGGGTTCGGTTCGGGTATTACCCTACCCATATCCATATCCATTTTTTATGACTCAACCCATATCCATATCCATATCGATCGGTTTTTACAATTTACTACCCATATCCAAATCCATTGGATTGTTCGGGTTTTTGGATATCCATCGGGTTGTATAGCACGTAAAAATATAACTTCTAAATAAAAAATATAAAGAGCAAATTTTTATGAATGCTCGAAATCAAAATTAGTTTAATAATAATAAGTCAAGATTTTGATTTATATGTCTTAAAAAACCATAAAATTGGAATAATAAAAATCATAATGTTTAGTGCAAAGACAATATATATTTTTCACAATCAAGAACTGGAACAAAGACTGAAATATCCAAAGCTTCAAATTGTCTTTGCGTGAACTCCACAACATTCAAAACTCCATCTCCATATCATTTGCATTATTATCATCTTATAAGAAAATAAAATATGATGAAAAAGGTGAGGACTGAGGAGTAAAGTGGGGATTTTAAAGCTGTTTCTTCTCAGAAAATATTAATATTTTATTATATTTAACCATAAATATTAAAAAAAACATAAAAATAGTGTTAATAAAAAACAGGTAGGATATGGGTATCCATCGGTTCGGGTTATCACTAGACCCATATCCACATCCATATCCACATCCATTTTTTAGCATCCATTTAAAATCCATTTTTTAGCCTCCATGTCCATTTTTCCGAGTCAGATAGTGCAGATATTAATCGGGTTGAAAACCACTGCCATCCTTATGCAGACATGAGTGAAAAAATTAGGGTTAACGAAGCCAAGAGGTTGAGCCATGCAGACATCCTCTATGAGAAAACCATGGAGGAATGCATTTTGTATGTTGAGTTGCTTGACAATCCAGACGCGGGAGAGAGCAAGAGACAAGATTAACCTTACTGTGACAGGTTTAACCACCGGGGAGAATGTCTCAATATAATCAAGACCCTGTAGTTGATGAAAACCCTTGGCGACGAGGCGAGCTTTGTAATGACCAATACTTCTATTCGGGAGATATTTGATGCGAAAGATCCACTTGCATCCAACCAGATTCTGAAAATGAGAGGAAGGCACAAGATCCCATGTGTTATTGCTGAGGAGTGCTTGCATTTCATGATGCAGAGCCTGACGCCATTGAGGGTGGCGTAGAGCCACTGTGACAGAGGAGGGAATGGGAGCCAAAGACACCAAATCATGAGCATGAACTAGCAGGGAGGCCATTTGACAGTGCCATCCCGATATTTTTTGGGTGTATAAATTTGATGTTTTGATTGGGTTACCATGGAATGAAGTTATATCGATGGTAAGATAAGAGGAATGGGAACAGAGGAGGACAGGGGTTGGGTGGACTCGAGGTGGGAGAAGAAAGTTTGGTTGATGATTTGGGTTGGTCAGGTGGGCATATACCATGAGATGTTGGGCTGGGAGGTGGACTTGGACTGTGGGTTTGTGGGCTGGTAAGTGCTGCTGATTGGGAGATAAGGAGAGATGAGTATATGGGCTGCGTTGAGGGAGTGGGATTTGAGGAGGATGGGCAGACAAGTGAGGTGTGGGTTTGAGAGAAGCAGAATGGGAAGGGAGGTGCTCAATGATGTTAAAAGGAAGGGGCAGAATGGAGCCTGGAGGAGACACATAACTGGGAGGAGAGTGATTAGTGAAAGGGAAGAAAGATTTGTCGAAACGAACGTTCTGAGATGTATAAATGCGGCCAGTGGCTAGACAGTAGCAGAGATAGCCATGGTGATGAAGACAATAGCCTAAGAAGACGCATAGGTCAGATCGTGGTTGAAGTTTATGTTTATTGTACGGTTGGAGGTGAGGCCAGCAGGTAGAACCGAAGATTGAGGAATGTAGTTGGGAACTTTGTCATAAAGTAATGGAAAGGGAGAGGTGTTATTTAGAGTGGGTGAAGGAAGACGATTTATGAGATAGACTGTGATTGTAAAGGCATAAGCCCAGAATTGAGAAAGAAGGGAGGCGTGATGGAGTAAGGCTAGGCCTGTTTCGACGATGTGACGATGTTTGCACTCAACGGTGCCATTTTGGGAATGAGAGTGAGGATAGGTGATTCGGTAGTTTATGCCCAGATTTTGGAGAACTTTGTGAAGGGAGTGATATTCGTTGCCCAAATCAGACTAAAAATGTTTGATACGACAATGAAAAATGTTCTCAATTTGTTTGTGAAAAAGTAAAAAGGTAGACAGAACATCAGATTTGGCACGTAATGGAAAGATCCAAGTATATTACGTGTAGTCATCAACAAAGGTTACATAGTACCGAAAGCCAAAATAGGATAAAATAGGGGAAGGAACCCAAACATCACTAAAGAAAAAAAGAAAGGATGAGGTGATTTTGTTGATGACGACGGATAAGGCAGTTAACGACTTTTAATGGGTCTAGAACCATGAACTGGAAGAGACTGAGAGGAGAGTATTTGGCGAGCAATTCGGCAAGTTGGATGCCCTAATCGATGATCCCAATGTGTGCAGGAAGTGCGCTCACCAATGTAGGCATGGGGAGAGGGAGAAGGAAAGGCGTAAAGTCCATCATGAGTGTGTCCTTGAAGGAGAAGAGCCTGAGAATTGAGATCCTTGACAAGGAAGTGGTTAACATGAAACTCAAGGAAAACGGAGTTATCTTTGTAGAATTTAGAAACAGAGATCAATTTTTTTGTAAGTGAAGGAATATGGAGAAGTTTAGACAAGTGAAAAGGACTTTGAGCAGTTTAGATAATGGCATTACTATTTCTTGAATGGGTAAAGTGGTGCCATCACCGATACAAACAACATCTTGTCCAGTATAAGGTGCAGAAAAGAGATTGAGATTGTTTAAATCGTTAGTCGTATGATATGTGGCCCCAGTGTCAGGACACCGGAGAGGATTAGAGGTGGATGAGATTGAGGTTAGATAGGCTTGGGGAGGATGAGAAGATGGGGAGGGGGCTTGATAGGCATGGTTGAACTGATGGTAGCAGACTAGTGCCGTATGCTCGAGTTTGGAGCATACTTGACATGTGGGTCAGTTGGCGAAGCGAAAGGAGGATTGACCACCCCACGACAATCTGTGACCACCACCCCTTTTGAAATAATTAGGGTTAAGGCTACTACAACCACAATAAGAGCTTTGACTAGTGGTGCAGTTGTCCCTAAAAATAGTAGTGGAGAGGTTGGATGAAATGTTAGATGAGGGTAACGATGGTGTGTGGTGAAAAAGGCGAGTTTCGAAGGTGAGGGGATGGCTGAAAAGTTCGGGTGAAGAGACTAAGTCAGGTCGGGTAGAGAGGGAGGCCACAATCGGGTCAAAACCCAAGAGGAGATAGTTGTTGAATTCAAGTTCAAATGAAGGTCGACTAGTAGTGACGAGGGTATCAAAAAGAGTTTTAGCTTTGTTGTAATTATCAGTAATGGAAAAATTGCCTTTTTTAAGGGAAGCAAGTTGGGTGAATAGTTGAATGGAACGAGCTTGGGATTTATTAGCAAATGTGGTTTCTAGGGCATGCCAAAGAGAAGCAGAGGTGTTATGGTTGAGAACTTGACCCACAATCGTTTTGGAGAGAGAAGAGAGAAGAACAAAGAGGATCAATTGATCCTGTTGAAACCAGTGAGAGAATTACGAGTTAAGGGTACCATCAGGTAAGAATTGTGGAGGGGGTGAGATGGAGCCATCTATGTTGCCAAATAAATGTTGGCCATGGAAGTAAGGTAGCATTTGTGCTTTCCAGAGTAACAAATTGTCATGATTGAGTTTAATGGAGACTAGATGAGAAAGAGAAGAAAGAAAAGGTGGGTTGTTTGGTGTAGGGGGTGGGACAGGCAGGGAAGAAGGTTTAGTTTAGGATGAAGATGATTTTGCCATGGTGCCAGTTAAGGCTATTAATGCTCTGATAACATGTCAAATCAAATGTTTTGCATTAATTGTTTTTCTCTCTTTGTACACAGTTGTTCTACATATTTATATAAACAAAGGAAAGTAATGAAACGATCTGGACCATTGATTTGAATAATAGAATGACAATAAATTATTAGAGAAAAGAATCTGTTGATGTGTATTATATGGTTTGCGATGATGAGTCTTGACACTTTTTGATCCAAGATTAGTTGCTTTTTTGCTCTCACTTAAGTCTAAAGGAAGTTTATTATGGTTGTGCAACTGACAAATTTGGAGGCTACAATTGAGTGTTTGAATTGCATGCCACATAAGGAGTAGATAATGGTATTGGCCGTTATTGACAGTTATCCACCCCGTGAAATTTCCTAAAGAGCGGGTATACTACACAATCCTTAAAGAGATAAAGTTTAATGAATATCATTCAATTGGTAAGTATCGAGTTGAAAGCAACGCATATATATACACTCCAACTAGTTTTGGATGAACCTGACAAGAAATGAGATTTGTTGACCTTTTTCTGGGCTATCATTTGCAATAGATTCTAATTGCAAGTGTTATGGTGTATGCATGTCAATGTTTTTGTCCCAACTCTCACTTGGTCTTGTTAGTGTTCAAAAGTGAGTTGGTCTTTTAGGTTAACTATTGATGGTAAACAACCACATGTAGGCATTATTGTCTATTTGGCAGTGAGGAAGATGGATTATGGAAAAGCTTCAAATGTACAGGAGGTGTAATGGTATTTGAAGCTGTCTTGCTTCTACGAACATTCTATGATCAAGGGAAACCTAATGGTATGTATGTGTTGTTCAATTCATTGTTAGATATAATTTGTGAAGGAATAGTTTGAATTAACAAGTAGGTTGGTGAAATGCTGATTTCTTAATGTTTATAAAAATGTTTTTGTTATTAATGGTCATGTACACACAATTTTGCAGCCTCGTCTTTGTGTGAGGAAGTAGATTTGGATCGAGAACTCTTGTTGAAACATTAAATTCTGGGTCTTTTTTAGTTGAATCTTGCTCAATGCTCAATGGTTCTGTATTTGTTTAGCTCCAAACCGTCACAGGCTTATGGCACAAACTAAACCGTTGTCCGCAGCATGCTATAATCGCCTTCTAAGCTTTCACGACTATAATCAACACCATAGGATGGCAAGATATCCGTTACTTTATAATTTCTGAGAAGATAGAAATAGGGATTTAGCACATTTTAACATCTATACGTGATTTACATTTACTTTCTGAATAGTGAACTGAGTGTTTTACTTCAGAGCCACAAACTTGTGATGATAAAGGTTTCCTTTCATACAAATATGGTGCAAAAATAATCATGTAATCACATTTTCATTCTCTAATGTAATGGTTCTTTGAAGTGGGTGTGAGAGGAATACATATACCTGTGAAAATTTATCTTGAAATTATTTTAAATTTGATTTTTCACTTCAATTATAAAAACTAGACTTAGAAAACTTGATAAAACCAATTCCAATTCTATTCTGATCATAATTTGAATGAAATTTATTTTTTATTTCAAATATCAATTTCAAATTCATTTTCTTAAATTAAAAGAAAAAATTTCCATCAATATGTTTGTTGTTAATAAAGACACATGGTTAACAACTTCAAGTCTATCTGGTACAATGTAAAATAGGTATCATTCGGTAGTTTTATGAAACTAATGATGATTATTAGGGCTTGTTGCTTGATAATGAATTGTCTTATTCCAAAATGTCAACAAGCAATTCAACGTTTTTACTTTCCAACCTAAATGTAACTATTCAAATAAAAATTAGAAAAGAGAATCAATAGCTAAGGTAATATTTTGCAGAGAGAAATTAACATTGTTTTAGCTTTAAATTGTGTACTTTTCCAGAGTTTATGTTTGAATCTGTAATGTATTAAAATTGTGATAATGATACTTTAAACTGAAAGAAGCAAACATTGTAGTTTACTTGTACATTCATTTAGTGTTATTATGGATCGGACAATATGCAAAAAATATGAACATAATTCCTCTCACATTTCAAATCAAATTTAAGATATGCTAAACTAGTTATTAGGACTTTATATATTTTTCATTGTTTTCAAAACCAAGCTAAAAATTTTGTCGATAAAGCAAGAAGTTTAAGCTTTTAAAAGATTCAACCAATGTATTAAAGATTGAATAAAATTGAAGAATTTGAAAAATAATTTAAGAACACCGTTCTTATTTATTGAAAATTTTACAGTTTAATTAAAAAAGAGAATGTTAAATGAAAATTAATCAATTTATTTTATTTTATAAATACTAATTAGTTTACGAAAAATAATCGATTAATTAATAGAATAATCGATTTTTAATAATAAAAATTATTAAATTAAATCTAAAAAGTTAAAAATTAATTGATTTAAAATTTTTATTATTGTTTTCTTTTTTTAAATTTTAAGTAAAACAATCATTAACTTTACATTATGTTTGGTCGGTAGTGTATTAATTGAATGAAATAGAATGTAATATTATTCCATTGTTTAGGAGGAAGGATTATAATAGAATAAAATAGAATGAGATGGAAGAGAAGAGTTTCATATTACATCTTATTTCATCATAAAGAGTGAAGGTGAAAAATCTCCAATTTGGCAGGTTTAGAATGTAATATAAAATGATAAACAATATTTCACTATATTACATTATAAATATTTTTTCCAAACAACATTACACTATATTATATTATGAACCCTAAACAACATTTCACTATATTATATTATGAACCCTTTCACCTCTCTAAACAATAAATTTCTAATATTTATATTTATTTACATTTCATTACATTACAAATTATTTAATTCTATTTTATTTTATTCAATTCTTTTAAATTCTACGTGTACTTAAAATAAACGTGGCCTTAAAATAACTTTTACAGAAGTGATTTGTAAAGAGCTTTGATTGATATAAAATGACGGAAAACATAAAGGAAAGAGAGAAGAAAAGAGTTAAAAGAGAGAAACAGGAAAACAGAAAGGGGGAGAGAGAGAGAGAGAGCTTTTATGGGCTTTAGGGAGGTTCCATTGTGAGGAAACTATTTCCTTGTTCATGTAGGAGAGGGATCAGGTGAGTTTCTTTTATATTTTTTCTTTTTCTTTGGCTTCTTTGTTTTATTTATCATATGTGATTGTTCTTCGCTGGAATATATTTGTTTTTTCATTTTTGTTATGCTTGAGAATTGATATTGATATCAGCATTCAAATCCATTCCTGTATTGATAAACAAATATCTGCGCTCGAGATTTTGCGAATGGTGTTATCATACAACCCAAGAGCTATATTGCCTCGCCCTTGATTTCCCTTGAACGACTCTACCAGCACCGCCCTACCCTTTTCATGGTTTGTTAATTAACACGTTCAAGTTAGGTTTTTTTCTGCAGATTCCTTCCCTGGTTATGTATTTAGATTTCTATTAAGAGGGAGATATGATATTTGATCTAAGGTTAATGAAAAGTGCGTAAATTTGTTGATTATGTGTTTTTTTTTCCTGCTGGATGAAGATCTTGCTTTTGTCTACGGAAAAACATATTTGTTACGATAAACAGGAACATTTTGGTAAAAGTTAGTCATTCCATTCTGTCCTCAATTCTACAGATGTCGTAGTTAAATCTCTGAAAATATGTACATCAACCATTAATGAAATATTTCTTCCCCCTCAGTATGGATGATATTTCCTCTTTTATAGTGATCATACTTGATAGATTCCATACATTTCGGAACATTAGTTTGTTTAGAGCCTAACAGGTAAGTAGGTAGCAAATTATGCATCTAAACACAAGTATAGAAGACTATTCATTTTAACCAAATAAAAAAGGGAATTCCCACTCCACTGATACCTGCAGTAAGTAGTCATGTCAACCAAAGAAAAATTAGCTTCCTTTCAAACAAAGAACATGCTGAAGAGGATAAATGCCTATCCATTCAAATGTTTGTTTTCTCCTATCAATCATGCAGTAAATGGAAGGGAGTACTTTTGCATAGCTGAATCTTGTGGGAGTGAAAGCCAACTTCTCATGGAGGTCAAGCAGCACATCTTCCACTCATAGTTGAGTGTGCTTCCAGGTGATAATGCTGATATAAATTACATACATGGTTCAATTGAAGCTGTTCCATATTATGTATCTGACCGTGAGAAACAGGATTTTATATGTGACTGGTTTCTTGGCACTGAAATTTGGCAGATGTATCCAAACTTCCATGATCATTCCAGTAACCCTGGAGAAGCTATGTTAGTTTCAAATGAGAAAAAGAATGCTGATATCTTATGCCCCTCTGATTTCCAAAGAAGTTCTCAGCTATCTACTGCTAGTACAGAGTCTGGGTACTCAGCACCAAAGTATGTATATCAGCGAAGGAAGATACGAAGAATTTCTTTTGCCTGTTCCTCGGGAGAAGTTGCCACGAGTACGAAGAGAAATGGAGAAGATTGTCTTTCTGTTATCAGTTCTAATTCTCATTCGGTAGCCGTTGTTGAGAAAAATGTAACTTCTCAACTTGCAGAGGGAAAGCAGGGTGTTGGGGATCCTGGAAGTGTTTTTCAAGTATCCATTGAAGAGCCTGATGTTTTCAAATCTGATTCAATTAATGGATATGAACTGCTTCCTGGTGATTTTTGCAAAAATAGCAAGCATATAATTGCTGAAGTTGATAGTATTAATGATAGTTGTTCATCATCAAAGTCAAATATAGAACATGTTTCAGATTCTATGAGGACTGAAATTGATAATGGTGAGTGTTCCTCAACCAGTGCAATGGATATCGATGTCATGCACGAAGATTTATCATCAAAGGATCTTTGCATTTCTATACTTAAGAGCGAGGGGTTGCTGGACGGAGTCTGGCCTTGCAAGCCTGACGTTGCTGCTGAAGATTGCAGTGCTATCATCCCTTCTCGCTCATGCAAGATATGTAGGCGTATGGAATTGGTCTTGAAAATGCTAATTTGTGATGATTGTGAAGAGGCATTTCATGTATCTTGCTGCAGTCTGCGTGTGAAAGGGATGCCAACAGATGAGTGGCTTTGTCATTCATGTCTCAAGAAGCAGGGTAAAATTCTCAAGAAAACTTCTCGAAGATCTCCAAATATCATGGGTGCAAGGAGAAGATCTAGAAATTTGTCATCTGCCCGAAAGTCACATCCTGCAGCATTAATGTTGAGAGATAATGAACCATATGTGAGTAGTGTTCGGGTTGGCAAAGGTTTCCAAGCAGAAATTCCAGATTGGTCACCTCTACTTAATGAGTATGTTCATTTCTAAACCTCTCTTATTCATTTGCTGTACATTACTTTAAAATGGTGCTCGGTTGAATTGTGAATGTTGGTAAACCATTGTGCTGTATTTGATTTGTTTCTTCTGGAAGCCTATGGTAGACCTTGTTTCCTCACAACTAAAGAGTTATAATTCTAAATGTTGTCTATGAACCTATTGCATGAGAGATTGTCGCGGTTTCATAAAAATGGTTTCTATATCCTTCGCTTAAGGATTTTAAGAATTATATGTTCCCCTCTTTATCCCTGTCGAACCATGGCTTAATTGGATACAAGTTTCAATTGGCGGGAATATGTATTTGTTATAATTTGAATATATTGTCTTGATAGAAAATGGCTATCCATTCGGTTTATTAGTAACTTGGCCTGGATAGAGAGGCATTGAGAAAAGGACCTCTTACCCCAGCATAATAACTTTCAAATGTAAACTTAGCTAAGCTTTTGAAGGTAAAGATTTGTTCTTTTAAACACTGCCTTGATGTGTTATATTCTTCTATTTCTCCTAATTTTATGTACACATTTTTTTTTAAAATTTATTGCTTGGTATAAGAAGTTCCAATTACATATATAACATTTTGTTTTATCTTTCCCTTTTTTTTTTTTTAACTACTCTTCTTTCAGCTTGACACATGCAGATAGCTTGATTCATGTTATTAGCTTTGCACCTTACAAAAATAACAACAACAACAACCTATTGAAAGCTTCTTTGATATTTAGTAGTACACAATCTTATCCTTAACTGATAGAAAGACTGTTTTTAATAGACCTACATTAAAATATATATAAATGTAAAATATAAATATAAATATATACATATATATTAAAATAATAATAATTAAAAATAAAATAAAATAGATAAAATAGTAATAATAAAAAATAAATACATATTTATAAGTAAAAATATAAAAATAAGTAATAAAATAAATAATACAATAAATATATAATATGGTAAAAATAAGAATAAATAATAATTAAAATTAAAAATTAAAAATTAAAAATAAAAGATAAAAAATAAAAAAATAAAATGAGTAAATAACTACACAAACATGAAGGAAGAAAAATAAATAAATAAATCAAATAAGCCATTACGAGAAAATATTTAGGCTAAATAACTAAGAGAGAAGTACTACGTATTTAAAGTTTAGGCTAAATACAAGACATAAGATTCGAAGAAAAAATATTTAAAAGACCTATTAGAAAGAGAAGAACCTCTTTAGGTGAAATTTTTTATTTGTATCCTAGTACGCCAAAGTTTCTTATTGAGGGCTATGTCTTTGGTAAGTTCTAGCAGGGTTGTATCATTATTGATTACCTTCCCTCAATTCTTCTCAGTGCTTCCCATGTTTTCCTCTTATAATCTCTAAGTATAATCTTCTTGCATCTTCTCACTGGAACTAAGTTTTTGATAGAAAATGACTATCCATTTGGCTTATTAGCAACGCTTGAATAGAGAGAGGCGTTGAGAAAAATAAGTTGTTACCACAGTATAATAACTTTTAAAAGGAAACTTAGCTAAGCCTTTGAAAGTAAAGGATTTGTTCTTTTAAACACTGCTTTAAAGAGTAATAGGGTTCTGTTTCATATTCTTCTATTTCTCCTGATTTTATGTACACAAATTCTTTTTCTTTATTGCTTGATGTATGAAGTTCCAACTTCATATATAGCATTTTACTTTATCTTTCCCTTTTTTGTTTAAACTACTCTTCTCTCAGCTTGACACATGCAGATAGCGTGATTGAAGTTATTAACTTTGCATCTTGTCTTTAGGAACCTTGCTTCTAATTGTTTTTGATATTTTGATCTCCTCACAGTGATGTCAATGGTATTGCTGAACCCTTGGAAATGCCCTCATCAAGTGATCCATGTAGTTCACATGTAAGGATCAATTCGTGCACAAGTTCAATTCAAAGAATCACTCAATTCAAGCAATATATTAGTCAAGGGTTTTGGAGAGAACTAACATCTAGTTATGTAGGAGCTGGCGACAGACAAACCCCCAAAAGTTACCTTGGTAGGCAATTGGCTTCAATGTAGAGAGGTTCTTGATGGTGGGGAAGAAGGTGGAACTATATGTGGAAAGTGGCGCAGGTAGCCTAGTGTTGTTCTCTCTAGCTGCTTTTGCTTATCAGTCATATTTTTTTATTTCGTGGCATTGATATAAGAGACCTGCAAGCAAAAACCTTCTTTTTATTTTTGCTCAAATGCCTGCTGATACTTGGTCTAATTATTCCTGAAACAAGAAACGGTCTGCCGTGCAAATGTCATTCTTGACATGAGAAAAGGTTTTCAATGCAAATGCCTCAATTATCAGGCTTTGCCAAGAATGCCATACCTCCAAGCATAATCATCTTGCTTGTATCTACTTACAAAAGAGAATAAAGAGTGAAGTAGATAAACTTTTCCCAACCAAGTAGCTCCCTAAAGTTTGTTTGGTTAATTTTCTCCCTTTCTCCTTTATTCTTGTGTTTTTATGGAACTTTATGTATCAGTGACCAAAAGCACTTATAAGTTTTGCACATATTTTTAGAAAATGTCATTGGTGTCTGTGGAAAAGAGCTGAACTTATTAAGTTGTTGCTGCAACAGGGCTCCACTTTTTGAAGTCCAAACTGATGACTGGGAGTGCTTCTGCTCCTTGCTCTGGGATCCAACTCATGCTGATTGTGCTGTACCTCAGGTGAAACAAATATCCAGGCCTTGATATCCCTAGCCTCTTTTCTTTGGATTGTCTATGTAGTGACGCAGAAATTTTTAATGATCTTCTTAAACTCTGATGTTAATTATAATCTGAAGTGTGCAAAGCCTCGAAACCAGGATGACTGAAATGGAGCTTCCACTCATTTAATTGCATCAAAATCATTGTTTCATAACAAAGTGGTAACCATTTTGGAAATACAGTATTGTGAGCTTGCACAAGGTTGATCAACTTTCTTTTTCCCTTTTGGAAATTCTGAAGTGGAAAAGTTGTTAGTTTCATCTCCAACAGACACTGTTGTAGTTGTTTACTTGATAGTTAGTTGGTGATATTGTTCTGATGTAAAATTTGGACCAGTTCCTTTATGTATGCCAACTCATTTTCTATTTCTTCAACCCATTAGGTTTATGTGACATGAGTTGAATGGTAAAGGATCCTTCCAGTGGCTGTTCTGCTTTAATTGGTTAGGCCCAAACACTAGTCACAACGTGATAACATATTGTTTTTTCTTATCTTTAATTCTCAAAACACAGCCTTGATTGGGTTATTTTCTTGTAGAAGTTGCTACATATAGGAACCACCCAACCAGTTCATTGTGGGATCACTTGCTTTAATTTTCTGTTGTTTACTTCTAATATGGCTTTGTAGTGAGGGTACAAGTACAAAACAAGAATTAATGCAGCATCATCCTAACAGCATCTTTTTCCCTGCATCTGCTTAGGAGCTTGAAACAGATGAAGTAATGAAGCAACTTAAGTACATTCAGATGGTACGTTTACAAGAACAGTTTTGCACTCACTTCAGTGTTGTTATTGCAATACCTG
>JAOQMS010000179.1:15766297-15780039 GCA_027563885.1 Erythroxylum longipes
GCAACTTAAGTACATTCAGATGGTACGTTTACAAGAACAGTTTTGCACTCACTTCAGTGTTGTTATTGCAATACCTGTCTGTACCAGTTGTGTGGTTGTCATGTTTCTATGTTTGTGTGCATGGGTGTCTAGAAATTCTCTTTGATTTAAGCCTCCCTTGATGTGGTTTAGCATACTTAATATTTCCAACACTTCAATGAGCAAGAGTAGTAGTTTCCTTCTATTAATGAGTATGAGTAGACTTTCATGGTCTAGAAGTGCTGGGTATGCAGTTTTTCTGGAGAGTCTTGTTTAGAAATTGCGGCTAAGGGAAGGTTTGTACCAATTGACATGTTGGCAACTTAGAGCACTGAAGAAGAAACCAATTGATATCATTTCTAAGTGGGTTTTTCTGTAAGCCTTAGAGGATATTATCTTACCGAATATGCCACTTGTTAGTAATTGTCTTTTATACAGAAGCATATAGCAAACTTCTCTACAAGCATTCCATCATGGTCTCTGGGTTCATATTATTACATGGTTTATCCTAGATTTTTTTCAATGTCAAGCCTAAAGCTCTGTGTTGTGTGTGTACATGCAATTTTTTTAGCATAGGTTTTTGATTTTAGGCTCGTAAACTTGTCATTTGTTGTGCAGCTACGACCACGGCTGGAAGCTAAAGAGGGGGAAAACCAAACCACCAGGGAAGGCCATTCATTTGGAGAAGACAGAGGATGTCAACAGTTTATGTACAAAAGACTGAATAAAGTTGAATGATTCGGCTAATATACTTTTGTAAAGCTCGTTTGTACAACTGTCATCATAGAAATTCATAGCCCAAATTTTGGAATTAGATAATGCGGACGGAGTTTTGATATTATTTGCTGTTAGAGAAGAAAAAAGCTTTCGAGTGCAGTAAATTTGAGCTACTTGTTCCGTGCATGTTTCTCCACTTGTTTTCTTCACACTTCTCCCTTGTTAATGTGCGAAAAGATTGCTTAAAAATAAGAGAAATCCCGTTTCCTAATTCTGGATTCTATCTAATTTGCAAGACATCAGAATAAAGTGAATTAAGTCGTTTCCAGTTGCTTATCTACCCCTTACTCTGCTTCCGAGTATCTACAACTTGGTTACAGAAGTTCTGAGTTTTGTTCATTCGTTTCTTGGTGCGGTTAGCTCAATCAAGATCGGATCTTTAATGGGTTGCTGCAAACGGAGAGTTTAGGTGTGCTGTGTGAGGGACTTCAATGCTTGTGAAATGAGTGATTTGCAAACGTTCATTCTGGTTTGATGTACTAAAACATAAAAGATTTTCATTTTCTCAAGATTCTATGCTTCCGCTTACAGCATAATATTTGGCGGATTGAGATTTGAGTAGCTAGAAATTGAAATTAAGAACTTTCAGCTACATATCTGCAACATAACAGATTCTCGTTGTCACAGCTACACCACATGACCTATGCTCAATCAAGTCAGAGCTACAAATCCTGCAACTGACCAAGCCGTTAGGTCCTCTAAGCTTTATTTGAAAGCTTTCAATCTTAAGTAGGCAACATGCTTAGGCTCACCATCTTGGTTACCTCTAGCTAACTCTACCCCTGTATTCTGGATCAAACCAACATTCACTACACATAGATGAGGCATTTTCACTGCCAAGATATTCTAGATATCCATGATTGTTATTCTTGAACATAGATCAGAAAGATACGAATTTTGCACATACCCAACACCTGCAAATCTGAAGGAAAAATTCTGTGCATGTGTTAAAATAGTTGGCACTGTTATAAAACTTTTTCTCGTAGCTCAGCAACTGGAACATAAATAACAGATTCTTCAAGGATGTGGGTTCTGTTAGGCTTCCGTCCCTTGCCATTTTTTATTCTCATCAATGCCTGCTGCATACTCTCTAGTCTAATCTTGGCTCTACAAAGTCTCTCCAACTCAGCCTCAGCCACTTGAATTGTGTCTGACGAATTAGAGTCAACCTTGTTCCTCAGCCTTTTTGCTTTAGCTTTAAACAGCTTCTTCAAGCTCACATCGTCGCTATAATCGACACTCGTCTGCATGTGATAAAATCCTAGCACATGAAAACTTGTCTATGACTGTAGAGTTTAAATCATGATATTTGTTCCGCAATTAACACCAGATTTTCCAAAACGGTTCATCATGGCTATTGCAATAAGTTTGAAATTACGATACAAAAGAATATAGCAAAAGGGTGTGGAAAAGGAAGGGGCATGGGTCAACTTTGAGCACCTCATTATGTCTGTCAGTTGTTTCATGGGAAGCCCTTTCCTCCCCATATATCTTCGCACTGCTGGTTATTGACTTTGGCTTCTTCCTTTGGAAGACCTTTTTCACATTATTTGGGTGACAAAATTTAGCTTCTGCTGAGGAATCCTTTAAGAGATTTTTGTTCTTAAGAGTGTCAAATCTTGACTTCGCTGATAATTTAGAAGTAAAATGAACTTCCTTTGATTCATCCACCTGTTGTGCAGGAGATTGCGGCCAAATGAACCAAATGAACTCCAAAGGACAAGAGACAGTAGAGAGACATAAGAAAATATATGTATGTAATGTACATGATTATAAGCTCACCTTTCTGGATTTTAGAGCTAAGTAACGAGCATTCTTGAACCATTTGCTAACCTGAATTAAGGTGAAAATTTGGAAAGGAGGGATGAAAAGTTATTATTATTTCAAGTTGACTTATTATGCATGCCGTGTCATCACTTTTAGGCCATTTTTTTTGGATCAAATTGTCCGATTATCACATAGATTTGGATTGTATGATTAATACATTAATGATGATGCACTTGTCACGTCACTGAAATGTTCACATGAATTTGAAAGAGTAACTTACCTTCCCAGGTTCAAGACCCAATTCTTTTGAAAGACTCTCCTTGACAGATCTAGAGGGAAGTTCATTTTCAGCAAATGCTTGGCGAAGTTTCTGTAACCCATAAGAAATTGATGCTTTACATTATCAAATCAAAATATGAACAAAGATATTCCTTGCATATAAATGATTGTCAAGGAAAGCTCATAACCTCAACTGCTTTGGGAGGGATTCTGAAACTTGGCCTTCTAGTTTGCAAATCTAGAGGAAGATTCTTTTCAACTTCCACGCTTTCAACTTCCTTACAAGCTTTCTCGCTTTCATACAAAGTCATAAGTGTGCTGGCAGCATCTGACTCTTTTTCTCTTCGCTTTCTTTTTCCAGGACCCCAGTCTTCATCTTCACTAACTTGCTCATGCACAAAAGCCTCCTTTCCAAACATCTCCTAACAAGAAGAAAACATGACGCCATTAGAAAATGAACTTCAACTTGTCTAGTCACTAATTTGTGGAGATCCAAAGAGTTGAACCACTAGTGCTTAGTTATAAGCACTCACTGGCTTGATAACGATTAGGCATCTGCGAATTGCCTAATCCAGTCAATCATTTAAGCAAGCAGAGGACTAAAACTCGTTGCAAAAGAATGCTCAAAAACACTTATCATGGCGTCCCAACTAAAACATAGATTTTGATGACAAGTTGTGTACTGGAAAATGTTCATAATTTCTCAATAGTTCATTCTACATAACAGGCTTACTCCCAATATCGTAGTTAGATCTTAATGTCAAATATACTTCTTTGGGTCATAGAATTGACTCCATAATATGAAGGGGTTTTGTGCACTCACGTCATATAACTTCTTGTAGTCAACTACTCTTCGCCTTCTACGACCACATATGATTTCCCCATCACTGGTTTCATCAGAATCCAAACTGCTATAAATAGAGGGATTTCCATAGTCCAGGCTTTCCATCTCCTGCCTCCTGGAACTTGAAGAGACTTCCCCATCTGAAGACCAGCCCAAGCTGGTTGAACTGCCAGAGTTGTCAGATGCATCATCGTCCGTGCCAGCACCACTCATGCTGTTCTCTTTCCTCTCTGGATCATAATCATCATCTTCAGAATCATCTGAAGGCCATTCTTCTTCTGGGTTTATGGTTCCACCATCAGGACAAGACGCTTCATCTTTAAAAATATCCTATTCGAAGAAAGGATGAGTAGCAGTTATGAGAACTGAGCAGCAAAAGACGTATCTTGTTTACAAGAATCTAACAGAGGAATGGACCTGCCAGTTGCTGTTCACTGAGAAGTGCGTCCCCAGATGTGCATTCATCGCTTCTATAATTTCCATTCTAGATTCACAAAACTTGCAAAACCATCCTTGATCTCCAGGAGGTACTACAAAACATCCAATACCAAATTAAAGAAAGCATTTTCTTCACATCAAGATAGATCACTTAAGAACCCTGAGTAGAACTCACTACTTTCAGTATCCAATGGAGGATCAAGGCATTTTTGGTGGAATGCACAATTGCATGTTCCATCACAAAGAATGATATCGTTATCTAGGAAGACGTCATTTGATTTGCACTTCGCACAGAATATCTATACAAGAAAATAATAGCTTAAGTAAATAATGGCATATGGTTAGTCATGATATTCCTGGGTACGACCCCGTGGACTATGCTTGTAGTGCTAATTTTAGTGCTTTTGATAAACCCAAAACGTCAACAACCAATAAAGATAAATATTGCAGGTTGAAAGGAAAATACATTTTGCACCGCCTATCAGCACTATTTCATTGCAAGAGATTTGAGTGAAAAAAAGTTCTTCCAGGCACAGATTAAAGGAATCTGCAGTTTCCACCATTTATCTGAAGAACTTATCAAAAAGTTTTATTCATTAATGTTATATTTTGCTAGCAAACAACTGCAGAACTCATAAAATTTTTCCAGTGCTTACATGTTCATGGGAAACAGATCCATCTGGAGCAATAACTGAATCTTCAATACATCCCACTGTGCTCAGAGAATCCAGCTGATGAATTGCTTCACGTAATCCAAGTTTACACTTCAAAATTTGCTTTTTAGCCCTTAAGAGTTCCTTTTCTGGTCTGATCTTCTCTCGACTGTGGCAGATTCCAAAGAACAAGATAAAGAAAAAAGCTTTCAACCCTTAGATGATTGTATTAATACTAGGAAACAAGATAGTTGACATCCTTACAAGATCAAAATATATTAGCTCACACTCTACTAATATTTTCTTGCCACAAACAATGGTATTAAAATCAGAAGTACATCATTCCAACTGATGTTAAAAGCATTCCTAATTTCCATGTGAAGAGAAGATTGAATCAGCCACAATAACCATATCAACAAAAATCAAAGGAAAAGAGTTTTGATTCTTAAAGTAAGTAAATAAGATAGAAACATCGAACTCCATAAGATACACTAGATACCTCAGATTGTTACAGTTCCCCGAAATGATTACTTAATAAATAACAGATTAAATGAACAAAAGAACATTTAAAGGAAAAGGTTAATGTGACAAACCAACTTCTTCTCAACTAACCAAATTTCATTCTGTAACATCAAGTGGCAAGAAAAATGAGAAGTACCAAAGCAGATGGCGAGGGAAGTCAAGGAGCTTAAGGAAAGTTGCGAGAAACAAAAGGTAGATTCCTCGTGAATGGAAGTTTTCTCACCTTTGACCTTTCCACCCTTCCCCCGAGTAAGCATCTATAAGGTTCTGTTCCAGCTTCATTCTTATCATCAGATACCTTGTTCTCCTCTGCAAGCGTGACGGTTCATCCAGCTCTGCCTTATTCTTTTTCTTTCTCTTATTTCTTCTCGTTTTAAGTTTTCTAATCGATCCTTCCTCATTGGCATTGGTTCTATAAGACTCTTTGCCTTGTAGCTCCGGGAAAACCAATTTCCTTGAAGACTTATTCTCAACTGCTTCAAGCAGGATGTGTCCACCGCCAATTTTTCTTCTCTTAGAGTCATTTCTAATCGCATTGCTTGAAGGAACAGCGGCTTTCTTCTTCGACAGGTTTGAAGTAGTTACCTTGGGATGAGAATTTGATTTTCGTTTGTGCTTTTTGTTACCCTTATCTTTAATTAGCGATGCAAGCAGAAGAGACCCACTATCTCTCCTAGAGAAAGAAGATTTGCTGGATTCTTGATTTTTTGCTTGCTTTCCAGTCCTCGCATATTGATCTCTCATCTGTTAAAGCAGCAAAATTTTGGTAAAGGATCAAGAAGTATTAATCACAAGAATCAACCATGATCACCCCATCTAACTGCGAGGAAACTACAGAAAAACAAAAACAATGAGAAGCCTGTCTATTTCGTTTCTCTTTGAGACCAACCGAAACAAGACCACTTCTGAAGCACCCAGAAGATAAATGAAGCAATACTTCACATCTAAACCAACTTGTAGCAATGACACTAATAAAGAATGGCAAACAGAAAACCCAAAAGAGCACGACTTTGCCATTATCGAAGCACAAAAAGTAAAGGGTACCTGATGGACTACAGAATGAAACGGAAGATCATGTGAAGTTGGAGACTTCGAGAAGCCGCAGACCTTGTCTGATTGGATTTATTCTTGCAAATAAAGCTAAAAATGGCCACCTATTCCAAATTCTGAAATGTGGGAATTGCGATTCAACACTGTAAGTGTTTATTAAAGGACTAAAGAAGGTAGATTGAATGATTTGACAAAACTGAGGTATTGCCGAGGAGCACCAACCCACGGCTTTGCCTCCTCCAGGCTCTAATTTGTACTTCGGTCTCTTAGGAACTCTTACTATGTTCACAGAGTGAAACTTTCGTGATTATTTTATAACGATCATAGCTCCAACCACAATTCACTTTTAATTTCTCCAATTTTTAACTTTTCCTTCTCTACTTGGGATTCCAATGTCACTCCTATAAGCAATGCCATCTGTTGCTCTTCATAAAGTTGCAATCAAATCTGAATTTTTATTGCCCTTTTTCCTATTTGTCCAAGATTCTAAGTCTAAGCTCTTAGAAAGTTGGAGTTACATAATCACTTCTTCTCAATTCTAATTAAGAAAAAGAACAAATTACTAAATCGATTATCATAATTTCATAATTCTCTTTATGTTAATATAAAAGTAGACTGAATATTTAAAATAGAACGTTCGAATTGTGAAAAGTAATTCTTAGCTTTCCATTTATCTGAAAAAAGCAAATCGATTAGGATGCACTACTTAACTATTTTAAAAAATAGAGAGATTTTCACACGCGTTCGTGGTGCAACTAATGACCAATAATTTAAGCAAATCATAGAGTTGCATATATTCTAGGTATTTTGATACCGTTCGATAATTATTAAGATGATGTTACTTTTTAAGTAACATTAGCGACCCAAAAACATTACTATAAGTTCCTTACATACCAAACAGGAACTTCACTACCGTGGAAGGGATTTAGTTCATTATTACGAACATGAAATGAAAAGGCTCTTGGAACTCTAAACAGATTAGTGGTATTAAGGACTCGCAAGCTTATTTAAGAGCCTAATTATATGAATGTGAATCAATTATAGTAATATTCGTATATACAAATATCTTATTCATATGTATTGAGTTTCGATTAGCATAATTGTAATACAACATAAGTTCTTGAATCTAGCACAATCATGTTAGTTACTGTGAAAGATTGGGACACTTGGAGACGAGTCGCATTTTTCTTTATTTGACCGCTTTGCATTATTTCTAAACGAATTTCTTACTGTTTTAGGATACTGCGGGGAACCAATCACTTAAATGTTACGCTATTGGACTAGGTATTCATGTATTTCAAGTTATGTCAGTAATGCGTATACATTTCAGATTTATATGAAGCAAGAACATTTGGTTCTGATAACCTAATAAGCATGGTTACTCTGTAAAGCTTTCCCAGATTGATATTAGCTTGTACCGAAAAAGGAAAAGAAGTCCATAATTTCCTTTACATTATTATATAAGCTTGTTCTAGTGTCGATCAAATAAGGATCCTGGGCTTAATCCTGGTGGAAATGACCTCGGAGTGAGAATAGCTAAAATCATCGTGGCGTCAAGAATCACGTCGAAGTTGTATGTAAATTTTGATCAAAAACTTCGTCCAGGGAAAAAGGTATACACAATCTTTACAATGTCATATGTAGCTTGTCTATCCACGTCTACTAGTCATTCCATTCGCTAAATCCAACCCAGATCGATACAAACACACGTAGAAAGTGACGAATAAAATCGAAATCCAACTCTCAACGAACTAAGCTGAAAAGTATACCAAGACGAAAATTTTACCACCACCATCAATATCTCTTAACAGCAGATTGCACAGGAATTCAAGTTCAATAGAAATGTCAAATTGTACTTTATTTTATCACCTCAGACAGTATACCGCTGCCTATGAAATTCAGAAATACCAAAAGAAAACATAGGACAAATCAAAGCCATCGGATCAATACCACAAGATTCACCAGATCCTGCAAATGATTGCAATGAAGTCAGTCTCACAGCTATCCTTCACTTACTAACACAATTCAAAATCAAACGTAAACTACGAAAGTTACTGCTTAGAGGAAAGGTGAAGCCAATAAAAAAATAGTGAATCACTTCCAGTCTATAACAAATCCATAAAACATATATCATTGCCAACAGAGCCTTATCAATCAACAGCATATGTCCCCATCCAATCAAATTGTGGGACCTGAATCTCCTCAAAGCACATTAAAAAGAACCCATAACATAAATCATCAAATGCATATATATAGGGGATTCTAGGCAAGGAATCATCATGATATAGAGAATTTTTTCTTTTCTTACAGATATCCTCCCATTTATTTGACCATTTATTTGATATTCTCCCTAGGAACTCCAATCTGGTTCCCCCTTTTTCTGTAGTTGCAGATGGGACTTCTTTCCTAAGAACCTAGTTGAATGGCAGGCTAATATCATGGACAGTATACTAACACCAAGTACCAGGAGAGGACTTCAACAATAGGAAGTGGATTGTTTCTGTTAACGATGAAAGAAGTCACCGCATGGTGATTGTTGAGATTGTTGAAAACAAAGATCTGTTAGCATTATATATTTCTAAGGCATCTGTACAGAGGTTAGACTTCAGAAGGTACCAGTTCTTACAACTTCCAAGGCAATTGCTGTTTACAAGCCATTGGAGGAAGTGTCTACTGAAATTTCACAGATAGCAGAATGCCTTCCTGGTATGTGGCTCCTCAGCAAGAGGTATTGGAAACAGTATACAATTGACATGTTTCCAATGCAAATAGGCAAGAATTGTCCACAAGATCATATATCCTAACAATAAGGAACCTCTTCCTCCGATGTTGATAAATTCCATCCATATAATAGCATTCTTTTAGCTGATCACGCACTCCTACCCACACCATATGTCACCCAAGCTCAGAAAACAAACACATATGACGAGAGAGAATGTCTATTAATAACTTAAAGTCACGATAATAGACAAAATGGTAATACTGTAAGCAAACTAAGAAAAATAAAAGCAATCAAAAATTCCTGAATTCTCCAGAGAAATACTTGTCATCCAAACAAAAGGCAATGGACTGATTTAAATAAGACAAACAGGAATTCCTCGAAAAAAAAAAAACTGCCAAATTGCCATTAATGCCACAAACGTTTCATGTTCATCCAATCATCATCCACCAGTAAACTCAGCAATGCACAAACGAATCAACAAAAGAAAGGAAAAACTGGAAACTCCACTAGCAAAATACCTTCCAATAATACAATCAATAAAACAGAAACTATGATAGATGAAATAAATCTCGCATATCAAAATCAGTGATCAAACAAAAAATAGAAATGGATGACATTTGGCGTCGATAACATCCAGAAATTCACCCATCAATCAAAACCGAGACCATTTATGAAAACAAGAAATACCCAATGGCAAACAATAAAAATAAAACAAAGAAAAAGCCTATAGAACAGGAATTTACCCTTATCAAATGGACCAAACAGAGGGATTGACAAGAATCAGTGGCCATGCTCTTTGGCGTGCTGTTGGTGCTCGAGATGGCGTCGTTCCTCGGGAAGAGCGACGAGGTAGGAAAAGATCATGCCACCAAAGCATACATGGAATATAGGATCAGGAGAGTCTGTTTCGATGTATTTAGCATGATAGTTGTCCAATCCCCTCTTAAAAGAGTTCTTGATGTAGTTAAGAGAGAGCATCGGCTTGACGTGTTCGGGTACTTCCTTAACCTTCAAACCCTTAATCTCGTTGTAGAATTTCCTCATCGCCATTTTCCCTTGCTCTGATTGGAATGGATTTGATTCGACTGGTTTTGTGTGCAAAGTGCAAACCCTAGCTCCCAATTTTGACAGGGGCACTTGAGTTTTTTATGATCGTGATGTTATTTGCGTGGCAGGCTGGGGTGTAAATTGGTATTTTGGATACTCAACGACGTCGTGGGCTGATAACAATTTAAAGATTCAAGGTCAAGCCTTTTTTTTTCCTCTAAAAAAAAAAGAATGAATATATTAATTACCCAAGCTTTAAGCTCACATCAAGGTTAACATAAAAGGTCAATCCCAAGGGGAGGAACGAGCAGCTACCAGAATTAATTAATCAGCTAAAGTTAACAAGAGTGAGAGTTGCTCAATTAAACTAACACAATTTGGCATATCATACTCATGCCACCCCCCAATTATTTTTCGTTTGAAAGGAATTTCTCTAATCCAACAAATTATATATTTGTTCTTATGGAAACTTTTTTGATATATATGTTAGGAAATCGGGATGAAATCAGATTCCGACTGCAGTCGAATAATTATAGAGCGTTTTCGTATTTTGATTTCTCAAAAACTAAGATCACTTTAATTCTATAAAATGATTAACACATAAATCATAACAAAATATAAATCTTAATTTGTACCTTAATCTAAAACTTGATCTTTTCTTTGTATCCCTCAAAATGTTTTCAAAAACATTATATCTCAACTATCATAGCCGTACAAGTATTCGACTTCTAACAGTATTTATAGATCAGGTTGAGAGAACTTTATAACTTTTACGGAGAGTGTTAAGCAAGAAGTTCTAACTCTATTAAAGCTTAAGTTTATTTATAATAAATTTTGGACGTTTTAGTAATTTAATTGAAATTAAATTCTAATTTCAATTAAAATTTAATTAGGATTACAAATAATTACAATTAAATATCAATTATGCCCAAATAAGATCCAATATCTCATATTGATCTTTATTTATTAAATATTTCATATTTAATCATAAAATTTCTCAAATTTTACATTCAAGACTAATTTGATTAAAAATATCTTTGCTCCTTCAACTTGTTTTTTTATGTGTGACCCATTATATTCTCAAATATGTTAGCAATGATTATAAATTAAAATTAAAATTAGATAAATTAAAACTCTTTTTAATTTATCTTTAATTCTCCAATTAAACAATTTACAATCATAGATCAAGATTGGTGTCTAACAACACATCATGATCACCCAAATATTTAGAAACGTCAAAGTAATTTTGACTAACTTTTTCGTGTATATTTTTCTGTATAATTTAACCACTTCAATACAATTTTCAATTAGACAGAACATAAAATTAATGTCTACTCTTTTTTAGTCCAATCATATTAGTTCTTCGTCATTAGCTATTGATTCGATTAATGACATTTGAAAACTATTTGCAAAGTGTCATTCTACTTTGGCCAAAGATTTCCTCAATTAATAATAATTGAGAAAAACAGAACATTCTCCCTGATTATTTTAAGGTGATGAATCATATCTTGATTACAAAATTACCACTATTAGTTCAAGCTATATCTAATGAGTATCTATTGAACAGTCCATGATTAGAATACGATATAAGCAGTATAAAAAACATAATAATTCTTATACAAGATAACTTTGAAGACTCTATCACTGATACAATCATCACAATGAAAATTTTCATAGACGTATAAATAAGTTTGAAATGAATTTTTCATATTAGGTTAGTTCAGTAAACTTGTCTTCTAACAAGTACCCACACATTTATTTACGTATTCCTATACTTTAACCTATAAGATTGACTACTTTCTTCATAAGAAAAAATAGAATATGTGCTAACCTTTTTACATTCTATTAATGTCTAATTTTAATAGAACAATGACTAAGAACAATTTAGGGATAACATATAAATGCAATATAAATCTCATAATTATAATCTTATTATAATTTCATTTGCAATGTATAATTATCCTATGAACTTTATCATATACATTTAAATATATACAAGATAAAGAATGCTTTTAAATTATTTTGTTACTAAACTACAACCAATCAATTGGTTGTAGGGTATGAACTAACAGTATATGCAGTATAGAAAAGCATATTGGAATTCTCCACAATCATATCTAAGATATTTTAATTAAGGTAAGTTATAAAAAATTTCAATTTTTATTAAAATTTATAATAATTTGAATTTTAAAAATAGCTTTAAAATATTTTAATTTTTATAAAAGTCATTTTTAATTAAAATTTTAATTTATTAATGATATCGATATGATAAATCATGTAAATAAACTTATTTATATTTAAAATACATTATTTATTATGTAAAACACTCCTAAATTAAATATATCATTAAAAAATTAAAAAATGTTTAAAATTCTACAAATCTTAAAATTACAAAATTAGCACCACATTGTAAATCAAAATTGGAAAACAATTTGCAAGAGATTACAACATAGTTAGATCCGATTTCAGTAGCCTATAATTGAGATCAAAAGATGGTTGAGAGGGTCTCGATTATGATGAAGTGTTCAATCAATTAGGAACTAGTTACTGGTGTTGGGACTTTTGGGGACGAGATCTGTTCTGTTCATTATCTAATTCTAACTCTGTGCTAGCAGATCTCATCCATTGGTTGATAGAAGTGGACAAATGAGTTCTACTGCCATAGCGTAGGAATTGCGTAATGGGCACAACAGATCTCATCCTGGACTCTTGAGCTTAGGTTTGATAATAAATTAGTTGTATTGCAGAAAGAGACGAACCCAATGGAATGCATCGAACAGAGAGAAAGAAACCTACAGTGCTCTGTAGTTAAAAGAGACAATAATGTGTTCTACTGTACTTATAGAAGTGTTGGTTTTACTTATTCGAGAATCATTAAAACAACCTTGAATGAATTTAGTATTTTCTATTTATAATTATTAAAGAAAAAATTGAATGTTTAAGTTTCAATATAAATCCTACACTTGTCTTCTTCTATAGGGATTAAAGCAGTAGCATAACCCATCAGCTCATTAAATCGGATCTCATATTCAGCCACTGACATCCTACCTTGCTTCAATTCCAAGAACTCCTGCATCTTCATGTCCAAATAAATCTTGGGCATGTAGTTGTCTCTGAAGACCCTTAAAAAGTCTTCCCACTTTAATTGGTAGGGCCTGGTGGTACTGCCTGGAACAGTTTTCCACCACTGATAAGCTGGACCCTGTAGGAGAGACGCTGCATAATCGAACCTTTCATCAGGCTCGCAATCCATCTGATCAAATACCCTCTATGTCCTCTCTAACCATCCCTCGGCCTCAGCAGGGTCTGTGCTGCCATAGAAGTCCATAGCTCCCTGCTTCCACAGCCTATCATACCTCCTCTCCCTTCTCTCGGGAATTCTAGGAGACATCTCCTTATATCGAGGTACCGAGGACTCCCTACTGGCTCCTACTGATCCTTGGTCAGCTAGTTGGCCAATTTGATCGCCTAGAGCGAACGACCTATAACAATAATAACTTCAATCATTATCTGCATTTTTCACTATATTTCATGCTTAACATTCCTATATGTCCCAATAGATGCCAAACCATGCTCTGATACCACCTAAATGTAGTGTCCCCTTACCACAAGGTACACACCGGGA
>JAOQMS010000179.1:15800169-15811235 GCA_027563885.1 Erythroxylum longipes
GGGGTGCTAGGTCGGGTTAAAGACGATGAATCACCGACGGAACTGACATTCCATCAGTGATTTATTAAATCACCGCGTCGTCTTAAACCAAACGACGATGTTTTATTTATTAAACAACCGACATTTACCGACGGACTTTATATTCCATCGGTATTTAAATTTTCTAATTATTTCACCGCCTGTTTTTACCGCTATATTTTGCGACGGAAACAAAAATTCCGTCAGTAAAGTTAATTAAATGTATACTGACGGAACAAATTACGTTGGTATATAATAGGAGCGGAACAACTTTTACCAACGGTATTTTTTCCATCGATAATTGTCCGAAGCTACTTAATTGCGGGAGTCATTCCTGCAATTATTGCCGACGGTTTTAGCTAACCCGTCGGTAAAAATATAATCAACTTTACCGACGGACAACATTCTGTCGGTGAATATTGTTCACCAGTTCAAACATACGGACGGAAGATTGTTCGTCGATATATATCCGAAGCAAGTAAAATGTAGGAAGCATTTCCAGAATTTTTGCCGACACCAAAGGTCGTGTCGTCGCTATATGTTGTCGGAGATTTTGCGCGAAATTCATTCCCTCCAGTATTACTGACGGTAATATATTTCCGTCGCTATATATAAATAGTACAATACATTTACCGACAGTTTGTTGTTTTCCGTCGGTAAATAGCTACGGTTTTTTTTCCATTGGGAAATGTCCGTCGCTAGTTCATGATTTTCTTGTAGTGATTTTTGTTTCCATCAAATGCTCTAACATTCAAACATTTAAACCGAGCATTTACTCACTCTCGTTCTTCTTCTTAATAAGATGGTTTATGGTTCACAGTTCCCAGTTTGTAAACCGTTCAGTTTTTATTGACAATGGTCAAAAATTAAAACTAAACTAGAAACCAGTTTGTTTCGTATATAACCTGGTTGAACCAACCGGTCCGGTTTAATTTTTATATCATTGATAACCTACTTAAGGACACATTGATCTTAGGATCGATTCATTAATCTAGATGTCATATACTCCTAATAAATATATGACAGTGAGCTCTTGCTATATATTATTTGCACTAATTATTGGATAAGTAAGAATTCTAAACTCATTCATGCGTGAGTGGAAGATGATAGTCACTAAAAGACCTTTGCATGAGTTTAGTATTATCGATTAATAACTACTAAAGAAGTAGTTGTACATTCAGATTTTAATAAAAAAAAAGATAACCTTTGTATTTTGAGAAAAAGTCAATTTTTAAGATTATTTTGAGATTCTTGCATTAGAAACAAGTCTGCGAATCCTTTAACCGGTGAATTCAACATAATATCCAAGGAAGTGATATTACGTGTGATTATGTATATCTTGAAATTAGATCCTGTGATTATCTTCCAACAATATATTAATCCAATCTATCTAACATAGTAACACACGAGACTTTAAAAATGAAAGTTGATATATACGTTAGATTATCTACCTAATATTTGCAACCCAATGTATGCTTTACAAAAATAATAATGGTAAAAAATGGATGATTAGTTTTAGTTTTAAGGTAAATATCCAAGTTTTTTTATATGGTCTTATGAATTCATTAAAATTTTGTGTACTTTATAAATTTCATGGAAAGCCCTTGCACTTCGTGAAAATTTCAAATAAATCATTTTGATAATTTTCTTTGTTAATTTTTGGTGACTTGTCATTTTTTGAATATGTGATATTTCACATAGACAATTACGTCACATGGGTTTATGTGGATAACAAGTTACACGATGTAATTGAGATAATAAATCATAAGGGGTGATTGAGATAACAATCTATATGAAATGTTTGTCAAATTAATTGATTTATCATATTTATTTGTCATTACTAGTACTAAAAAAATAATTAATATTATTAAAATTAAATTTTAGTATATTTATTAATTATTGATAATACATCTATTAATTTAATATTAAATTCAATTTTTATTTATTACATAATAATATTAATAGCACTAATTTATAAAATAAATGAAATAAAATATTAAGCCATTAGAGTTAATAAAAAAGGTGATATAATATTAGATGAAAATAGTGAACCTATACATCATACACACCATAGGAGAAATGTCGATTGATGAATAAAAACTCACTGGATAATTAAAGGCATCCATAAAGCCTCCTCTCTAGATTATGATCACTTTATAAAAACCTAAATGATGGATGTGCTGATGTAGAAGGGCACCATTTAAAGAAAATGCATAAACTTTCATCATATATTATATAAACAGGCAAAATGAATGTAATTTTGTATACTTGATCTTGTGACATGCCATAGATTATTAAGATAAAAGGGAAATTTCCGTTCACTTTTTTATAAATTCATCAAATTTTAAGATTCCTATATGAAAATGTAAATTCATTATATCCATGCAAGAAAAGGAAGCCAATTCAAGATGCATTGCATTTTAGATTTACTTTGGATGCCTTGTTACTTCAACTTTGGAAAGTTTGGTTTATGTAAAAATCAATCTGTCTTTAAGCTAACATTGAACTTGGTTATGAAAAAACCTATTGTGTCAAAGGAAGATGATGGATCAAATCTCTAAATAAGTTCTTCTTTCCTAAGTTTAAACTTGAGACATTATCCATAATAATTAGTTTTTAGTGGATAGAAATATGTTTTGACGTAATTGTCATTTTACATTAAGTTGACATAATGATGAGATGACTAGTTGCTAGATTTGTCAATTCAATAGTAAGTAGAATATAACTATCAAGACAAATCTACTAAAGCTATGACAAAAATTTCTTACAAGAACATCAAAATAAAACATACATTTCTTTTGATTAAATAGTTTAGATGGTTAACATAGAACTATAGAGTCTGTAGTAAAGACAAGTTTCATAACTTACATACATGAATAGAGCAATAAAAAAATTAAATCGAATATAAAAGATGGTATACCAAGTTGATGCTTAACTTTAAGCACCAAATTTTAACAAAAAATTTCTTTACTTGACAAACACCTAAGAAACCAATCATATAAATAATTAACCAACCTTTGAGACACACAAACAAAGACAAAATAAAAAAAGTTCACAACCATGATATATTGTCTCCTTTTTTCTAAATTATGTCTTCAAAGTCATGTGACATGGAGAATGAAAAGTTGCATAATAAAGGAAAGAGAAGTCGTATAATAAGGGGAATAAAGTCACGTGAGGTAAATGGTGGATAAACGAATTTCAGATAGCCAATATCTATTTAAATGGATGAAGCGAAGTTATATGAGGGAGAAGACAAAAGTAGGGGTTCTTTGTTTTCATATGGGCGTTGATTACAGGATTAAGGTTGTTGAATTGGGATTAGTCAAGGTATGTCATTAGGGTTTTTAATTAAATGTGAGTTAATTATCAATGAGCAAGATTATTTAGGTTAATTTATATTTATCAATTTTAATTAGAAGTTAGTGAATATTATTAAAATCAAGGAAAAGTATTTGAATTAATTTAAGCTTATTTAAATTATGGAACTCGTATTATCCATATGGGCCCATATTAATAATATAAGAAAATAACAAATTTGTTTTGCGATAGTGCTTACATGACACATAAAGACAAAGACTTAACTATGTCTAAATTTTCGTTCACTTGAGATTTAAATTTTTTATAAAGTTAAATAAAGAATTGCATTATTACCATCTAAAATAGTCAATATTCTCTAAGGAGTTCAAATTACAAGCAAAAGAACAAAGATGAAAAGCTTTTATAAAACAAAGAACAAAACTGAAAAACAAAAACTAACTCCAAAAGTGCTTAAACTTTAAGGTTAATGGCAACTACTAACTCTAGCAGAATCTTAACTCTAAAACAAGTGATTGATAGGATTGTCCTGTCTGTATAAACCTATAGCAGACACAATCTTATCAATTGGTTATTTTTAACTTCAAGTTGAGATGCTCACGTTGGGTGGACGACTTGCCAATAATGAGTTATTCTAGAGCTCATTTTCTTATATACACCTTTGGACAAAATGAGTTCTCTAGACAAGACTGGTGATAAGAGTTTTGAATATTTAGCTTTGAATTCTTAAAAATTCTCATATTCCTTTTTGTCCATAGTGCATATGTTCTTAAGCACTAGCTTAAATAAGGTATTATCCCCTTTATATATGAACCTTACTTGCCTAGCCTAAGAAATGACTTGTGTCCAGTTATTACTAAATCATTGCAATATGCATTTGTTCCAAACAAAATTCTAAAAGTTTATAGCAGGTTGTGATCTTAAGTCTCCAACACTGGTTGTAGAATTTACAAAAGTAATTTGTCAAAGCTACTCCTTCCACTTTATCAATAGTATGAAGTCTTTGCTGGATGGCAATCAATAGGATGAAAGATGCTTTAGGAGAATTGTTGTTGAACCATACTAGCTACCACTAAGAGACTTTATCTACATATTCCTCCATCATTTGAAGACAATTTATTGGTGAACTAGTTTAAACTATGCTTCTTCCAAACAATCCTGTCCTCCTGTTCTATTCTTGGCTTGCAATTAAGGACATTCTTCGTTATGTTTTCAAAGCCCCGATGTCTACAATGTCATTCCCTTCTACAATTACTTCTTCCATCTTGGTTGTGAGACTTTCCAATCCTTGTAGTTTAAAGAGTGGTCCAAGAGACTACTAATTTTTTCGCTAAAACTAGGAGCTTTTGCCATTGTCATTCCTTATTTCTATTTCTATAGCCATGATATCTCTTAAAAACTTCATAATTTGATTTAAGTGGTCGTACGTTACTTGCTTTACTCTTTATATTCCAGAAGTTTTTAGCCTAAAATGATTCTGTCATTGAAAAGCTTTCATATTCTTTTTGTCATTAACATTTTATTAGTGAGTTTGATGGATTTGATGCCCAAAGCTCTCTCTTCTTTAAACATAACAGACTTTTTGTCACTTCACCTTTACCTTATTGATATTTTGTGCTTTTCTTTGACTGATAAAAATTTTATATGATTCTTAATCATAATGTCTGACTACAAATGTTGCAATTTATTTTGAATATTTTAAAAGATTAGCATCTAATTTATATTATTTAATAAGACGTTTAGCATTAAAAATGTACATTTTGCTAATCGGTAAATAATGAAATTTATAAATATATGACTCACGATAGTATTTGTGTGTGAGAAACTTTAGTCTGCTGAGTAGAGTGTCTAACAGTGTCTAAAGCGATAAGTGAAGTAGTGTTTACGAGCATGGGTGTTAGGAAGCCAAGAGAACATTGTGCAAAGTGGAGACCACGCGAGTACGTGCATGAGTGCGAGTATAGTCTAACCTAAAAAGCGCAACTATTTTTGGTGTTTATAAAGTTGTCTGTTTTCCACATTTTACATTTTACATTTTCTTACTTAGTCTATCTACTATGTTCTTGAAATAACTTGTTTAATTTATTTATTTACTAGTTTTTTTAATGTATTTATTTATTTTTTAATTTTTAATTTTTACTCTTTGTCATGCTCTATTTTTATTGTATTATTTATTTTATTACTTATTTTTATTTATAAGTATTACTTGTTGTTGTTGTTCCAAAATATAATGAAATTTGTTGCAACCGTTGTTGACCAAAATTCATCATGGACGAGCTTTGACCAGCGCCCACTATGACAGCTCAAGCATCCCCTACATTTAACCTAAGTAGTTTGTAGCTTATCGTCCTGCCAATTTCTTTGAACCCAATGTTACCAATTTTCAGCTTGCCAGGAATGGATCCTGCCTTGTCATGACTGAATATGGAGAATGCATGTTAGGAAAAGAAACAACTCCCTCCAAATTAAATAGCAAGTAACTTAACCAACGTTATTGTACGATAAAATGAAACGTTACAAGTACGTAATATGAGACCGTTGGATTTGAATAGAATTCGAGTGCAGAGATTGAACATCAAAGGGCAAAGGCATCATTTTTATGTGCAGCGTTTCAGACAATCTTAATAGCACTATTTGTAGACTGGCAGTTGTGAACATTTGGGAGGGAACGAGAGAAAGGTGTCTGTGTGCGTGTTTGGTTTTTTCCCTTTTCTCGTTGGGAACACGTTTCCAGAGAAAAAAGACAAAAACCAAACACCAAATACGTATCTCTCTTTGCTTGAATCCATTCGTACCTGTTGGTGTAAAACATTTGGTTTTCTGGTTTTTCTTGGATATAATTTGTGGTGATGTACAAAAGAAACCATTGCAATAGTGATTGCAATGGGAACGTTTAGCAGCTTCAGGAAAGCTTATGATGCGCTCAAGGATTCTACAAAAGTTGGCCTCGCTAAGGTCAACAGTGAATTCAAGGTGATGTCTTTCTCTTATTTTGCATTTTGGTTTCTGTGTATCTAATGCACCTGATGGAGTTGTTAGTTTATTTTCTTTTTTGCGGTTTTTTGACTGCACAGGAATTGGATATAGCCATTGTTAAGGCCACAAATCATGTCGAATCTCCTCCTAAAGAACGCTATGTTCGAAGTGAGTTAACATCATCGTTCGCTACATTTAGATATCTTATTCGATATTGTAAACACTAAATATATGTATGTGCGTGTGTGTGTGGTTAGTGTTAGCTGTAATAACTAATACGTGATATTGGATTGATTGAGGAGGTTGATCCGCATGGAAACAATACTGTTTCAATGCCCAGGTTGTCTGAAAATTTTGGTGGAGCTATACGAGGTGCAGTAGGGGAGGAATTAGATCATAGATATGTGTTTTTTATTGTGTAATCCTAGTTGTGTTATGCATCATTTGTCTAGCTGTCTCATGCTTTGGTTTCTCTCTTGTGGGTTGATTCATAGGAATCCTTTCTGCAACTTCAGTAATTCGTCCACGGGCAGATGTGGCTTACTGCATTCACGCACTTGCCAAGAGATTAGCTAAGACAAGAAGTTGGATTGTAATTTTCTTTGCTCAAAAAATCTTCAACGTCTATCTGTCATTTTGTTTCCTCTTTTCAAACTGTGTTTCTTCATTTCCAAAAGCTGAATCACACACGTATGGACGAGAAGTTAAAAATAATTACTTCTCAAGTGGGCAATACATTTTTGTGACGAACTGTACAAATGGAGCAAAACTAAAGAAAGGAAGGGTAATGAACTCTAAAAGGTAGGAAAATAGCACCCATTAAATCATTTTCCTTCTCAGACAGAAGATGGGTGATGATCAGTCGGTTACCCGTTGGATGAATGAATTTGTAAGACATGATGCCAGGCTAGTGTTGCTAGGATAATAAATCTACCTTGCCTTTGTGGACAGCATGTTACCATGTGATTTTTGCCATCTCAGATAATTGAATGACATTTGGATTGCAAAATCTTACAGGTTGCTGTGAAGACATTGATAGTCATTCACAGGACCTTGAGAGAGGGAGATCATAGCTTTCGGGAGGAACTGACGAATTATTCACACAGGGGAAATATTCTTCAAATATCAAATTTCAAAGATGATTCAAGCCCTATGGGTGTGTAGCTTTCTTGACAGAACTTTTATCCCGAGTTGATGTCAATATGCTTTGGATCTGGACTGTTTTAGACTGGTTTTTCCATGCACAGCCTGGGATTGCTCTGCATGGGTTCGAGCATATGCTCTTTTCCTGGAAGAAAGACTCGAGTGTTATAGGTCATTGAGATACGACATTGAGGCTGAGCGGATGACTAGAGCGTTGTCTGCATCATACAAGGTTTACTTTAGTGTATTTATTGAGTTTATATATATATATATATGAAATAGGCAGACATTACATATTCCTTATCTGTAACAGGGGCATATCAGGACTCGAGTTTTGGGTAGGGAAGAGCTCCTGGATCAGCTCCCTGCATTGCAGAAGCTTCTTTATCGCCTAATTGATTGTCAGGTAAGCTACTATTTGTACGACAGACTGAAGATCACATTTCATGTATTATTTTCCTCCTATTTGTTTTTCAGCCTGAAGGAGCAGCTTATTGCAATTATCTCATACAGTACGGCCTGGCCCTGGTATGCACCGCCACCACGCTGACCTGCTTGTCCATCTTATTATTTTAGGCTTTGCTGACTCATATTACCACTTCTTATGTTACTTCTACATTAACAACTTACATTGTTCTTCTTATGATGGTTAGGTGTTGAAAGAAAGCTTTAAAATATATTGTTCCATCAACGATGGAATTATCAATCTTGTTGACATGGTAACACTCCTACTTCCAACTAATGTCTTTCTTTAAAACTACCAAATGATGCAAATCTCAAACGTTTTTGTTTTCTTGTGCAGTTCTTCGATATGTCGAGACACGATGCGGTAAAAGCTCTTAATATTTATAAGAGGGCTGGGCAACAGGTTTTAGAGCTACACAACTGCTTTCCTATTCTCATTTACTGTCCCCAACCAATTCTCTTATTTGCTAATTAGTAAGGACAACCACATTTCTTGATGCTCTCCTTATTGACCTTTTTTTTTTTCAATTAAGGCCGAAAATCTTGCTGAATTTTATGAATACTGCAAACGTTTGGACCTTGCTAGGAGCTTCCACTTTCCGACACTCAGACAGGTTATTTTTTGCATTAAACTGCTACATGCTATTCACTGTTTATCCCGCAAATGGATCTTACTAACTTTGTTCATACAGCCTCCAGCATCTTTTCTTGCAACAATGGAGGAATACATTAAGGAAGCACCTCGGGCAGGTTCTAATCACAAGAGATTGGTAAGACCTGTTAGCGTGATTGAAGGCTTTTAATATACTTGTATTGGTATTCATTTGTTTTGTTTTCTTAGCTTAAGTTTCGTGTTATGCAAGGAAAAGAAGCTCTGTGTTTACAAGTCACTCGGGCCTTCATTTCTTCGAAATTTCTTGATATATGGCTAGGCTGTACAATTTTCAGTTTTGTTGACAAATGCCCTATTTCAACAACAGGAGAATGAAGGGACACCAGAACGGCCAAATAAGCATGAAGAGTCTCAAGAGCCTGTAGAAGAAGAAGCTGAAAAAGTTGAAGAGAATGAACAAGAAAAAGTTAAGGAAGAAGCTCCACCAAAAGAAGAGATTGTTGAACCTCCGCCGTTGATATCTACTGATGATATCGATCTGCTGGTAAAATTAATTTCTGTTTTGTATTCATCTTTTACGGTTCTCTAGATTTGTAACTCTCCATTTAGTTTAAGCCTTTTTCTTCTCTATTATTTTGCTTTCTACCTCAGTTTGCTATCGCTTGTAAAGATAAAAGTCTCTGTGATGTTAAATTGATATTCCTTGAAAAGGTAGTAAATCCCTTCAGATCACGCAACTATGAGTCCAGTTTCTGCAACGAGACTTAAATGACTTGTCTCATCATGCAATACAAAATTTGTTTATATGAGTTTCTTCCCGTTTTGATGCAGGGTTTGAACGAGATTAATCCGAAAGCTGCAGAACTAGAGCAAAGCAATGCTCTGGCTCTCGCAATTATTCCACCTGGTAAGACACAGGGCATAACTTATAATCCACCTGAGTTTAACATCACAGTCAAAATTTGCTCGAAAGTGGCCTAAATTGGATTTATATTTTCACCAACCGATGTCTTGTAGGTTGAATGTATGACAGGTGAAGTGACAATCTTTTTCCCTTTTGGTGTCAATGCAGGTAGCGAAAATGCGTCATCATCTCTAGCTTTGACTGAACTTGGCAAGCCAAATGCAACAGGGTGGGAGTTGGCACTCATGACCACGCCAAGCAACAATACTAGCAAACCAGCAGAAATCAAATTGGTTAGTTTTCTTTTTCCACTTGCTTCTCCATTTCCTTATTTTCTGCATTTTGGAGAAAACTGGAGTATGACAAGTATCGAATGAGGTGCATATGCATTGGTGTTGAATTGTGTCTTTTTCCTCTTGGTGCTTGTTTCAGGGTGGGGGATTCGATCGGCTACTACTTGATAGCTTGTATGAAGATGAAGGAGCAAGAAGACAATTGCAGCTCCAGAATGCAGGGTATGGATATGGTGGAATGGTTGCTCAGAATCCATTTGAACAGCAACAAGATCTATTAATGATGTCCTACGGCGTAGCTCCCCCAACAAACGTGCAAATGGCAATGATGGCTCAGCAGCAGCAACATTTCCAGCGGCAGCAAATGATGCAACAACAACAACAGGCAATGATGATGGTGCCTTACCAATATCAACCTCAATATGCTCAACAAATGCAGTCAATGATGTCTTCTTCCAATCCATTTGTTGATCCATTTTTCAGTCCCCCGCAAAGTTCAATGTCACAACCGGGCAACCGTATGCTACGGTAGTGGTCAAATCTCCAATTTTTTTGCTCTTTTCTTGACCTCATTTCGGCACATTCTATAATTCTTTGGAGTGTAATGAAGGGGTTCCTTTGTTTTTTCCATATTGGATGATGATCGATCGTTCATCGTGCACCTCCTGGTGTAATCTTCTAACATGTAACAAATACTACACGTTTGGTAAAGGGGCGTTTTCGACATTAAAATTTATACAAAATTTTAATTTAAACTCTAATTTTTATATCGATTAAAAGCAAATATAATATTAAAAATATTATATATATATATTTTTGGTAAATAAAGAGAGCCAAGCCCAAAGAAAAGAAATAAAAAACAAAGCTATCTAAAACACTAAAAGCAACATAAAGCCAGACACATGAAAGCAAAGATTAACAAGGGATATCCGCTCCAGGGACATCCCTTGGCCAAGTAATCCCTCGTATGCCGTCCACCAGCAAACTCCGAAGCTCACTCGGGAAATCCTGCAATATTTTGAACTTCACTTTAGTCTTAACACCATAGTTCGCTAACCAGTCAGCAACCCTATTGCTTTCCCTGTAACAATGTTCTACGCACACATCCCATCTCTCCTTTCGTACCAATGCCTTGCACCTCTGTAAAATGTAATAGATACTGTTATTTGTGTCTTCACTTAAAATACTTCGCATAGCCACTTCAGAATCAGTCGTAAGAATCACCTTTCTATACCCCTTGTTCCATGCCATCTCTAAACTGCGAAGTATGGCAAGGCATTCAGCCTTAGTTGACGAGCAACTTCCAAAATAGAACGCCATGGCTAGAAGAGTGTGT
>JAOQMS010000179.1:15811335-15840077 GCA_027563885.1 Erythroxylum longipes
ATGCATGTGCCAAACAATGTGTCATAACTTATGTCTAACGTTCATTTGTCTTAGGTCATATAAATGTCTCACAATTACATGTTCTAGCCGTATGTATAGGTGACAGGATGTTACAAGATATCCGCCAACTGCTTTTCCATAGATACATGCGACAAAGTAACTATTTTGCTCTCCACAAGCTCTCGAATAAAATGATATCAAAGATCATGTGTTTCGTTCGTGAATGTTGAACTGGATTCTTGGAGATGTAAATAGCACTTTTGTTATCACACAAAATGGTTAACACATTCTGATCAATCCCATAATCTTCTAACATTTGTTTCATCCAAAGAAGTTGTGACCAACAACTACCTGCTGCGATATACTCTGCTTCAGCGGTTGATAATGAAATTGAATTCTAGTTCTTGCTGTACTAAGAGATCAAATTATTTCCTAGGAAGAAACAACCACCTGAAGTGCTTTTCCGATCATCTAAATTTCCAGCCCAATCCGCATCACTATATCCAGGGAGATAAGAAGTCAAGTCAGATGAATATCATATCCCAAAATCAGATGTTCCACTTACATACCTGATGATTCTTTTTACCACTGTCAAATATAATTCTTTTGAGTTGGCTTGATAACGAGCACATATGCCAACACTGCACTCACTATCTCCTTGAACAATTAATTCACCTCACTTCAATGCCACACACACACGTTGGAGATAGACTCCCACTCACACAGTAGCTGCACATATGTTCACCTAATTGCCGCACACACGTTGGAGATTTACTTCAACAATAATAGGAGACAAGCCACTGGTATCTTGCTTCAGCTACATAACGAAAAGCACTCTCCCAATTGCCAAGCCACACTCACCTTAGTGTTTTTTCCTTTTTCAATTAACCCACTGTTGTACAACACAATTAGTAATAGACTTCTGCTGTTGATAGAAGATGTGGACATCACACACACTATGGAGATTTTGTCGTGGATTAAAGATATGCACAAATCCCTCACATAATAAGAGTCCCTATTAAACCATGTAACTAAAGAGAGTTCCACTACAACACCACTACTTCAACAGCACCCATCCAATTAATCACGTGTACAGCCATTATAACAATTCCAACATCAACATGATAATTATATATATATATTATCTTAACAAAGATGGTAGTTTTACATTTAGTTGTACCCCTACTAGAATAAACCATTTTTGTATAAAATAACTCAGACCGTTTCTTGTAAGACATTTTTAAGAGGAATGAAATTATTGAAAAGAAACTGAAACCCATATGTAATAAATGTAATTGTCACTTTTGCACTTTCAACTTTGATCTGTATTACTGGTGATTATAAGTTCACACAAAAATTGTTCAAGTTTTTGTTTGAAATGAGCAAAACCTAAATTTATTAGCTTTGTTTTGGAGTAATACCTAAAGTTTTAATTAATCACAGCTGGTTTACATCAAAATTTACAATAATGATTCATGACGACACTACTCAGGTAAGAAATAAAGAGAGAGAAGAGAAAGGAGAGAAATAAACTTTATTACCTTTAATTTTTTTCATGTCACGTAAGATAATACATATGGAAAAGAACTTATAAAAATGTCAGATATGATTTTTGTAACTGAGAATTGATGGAAAAGTTAAGTTGGAGTTCAAATTAAAAGTTTGTAAAACATTAGTGTTCTTTTTAAACGTATTAAAATGTTTGAGTTTAAATTGAATTATGATGAAAACATAATGATCTAATTTGACTTTTTTGCCTTTTAAAATTTAAATATTACAAAAACATTTAATTTAGACTCTACTTTAGCGAAACTGTAACTCTCTATTAAATTTTCATCAATTTTATCTAACTAGACTTTTCTATTTATTTATGACCCTTTGTTATTTAGGACAAAGGAGCTTATAAACTTTTTTTTAACCGAATATTTATGTTTAGGAAAATAATGATTAATTTCCTATAACAAATTCACAAATCCGCTTTCATTTTCACTAAAAAAAGTTGAAGGAATTTTAAAAAGTTATGGTAAGAAGGAGAGACAATGAAAATGGGTTTATAAATTTAGTGAGAAAATTCATTTTATTTCCAGACAAAATTGATGTCTCAAGTTAATTAATGTCATTTTCTTTATCATCTTCTTTCTAATCCTCCATACCTTTAAAATTCTTGAATCTCAAAGCAATAAAGTGAAGGGATTGAGTTCTCATAATAAGAGATTGTGGATCTTGAAAAGCTTACATAATGGCATGATCTAATTTTGGGATTACGTTCGAAATAAAAGATGAAGAAGATGATGTACTTGGGCTATACAATGTGTTTTGTTTTTATTTATCTTTTATTCATTACTAGAAAAAAAGAAGAAAATGATGTTATAGTTATTAAGATAGATATGTATAGTCGAGTGAAAAATTAAGATAGATATGTATAGTAGAGTGAAAGACAACTTGCTTATAATAATTGTCATTATTACTATTATGTACAGTGGCTAAATATAACTTCTGGCATTGTCTTAGAAGTATATCACAATAAAAAGAATCTTTTTCCTCACGAAATCTTCTATACTCGTCTTTCTCTCTATTTTCTTCTCAAAACTCCTATCTTCTTCTCTTTTTGTTATTTTGTCAAGCAGCAATTGGTATCAGAGAAATGATCATGTTACTTGAACTAACAATCTTGCTACTCGCATAACACAGTGATTTAACTATGACAAAGGAAACTAAAGCTTAAGAGGTGTGAAATGAAAGAATCGTTATGTAATCAAATTAAGGATATACAAAAGGAGATGTTGAAAACATAAACTCAGCTTTATGATACTTAAGTAAAACAGGGACATAAGATTGTAGAGCTCAGAGAAATGTTCTAGCAATACCTGAAAGGCATAGTAATATGGAATTTCCCATCTTTGGTGGCTTTAATTTGCACATTTACATTTTTAGAGATGAGAAATGCTTTATACTTGATTGTACACCTCTAAAAATGAAAGTTAAAACCATTAGAGTTCACATGAAAGGCATGGCAGATGAATGGCATCAGTTGTTCGTGAGGCATTAGCTAAAGCTCAAATAACCTTTATGGAGTGATTACATAGTGGCTATGAATCAAAGCTTTGGGAAAGAAGAATTTGAGGACCCTATAAAAGACTTCAAGGTGCCCTAATAAACTATTAGTGTGAGGGAATATTGTGTATTATTTAAAAGGTACTCTATTTGTCCTTCAAATCCCCAAAGCCTACTTAAATTGCTTTTTTAAGGGGTTAAAGTAAGAGCTTGAATTACCTATCAAAAAGTTAAGCCTAAAAGCCCTCCAACAAGCATGTGTGATGGCTAAGAAACAAAAGTAATCACTTTTGTTTACAACCCAACTCAAATAAATCCACAAAAATAAATAACTCAACCACCAAATTTACCTCTGGCCTATCTATATCATCTACTACTAAAATCCCAACACAGGTGGGTCTATTATCATTATCAAAACATACTCAAAAGAATAACCTTAATAGACCTCTACAAAGACAACAAAGATAGCTAAATAGTGAGGAATTTGAGGAGAAAAGAGCTAAGAGAATATGCTTTTGGTGCTATGATAGATATGTTATAAGGATAAGTGAAAGAATCTATTCATAGCAAATGATGATGACGGTGAGGACATAATTGAAGAGTTAGATAATAAAGTGGAGGAAACTATAAAGAAATTCCCAACTATCTCTCTATAAGCCAGTCAAGAATGCCTATTAGATAACTCAAATAATGAGGATCATGGGGTCACATAGAGGCAAGGAAATTCAAACTCTAGTAGACAATAATAGTATTCACAATTTTATGGATGTTGCTTGGTATAAAAGGGGGTTTATAAGATTTCACCATTGAGAAATGTCAAAGTGATAATAGGAGTTGGTGTATATATGAGGGCTTTGAATGCCAACCACAAGGCATTTGGTTTATCATTAATGCCTTGATATTGTCATTGGGGGTTTGTGATGTGGTTTTAAAGGTTTAATAGCTATCCACTTTAAATTAGGTCTTGTACAACTTGGTAAACATACCATGCTATTTAGTTAAGAAAGAAGTAGGTGTTCCTAAAAGGAGGCTTACCAGGTCACCCAAAATTGAGTTATCAAGAGGCTTAAAGATTGTTAGCTAAAGCCCAAGATATAAGTTAATTATGTTTGTTAAGGCTCTAACATACAATGGAGCATTAGTTTCATGAATTAGCTACTAATAATGTCAATGTAGAGAAGCATCAACAATTAGAGTTCAAATGCCTATTGGCTAAGTATAATTCCATTTTGTTATAACCTAAAGGCTTGCCACCCTACAGTTCCTAGGATCACAAAATTCCTCTTAAGGAAGGAGTTGAACCTAATTAATATGCGACCCTATATGTATGATAATATATAAGAGGATATAATTAGGGAATTGGTCTAAGATCTATTGAAACAAGGAGTAAGTCAATAAAGTAATAACTCCTTTTCATCTCTAATGATATTAGTCAAGAAGAGAGATACCTCTTTATGTCTATGCATCAACTATAAGAAGCTGAACAAGAGTAACATTAAAGAAAAAACTTTCCATTATAATGATTAAGGAGCTATTGGATGAACTCCAAGGGGTTGCATAGTTTTTTAAGTTAGATCTTAGGTCAGTGTACCATCAAGTCCACATATTATACTTAAGATAACTTTAGAACTCATGATAGGTACTATGGTTCTTAGTGGAACCATTTGAGCTTACTAATTCCCTATCTAGAGTCCAAAGCTTGATGAATGATAAGTTTAGAGCTCACTTAAGGAGGTTTGTTTTAGTCTTTTTTGATGATATTCTAGTTTATAGTGATCACTACCAACATCTTAGAGTCACTCTTGACATATTAACTCAGAACCTGCTTTTAGGTAAAAGGAATAAATGTATCTTTGGGGTAAATTAGATTAAGTGCTTAAGGCATAACATGTCAAGGAAAGGAGTGGCAACTGTTCCAAAGCAAATAGCCTCAGTCCTTAAATGGTTATTACAGGAATTAATGGGTTTCTTGGACTTGACAAGTTATTAATGTAATTCTTGGGCTCGGCACGTTATTATAGATGAGATTCATCAAACACTTTGGCACTATAACTAGACACTTAAATGATTTGTTAAAAAAAAAGATACCTTTTGTTAGAATGAAGAAGTAGACATGGTATTTGAAGCAATCAAGAAAACATTAATTTTCATCCTTTTCCTGGGTTTTCCTAATTATTCCAAACCATCATGACAGTTCCTTTAAATAAAAGGTTGGGAGCAGTACTTATATAAGAGGTGCATCCATTGACTTTTATCAGTAACTCATTGATACTTAACATCAAGGCTTGCCAACATACGAAAAGGAATTATTGATTGCTATTATAATTATTAAACAATGGCATCATTATTTAAGTGGGAGCTTTCTATTATTAAAAAAGACCACAAAAGTCTTAAATTTTTATGGGAGCAAAGGATGCACACACTGCTTTCCAACAAGCTTGGTTCCCTAAATTGTTAGGGTATAACTTTGAAATTAATTATAAGACTTGGAAGGAGAATATCGTAGCCAATTCCCTTTCTAAGCTTAGTGAAGTAGAGCTTTATATAATTATGTTATCTTAAGCTTAAACTCAATTGCTAGACGAAGTCAAAGTGAGTTGGCGTAAAGATAACTCAATTTAAGACTTAGTAACAAAGTTGAGTAAAGGAAATCTCAATACAAATTCCTATCAATGGAAGGATAACGCACTCAGATGGAAAGGAAGGTTAATGGTAGGGCATGATATACAACTTAGAACCAAAATCATTACCCTAATATATAAATGTTCAGTGAAAGTTATAGTTTAAAGTTTAAGGTACTCTTAAGAAGTTGTAAACTTTTTGTCATAGAAAAGACCTTCACAAATATATGAGAAACTATATCAAGCATTCTCAAGTCTACCAAAGAAACAAATATGAAATCAACTCAATAGAAGGTTTGTTACAACCCTACAATGTTGGATTGATGTTAACAAGGACTTAGTAATAGAAGGTTTACAATTATCTAATAACTTCTTAGTAATCATGATGGTCATTAATTGATTTAGTAAATATGTCATTTTGTGGCCCTTAAACATCCTAGAGGGGATATCTAATGCTTACCTGGTTAATGTGCTTAAGTTATATAGAGTCCCTGAATATATTACTAGTAATAAGACCTTATATTTTTTAGCAACTTTTAGTAAGAATTATATAGATTGCAAGGGATTGGATTACATTTGTTTTTGTTATATCACCCGTAAATTGATGGGTAGGCTATGATTCTTAATAAGACTTTAGATACCTATTTGAGGTGTATGATTAGGAAATTCCCTAACAAATAGTATCAATAGCTTCTCCTAACTAAATGAAGAAAGATATGCTTTTGATGATAGATTAAATCTTAATGTTTTATGATGTTGAAATTAAACCGTATCTTTTTACAATTGTTCAAATCGAACCTTATATTAACAAAAAAAAGTGACAAAAATATAATGGTGATGTTACAAAATTTTATAATATTTTAATTTTAATATAGGTTCCAATGTGCCACCTAAATGCCACGTGGCATTGTATGACCTAATTATTTAAAAGTAAATGTTACAATTATTAAGTTACTATTAATTTAATACAGTTTAGCTAACTTAATTACTTGTATCAACTAATTAATTAAATGAGGAAAACCTGCTAAATCTATAAAAATAAAACCAACAACAACACCACCTAATAGAAATCTTATTGATGCGGGGTCTGAGAAGATTCAATAGTACCCAGCCTTGTTCTTAACTAATAGAAAGACTATTTCTAAATGACCCGAATAAAGAGGGAAAAACAAAAAATAAAAAATAAAAGAACAAAACTAAAAAAGAAGCTCTTCTCATTTCAGTGAAGCAATAGGGCAAGCAAATTGTCTGTAGTTTTGAAGATGTCTGATTTTTCTTCATGTATAGCACCGTTGGAGTTTTAGTTAAATTCCTTTTGTAGTGCAAATGCTAACCTTAGGGATGACAATTCTGTCCCGACCTGGCCTATTTTTGGCCCGGGTTTGGAGGGCTATGGGCAGGCCAGGGCCTACTATAGTCGGCCCGTGCAGTCCGATAATTTTGGACAAAACGGCGTCGTTTTGGACTATGCCGTTTTGTATTTTTTTAATTAAAAAAATATAAACAGACCGGACAGCCTGTCGGTGGGCCGGGCTGCTAGACGACCCATACCAGCCTGCATTGACATCCCTAGCAGACCCTTCCATTCTTTTTTAGTTATGTTCAAATGAAATTTAGGGATTTTAGATTTGACGTTTTTTCCTCATTTAATTAATCTTTTATTAAATTAATACTAACTTAATATTAAGTTATCATGGGACGCTTACTCAAATTTGTACCAACACTACTGAACAGGGGTAGACATAGAAATTAATATGATTTTTATTTAAAATCAAAATAAATTGCTTCTCAGTAATACGTAATATTTCATCATTGATCTTATGTGTCAACATATAATTTGTCATTATTAACCATATGTGGAAAATGTTGAGTAAATATTTGGATCTCCTCGCCCATTTTTCTTTACAATGTTTGTGGGCTGCTCCTGAATTCTCCACTTTCTTCTCTTCTCCGTTGCAGATTCTGAGGAGTAAGCAAATATCAGTCAGTCAAAGCGATCAAATTGAAGGAAAAATAATAACTATAAAGCATGGCAGACCCGTTAGAAGAGAGGAAGGCTTCACGCTCCAACCATGTTGATCATGGATTTCAGGTTCTTCTTTTTGTTTTTTGTTTTAATTTTCCTTAGTCTCGGAATTTCTCGTTTCTAATAGTTGATTGATTAACTGAGTCTGGCCCAATTTCTGTGCTTTTGTTGCGATATCTCCAAAACCTAACCTCTTTTATGGTTTTGGTGCGATGTATCTTCTGGGTCTTTGGGGGGATCTATAATTTGTAGGATTGAATTTTGAGGTGGAATTTGTGGAGATTCTTCTTTGGGAATATCAATTTCTCTTTTGTTCGAAATGGCGGTTTCAAAAGCAATTCAGATAAGTACTCAGCACTAAGCTACGGTTATGGAGGCGGAGACAGCAGAGATCGGAGTGATAAGTGATGTGCCCGTTAACTTAATTACCAAAACTAGAGTCTCAAGAGCTTTTAAGATCGTGATTACGATGCTTGTTAGATGTAAGAAATGCACGTTCAGTGCCAAGTAAAATTTCTAACTTAAATTCCGAAAGGAATAACGGTGGGACGCTTTAAAATGTTCGACCATTTCTTGCACTGGAAGTACCTGTTGTCTCTTTATCAAAGTTATCATTGTGTGAGAAATACCCGTTCTGCTTCTTTTCCCGTGTTGATCATTTGTGTTTTTATTATCTCAGATACCAACATCCTCCTATTTTCCAGCTTATCCACGTGGTGAATTTCAGATGGTACCAATCATTTACCCTACACTAGTTCCAGGATTGGAACTTCAGAACCAGGAACAGATAAATCATGGGGCTGGCCTATATGCTGTGCCTGTTCCCTCTTATATGGGGCCAGTTGCTGGACTACCACCAAGCACCCTTATTCCTCTTACCTACAGTATCCCAACGTAAGCGGATCATAAACCTTAACTGTTAGTTTTGGCGTTTAATTTTGATTCAGTTTAAGGAGTAATTTTGTACTAGGAAAGTTAAACACGTTTTGGTCGACTCATTTTTGTATCAGTATGCTTTTCCCTGCTCCAAATGGTTATGCTGTTAAAAACTCTGTCTACAATTATTTTGGGTTTGTCGAGTTACATCCTTAATGTTCATCCATTATTGCTTTTAGCTCAAATAACAGTTTTGAGATCAACAACAGAATAACAGTCAAAAACAAGTTACCCCTTCATCCTTTCAGCTGGAAATTACCTGTCTTTTGCCACTGTGTCATCAGCCCATGATTCGCTTGGAAACTAATGTAATAAAGATTTCAGTAACTGAAGAAACTGCTTTGTTGATGTTTGTGAGGCTGTAGATGATGGATGATAATTAATAATTCTGTTGTATTACATGGTACATTGGACTGCTAAATAGAGTAAGAAAACATCATTCTCTTTGTGGCTGCTTAAGCAGTGGAACAAGTCCTGAACCTGGACCAGCAGGTGATCATGGGCAAGGAGGACAACCACAACAACAGCAACAGCAACAACAACCTGCACCTCAGGGACAAGCTGTCATAAGGAGATTTCAAATTGCTTTTCATCTCGATTTGGTACTTATTCTTAAACTGGCAGCTGTGATCTTTTTGTTCAACCAAGAAGGATCAAGGCAAAGACTCGTAGTACTTGTGTTTTTTGCTTCTATCATCTATCTGTAAGTGTCAACTCCTAAACTTTGTCTTCTCTTCGTTTTCTATCTTTATCTTTTGATAATATTATGCATATAGCAATAATCTGCTATGCATGTACGCTTCAAGTCCTAAGAAAGGAATGCCTAGAAAGTGTTGAAGCACATGAGCTTAGTGTTGGAGAAACAAAAGAAGTATAGTTAAATGAAAGCAGAATGACGACTAGGAAACATGCTGCCCCAAACCAAAGGCTCATAGGCGTGTTTTTTTGCATTTAACAGCCTTAATATTTTTTTCGGAACCTCATGCCATTTATGTAAAGGATGTTTGTTATACTCTATGTTGATTATTGTAGGTATCAAACTGGAGCACTTACACCATTGATACGATGGCTCTCACAAAGCATGCGAAGGGCAGCTGCTCCTCCACGGCCACCCAGGCCACGTCCTCTGAGGGCTGAAAATGCCCCTCCTGCTGCAAGGCAGAATGATAATGTTCCTTTGGCAGGTATTTGTTCAATATTCTGAATGTTAGTCCTACTCATGATTTGTGGATGAAGTGAGGTCACAAGGTGTATATGGATCAAAGAACAGAATACTATGCTTTACCAGCCCAAAAATGATATCAAAAGAGAGAGTTTCATAGACTTTGTTATCGACCGATATTGACTCTTTCGGTTGGTATCGGCTAACTAGAATGTTTGTATTTATCTCAAATTATATCCCTTTAAGTTGTGTGACCTTAAAAAATATCTGATAATACTTGAGCCTAGTGTTTGGAGTTGGATTCAGACTATGTCAAGAAGTTACGTGTTTCATTGGATTTCTTTCATCCTTATATGCTCAAATTTCAAGACTTTGATTGTTTTAGTTGTTCTGGTGATAACTTGTTATTTTGATCCTTGTTACTCTTCTGCCTTCTCCAGAGGAACAAGCTGGAGCTGAGAATGAGGATCGGCTGCCAGAGCATGGTAACCTGGTGGCTGAAAATGAGAATGTGGCTGAGCACGGTGGAGCTAACGGCGTTAACCACTGGTTGGGAATTGTCAAGGAGATTCAAATGATCATCTTTGGCTTTATCACTTCCCTTCTCCCAGGCTTTCACAATGTAGAATAGAACCAGCAGTTAGAACCATAAACTGTAATCAAAATCTTTTAAACCGCTGTAAAACAAGGGCTTTAGCATTCTTTGCTATAAGAAAACATTCTCTGCTTTCATTTGTATTTAATTTATAATATTTTTCATTTCTCAGTTTTAACAGCCAACGCAAAATCTCCCTTTGATTTGGTCTAATTTGGGGTATTGAATAGGATGTCTATGCAGGAACCGAGAGACCCTTGTGGACTAGAATGACCAATCTTTCTTCAAGTTTTCAAATATTTGAACTTTGATGAACGAGTGAAATGAGTCAGAGAGACATGAACTGGGAAGTGAAAGGATAACACTAGCTTTAAAAAAAGCCATATGTTGGTGTACTCTGAATGGATTTATAACCTTAGACAAGGATGTCGGTCAAAGAGATGAGCAATTGAGAAGATCTCATAAAATCTAATTGCAACCAGAATAAAATCCATTTTATCTGCAATAGTTTGATCCTGATATTTGACAGGGCAATGAGTGGCTCATGATTGGTGTATTTGATCATTAATTTCGTTACAGCAACAATAACCATTCGGCATTTAGCTCAAGAGTGCACGCTTTTTTGCATTGCCTTGCCTTGCACGCAAAATATTTACGGTTCCGTAACTTCACCAAAACCTAAATAAAAATATGATGCAACTTCTTTCTTTCTCGTTCGTTTCCTTGAGAATTGAACAAAAATGCATATTCAAGAACAAAATCATCAAAAAACTGAACCTGGATTCTGAGAGCAGTACTAGACCAGTAACTCCTTAGGCAATAGGCATGGAAAGATCAACATGAATTTAAACTAGTTATTTAGGCAACTGATCCCAGTAGACTTATTGTAACTCGTGTTTTCAAAAAATATAAAACTTTGATAAGCCTGCAACTCCTCAGGAATAGATAGGAAAGGAAGCTGGCATAAACTCACTTTATTTTGCGCCAAAAGAATAGTAATTACAAACGTATCACATGTTACAAAAGTTACATCTCTAATAAAAGATTGCTAATTTTCCGAAGCTCCTTAATAGCTGTCATAGCTGTAACTTGTCCTTTGCCAACTAGAATGTTTTTCGAGAAATTCTCCAATGATCCTGCCTGACCCCGATCTTGCTGGAAAACAGATTCAATCACCTGCCAAAATAAGCAATAAAGACCAGCTTCATATTCAAGTTGAAAAAAATCTCTGCATTGAAGCACTTCCGGATGTCTATAAAAAAGACTAGAGGGTTTTACCTGAATATGTTCAAGCATTGACTGGCCGAGATTCCTCAAAGTACCCATCACATTCTGGTCAAGACCATCTCCTTTTTCACTAGAAGTTGAAAGACAGGGTCCATCCGCAGAAGAATCATCATCAGCTGTCTTTTTACAGGCTTCACTGGCAGATATCGTGGAATCAGGTGTCCTGTTTCCTTTTTCGGAGGTCTCGTCAACAACATTATTGCGTCCAAACTTCCAAAACCATTGAAATTTACCAGAAAGAAGCTTCCGATCTTTTGCACCAGTCGAAGAGCCCTTGGGAGGCTCTCTGCTACTCTCTGAATTAACACAGGCATCATAAGGATGATCGGAAACAGGTGGAACTGAATCCTCTTGGACAGCCTCAGGATGACCATCATTTTCATTGATGTACAAATTTGAGGCAACACTACTCTTCTCCGAGTCAATTTCATGATCATTAGCACCACAAGAAGGACTAGATGGGTCTGAAAATACAGACGAGTTTTCCTCACTGACATAGTTTCCACTTAAACGTCTCTCATTATCTGTGCAAGTCAAGTCCTTACTAATACTATCTTGACCTTCCCCTTCATATCCTGCAGGTTGATCATCCTTCTTTTTTGAAACCTCAAGACAGCTTGCCTTTTCAGTATCTTCATCCAATCCAAGCTCATTACATAAGTCCTCCAGCAATCTGCGTCTAACAGATGACTTGTGGTCCTTATTGCTGCTCCCAACATTTGCTGGGGATGGCTCGGATTCAGTTCTGGATAAACTCAGTCTTACTTTCTCTGACCACCCTTTTTTCCGGTTTAGAGTTCTCTTTTCTGAATTTTCTTTTCTGAGTTCTTCAGCTTTGTGCAGATCTCTCCACTTTTCTTCCCAATAGCTGTCAGGCACCACATGTAACGGAGTTGTTGTAGGAATTGAATCAACTGAAAGGGTATGGCCTCTCGTCACTCTTGGTTTATTACAGATATACGTCTCCCCACCAAATAAGGGTAATGAGGATAATACATTCGTCTCTAATGCGAGAGTCTGTACAGATTTTGCCTTATTAATTAGTTTCTTCAGATCTACATTCTCAGGAAAATTCAACAGTCTCTGGAGACATGTAGTTGCGTTCTCTGTGGCAAGAAGTGAAGATCTCAAGTGAAGCAACATAGAAACTGCGATAGCTGAGATCAATGCTCCACGAGGTGAATTAAAGGTTGCAAAACTAAAACCTGTATCATCTGCAGAAACTTTATCTGATGTATTGTTATCTGCTGCAAATATTTCATCCCAAACAAATAATAGCTCCAGGAGTGAAAACTCTCGGCCAAATAAAACCCTCAACCAGCGAAGTGAAAAATACTGGGGTTCAACACCAAGCTCAACAAGGTGGCTGTGCAAAGATGAATCAACAATAGACAGCAAGTGGTACAGTGCAGACGAAGCTTCAATTACAGGCGGTAAGCCAGAATGGGAACCAACTGCAGGCGAGGGAGAGAAAAAATCTGCCATGGCAACTGAACGATGAGCCCCACTCATCAAAGCATCAAACATAGAGTAAGCATCATGTTCCATGAATTTCTCAGATAAGACAATTCCCAGTTCACCTTCAGCCCCATAGGCATCACTCAGCATAAGTATGGTTTGTATTTCAGGATCCAGCTCCAGGAGACTTTTAACTTTTGTAGCATTACCCTTGGAGCCAATTTCATCTTCCTCGGGATCTAAAAGTTTCTTGAATTCGAAATTATATGTCAGATCATTTTCATGAACTGATAAGTCATCAAATTTGTCAGTGAAATGGTCTTCATGCTGCTTCCTCACTTCAGTTAGATGCTCTATATCTACCTGAAGAACATATAATAAAGGAGCCAAAAGTTCATGCATTCCTGTAAAGGAAACCCCATTATCAGTAAAAAGAGATTAGATTTTCCCATAAACAAATATCATTGAGGACTACACCTGAACTAATATTGCAGAATTATATCCAATATTAGCTAATTTGATGTAATGTAAAACTTAAGATTCAAGAATTTTAGTTTGTTCATAAAACAGAGGAAGATATCCTATAATCACTGTTTATCTTCATGTAAACATCTTTTCGTCTATGGTACACAAGGCATAAAATGCCTATCATGTTATTTAAACATTATTATTCGGGAACTGAGCATCAAATGGGCTGAGAAATTAAAAAAGAAGGTAAAAAAGCATTGACTTGCAACATTCCATGGATAGTTCCATTTTACCTTGCTTATAACTATATTCTGGGTGTCTGAGGCACCATAAAAGCAAAATTCTTCTCAACATTCCTTGACATCCAGGTGTCTGGAAATAACTCTCATGTTCAGGATACAAACGTGACAAGTCCTGGTCAACTGTCTTTTCCAATTCAGCATTCCGAAAGAAACGGCTCCAGTTACTGTCTGCATTCAAGATTAACCCCATGGTCATTGTTAAGAAGAGATATAGTCATAGAACAAGATCTTTAGCCCAAATTGCAAGGGCATCGATATAGTTTTGAACACATATGAGCCTAAGTTGAAGATTGAAAAAAAGGGGGGCATTGTATATACGGATGCTGAATATCAATCACCAAAACAACATCATGGGATCAAGCAAATAAATCTGGCAGACACAAACTAAAACTAAAAAGAGAGAGGGCAGTACAGGGCTATTTCTTAAGCAGATGAACCCAAATAACAAAAGAAGTCTTACCCGGGTTTTGTGAAAGTGGGTTATCTAGAACAAGATCAGGCGAATTACTTTCGTCCTTTTTAATTTGCGGATCAACTAAGAGACGTCTTCTTAAAGCAGCATATCTGAGAAGATAAGAAATGACCTCATATTAGAGCTCAGGGCATAGCAACCACACATATTTATCTACTACAGAGATGCCACAACTCAGGAGTATATTGTGAAGTCGTGATCTTTAATGATAATGCCAATCGTACGAAACATATAAGCTAGAAAGGCAAACAATGCCTTACGGATACTGATCATAGGCAACCGCATAAGAGGAAAATAAATAAATCTTTCAGTAAATGGATTAAACGGTTTTTTATAGTCTCGAAACAAGAAAGAAAGAGGAGTGAAAATTGCCAAGAACGAACCTACAAGAACAGATACTCCGCCATTGCAAACATATAATTACCTGAATATAAACCCTCAGATGATATTTTTTTTTCTAACAATTAAAAACTTCATCAGCCACCCCACATCAAACAGAAAGTTTAGGAGAAGAAAGGTACAAAGGTTTAAAACCTTCTGCGACAATCAGCCGTGACTCTACGAAGATCATCAACCGACGAAGATGAAGGCAAAATCCCGAGATTTATGCGCCACCGCACACCTCTCAAATTAGGAAAACCTAACTGATTCTCGTCGGAGGGCTTTGAACACCCCAATTCCGGCGAGCCCTTTTCCATTGCGGCTGGTGACATGATTATCTCAAACAAACCAAATTACACAAAAACCAAGCAAAACCCACGAATTGTAGCTCTAACCCGCATCAAATCATCAAAAATCTTGCCAAAAACATGATATGAACCCATGAAAGGAATGAACTTTATATGGGGTTCTAGAGATGAGAGCTTTTTGTGCTAAATAATAATCCTTCCCTTCTGCGAGATAAGACAAAAGATGAGAACTTTATTCGGGAAAGAAATAGAGAAAAAAGCAAAATCTATGGAGAGAGAGGGAGAGAAAGGGGGTTTGTCACTGGAATCATCAAAAGAACGAGTATGGTATTATGGAGGATTGCATGTATCTCTGAGGCGTGGGTCATGCCCTTGACGGCTATTCAATTGTTTTTATCAGTTCCTTGTTCTTTTTCTTGAACGTTTCTCAACTTTTCTGAGACACAATTGTCAATTGGACAACAAAGTATGTTGATTAAATTCAATATTAAGATAAATATCTTACGTTAATTTTCTGTATGTTGATCATACAGAAAATTAGTTTCTTTCCCATATAATAATATTATGTGATTTCAGTTTCACTCATAAGATAGGCATAAATTCCAGCTAAACCCTGACTTGTACGTAATTCTGGACCTATTGTAGCTATTATAATATTCCAGCCACTTTGTCCATTAGACCTCGTTTAGAATTTGATGTTTGGTGCTGCGTATCTTTCAGACCCGATGGGATCTTAGTCAGTCAAAACGTGACAGTCGTTTTGAACTTACTTTTGAATTATGAAGCCTTGGCCTCACAAGTGGTTGAAATCACTTCATTGACATCTGCAATAATAAGATTGTTTGGATTTGTCATAACAACATTGGACCTAACTAGAATGCTTTGTCACAAAATGATAGCTTTGCGAATTTCCAAAGCACGAGAAGAATCCTTTTCATGTTTGTTGTTTTCAAAATAGAAATCAACAAAGCACGTCATATTTATATAATTAATACCTATTATTTCACATTTCAAAATAAAATATTGGTTACAAGATAGAGATTGGAAGTTTAATGGCAATTGGTATTCACAAACTCATACACTACAAATTCATAATTTTTATTAAATAATAAACTTTCACGGTACCGAATTAGATTAATAGGTTAAAATAATAATTATGTTAAATAATAATTTTGAATTTTTCTATGATAATCGTAATTACATTCGCACTATGTTAAAAGATTACGACGGCTAAATAATTGACTATCATATTTATTGAAAACTTTTTTTTGTTTATTTATACCGATACTATTTTTAATCTATTTTTAAAATAAACTAATTAAGTTAATGCATTTATATTGAATTAACTTAACAAATTCTATTTGTTCATATTCAATTGATAATATTGTTAAGTTCAATATGTTTTATTTTATTAAATATATATTTATTGAATTTTAAAAATAGGCTATAAGTTAGTAAATTGTAATAAATCAATTGATTAATATATTTTATACAATCCTAAGACTATTAATTTATAGAGTTTATATATATATTACAATTGCCTGAAGGTTACTAGTCCCTTAATGGACAATGAGAAAGGTATTCAGTTCAGTGTGAGATCGAAAACTCGTTAAAGGTAAATGAAGGTCGTGAGATGTTGAGTTTTCATCGAATGGATTAGGTCCTTGGTCTATTGCTTAATAGTCAATTCATATTAACAACGAACTTTGATTCTTTGTCTACTTTTTTTTCTTTTGTTTGTTTAATCCGAAGATTAAAAAACTTAACTAATTCAACTGTAAAAGTCTTGACCTGATTGAGTCTATTTAACTTTCTAGTTTGATTTACATTAATAACTTTTATTCTTAAAACTCAACCAATTTTTTAGTTAATCGTTCAATTTTGTAAATTAATCAATTTTTATAAATGAAAATAAATAAATTAATTTTATTTAATAGCCTTCTTTTTTAAACTTTAAATTCTTCAATGTGTACAGACAATGTCCTTTAATTATATTTTAAAATTTTTAGTTCTATTCAATATTTAACTGATCATATGATGGTTTGATATTGGTTGAACCTTTTAAACTTTAAGCCTCTTGACTTACTAGTTTAATTTCTAGTCCAATTTTTAAAACATTACTTTAATTAAATATATGCTATAAACCCTCCACAATAAATGTTGTGTAATTTCTCGTTCTTTGTTATGATATCTTTTCTACTTTATTGTGTTAAACTACATATATGTATTCGTAAATATATTACTGTAGACAAAATTGAAAATGTCAATGTTCCTAAAATTTTATAACAAAGTCGTAATTCATAATTAAAATAATGTTCTTTTGCAGTAATTTCGCTAGTGGTCATCTTAACTGCAAATGTTATGTCTTTTTAAGGCTATTCAAATTTTATAATAACAATGATGAAGTTTTCAAAAAGTCAAAGTCATCGTATCCAGTGCACAAGGTTAATAATGCATGTTTATATCTTAAGCGAAGTAATAAGGGTGAATGAAGCGATAAGGTTGAGGACCCTCAAAGAGCATACGCTACAGCTTGAAGGGTGTGTCATTGCCAGTGAAACAAGGTCAACAGTTCCAGTTCTAATGGTAGACGATCTTATAAAGTCGCTTTATTATTAAAGCCCAAGAAGCAGCTAGCCTAGGTTATTTACTAGGTTGTTAGGTTATATTATGTTTTTTCTTTCATATATATATATATATATATATATATAATTGTACTCTTTAACTGTGTATTAAGTGTGGAAGACATATATCAATAAAACAACAATTCTTTTGCAACTACTTTTCAATTTCTATCGATTTCTTCTTAGTATCAGAGCAAAAAAATTTGTTAAAAGAACACATTAAGCCAAATATAAATTCGTCTTCATTGTTCTCAGTCAATAGTTCTATTCCCATCATCATGACGAACTTTGTCATAGTGAAGCTCTCTCACGAGATGTATATTGTCTAGCATGAGCAGGTTAAAGGTTTAGCTCTTTGCTATAGAGTATGGGGACTGCTTATTGGAAAAATCAAAACCACAAAACCAGATGCTACCATCGAAGCCACCAAAATAGCTTAATCATCCAAAACCAAGGAATATATGCAAGCAGAAACCGAAGAGTATATCATTTGGAAGCAGATTGATCTGATGTTGCGAGCTCTACTTATTGCTATGCTCTCTCCAGAAGTTTGGGACTAGCAATTGGGCAAGAAACATCAAAGGATCTCTGGAAAACTCTTGAACAAGAGTTTGCCAGTATAACTCAAGAAAGAGAGTTTTCTTTACTATAACAACTGACTTATCTTTGCAAAGAATTGGATACTCCTATGATGGAGCACTTGTGGTCATTCAAATCAATATGCGATCAACTAGCCACAATTGGAAAACTAGTATCAGACACAACAAAGGTATATCATCTCCTTATGAGCCTTGGTCCTAATTACAAGGACTTTGCTACAATTATGGTTAAATCTCCCTTGCCTACATACTTTGAATGTATGTCTCATATAAACTCCTATGAAGCACGAAAAATAAGGATGTCAATTTTGGCCTGGTTTATCCCAATTTTGGCCCAAGTTGACCAGGTCACAGGTAGGCCACAGGCCAAAATTCATCAACCCGATCAAGGTTAGATAGAGCGTTGGCCGGCCCGTGGCCTGATCATAACTTTATAAATGACGTCGTTTTTGACGTTTTAAATATATATATATAAATAAGGTGGGTTGAGTGCTGAGCTAGGAGCGCCCCTCCTCGTTGACATCCCTAACGAAACATATATCTCGAGAACACTAGCACTGCATCATTTTCTCTTGCTGCACGAAGGGAATCACGAAAAGGAAGAAACAACAATCGTGATACAAATCGTTTTTCTTCACAAGGTAAAGGTTTCTATCCAACTTCAACTCATGTCATTAATCCTTCATCGAATCAAGCACTTGCAGGGATCTATCAATTATTTCAGCAACAAACTGGAAACACAAAGGTTCTACACAATTCTCATTTGTAAGTAGGCTTAAGGAGAGTCATCCACCACCACTAGGCATGTGATGAATGACACCAGTAGAACGTGAGCTATATAAAGATGAAGTTTGTCAATGATGCAATGGACATAGGCACATTGCGAAGATATGTTGGGGACTACTACGGTCTTCCAACAACTCCAACTATTTACCTCAAGCTTTAGTAGCTCTCACATTGGATAACCCACTCTCAGATGTTGAATGGATGATTAATACTAGAGCGTCAAATTACATGGCTCATGATTTAGGTATATTTACATAACTTAAAAATTATATTACATGGCTCATGATTCAGGTATATTTACATAACTTAAAAATTATATAAGCCACGACTTTGTTATTATTGGTAATGGAACAAAACTTGGAATTGATGATATCAGAGAAGTGCCCATTACTGATGGTAAGAAGATACTCTCATTAAAGGAAGTATTACATGTCCCATAACTTACACGAAATTTTTTATCTATAAATCAGCTCACGTCACAAAATAAAGTGGGCTATGAATTTACTGATAAGTTATTTTGTGTGAAGGAATGAAAGACAAGGAAGATTCTGTTGGTTGGAAAATGTAAAGGAGACCTATACATAGTGCCTAAAGTTTAACCTGGGTTTGTTGTACAAAAATCGGCTCATACCAAGGAGGTTTGGCATCACCGTCTGGGTTGCTCACAGGACTTATCGCTACATCAAATTATGTCGGATGGCTTAATATCTTTAGTTTTTAGTGATAAGGATAAACATCTTTGTCAAAGCTGTTACATTAGTAAACTTAGCAAACTGCCCGTTCATTTATCTGAAACAAATGTTAGTGAACCGTTTGCAAAAGTACATTGTGATTTATAGGGAATTGCCCCAATTTTATCTCTATGCAAATTTCGATACTAAGTGTTGTTTATTGATGATTATGTTTTATACATGTGGTTGGCCCTAATGAAATATAGGGCTGAATTTTTTTATATATTTCTATCCTTTAGGCAATTTGTGTTTCATCAATTCAACAAGAAGATCATGGTGTTTCACTCTGATAATGGAGGGGAGTTTGTTAATCAGAAGCTTGGAAACTATTTTCGCAATAACGGTATTATTCACCAATTGTTCTGTCCTTACACACCAGAGCAAATCGGGAGAGTGGAACGATGACATCGAACTATAAAAGAGTTAGGAATGATAATGTCGTTCCACAGTGGTTTGCCACACTATTTCTGGACAAAGGCTTTCTCCACCACTACTTACTTAATAAATTGATTACCGTCATCAGCTCTTAATTTTTATATTACTTATTTTAAATTATATGGTGAGAATGCTAACTATAAAAATCTTTGAATTTATGGTTATAAATACTTTCCCTACACTTGGGACACAAGGAAGACAAAATTCGATCCCAAGTCTACTCCTTATATTTTTGTTAGGTATAGTGATAAGCATAAGGGGTTTAAATGATATCATCCAACTACAAGAAACATACTTGTGTCTTACCATGTGGTTTTTGATGAGAAATTTCCACCATATAAACATGTATCACAATTTGAGCAATACCATAAGGAACGATAAAAATTTCTTGAAGAAGTGAATTTTGATGATGACAACAAACATGAAACTTTTGCACCGTCCACTTCAATGTCAATAGTTGACCTTCCAGTTCCCTCTCTTTTTGTTGCCAAGTTGATTTCACCAAGGGATGCAGCAGCTCAACCTTCTCATGACATTCCTAAGGCCTTCAATGGTTCAGATGCACATGAGACAGAACTAAACGTCGAGCTCGACTCTAAATCACATGTCTCACCAGATACACAGGATCATGACAATAGTCATGAACTCTTCGTGTTAAATTCAGCCTCTATCGACTCAAACCTTACATCTGATCTCATCCCTCAACATTTAGGTCTGTCTGTTACCCCAACTAAAACTAGTTTAATTTCCTCTACTGTAGGATCCATTGAAGACAATGTTGAATAGCCTAATCGACATCCAATGCGCACACATTCTCAGTCTGGCATTGTCAAGCCAAATCCTAAGTATGCACTCACTATGACATATGGTACTATTCTAACCGAACTCAAAACGACCAAAGAAGCTCTTACTCATGTTGGCTAAAGACAAGCAATGCAAGAGGAACTTATAGCTCTTCATGACAATCAAACGTGGGATTTAGTTCCAGAAATCCTGACATCATGTGATCAGGTCTAAATGGGTTTACAAGGCAAAACTTTGTGCTGATGGCACTCTAAAACGCTTAAAGGCCAAGTTAATAGCTAAAGGATTTCATCAGATCGATGGAATCGACTTTAATGAGACTTACTCAACCATCATCAAACTAGGTACGATTATTAATTCTTAGTATTACATTGGTTCGGGGCTAGATAGTTCGACAATTAGATGTCAAGAATGTGTTCTTACATGGTGTCCTTACAAAAGATATCTTTATGGAACAACCTTTTGGGTTTGTCGATTTACATCCTTCGAATCATGTCTGCAAACTCAAATGAGCTCTATATGGCTTGAAACAAGCTCCAGTTTAATCGTTTTACTGCTTTTCTTTTAAAACTTAGGTTCCTTTGTAGCATGGCAGACTCCTTATTATTCACGTTGCATTATTCTTATGGCACAATACTTCTTACTCTCTATGTTGATGACATGCTTTTCACAGGATCAAATACTCAAATATTGATGGATTTGTATCTCTTTTACATACAAAATTTTCAATGAAGGACCTCAGAACTATTCATCATTTTCTTGGCGTTGAAATTCAACACAATGATCATGGTCTCTTACTCTTGCAATCTCACTTTGCCTACTTTATTCTGGAAAAGGCGCAAATGTTAGATTGTAAACCCGCCAAGATGCCTCTAACTTCCAAAACTCCCTCACCTCCTCAAAGTAGAATATTGTCGGATCCAACACCGTATAGAGCTATGATTGGATTCCTTCAATACTTGATGTTCACCAGGCTAGACCTCTCTTTCACTGTTAATTTTGCTACTCAATTTTCTCAAACACCAACATATTATAGTTTAACTCTAGTTAAGCACATCCTTTAATATATTAAAGGGACATTAAAACTTGGCATGCAATTTATAGCAGATACTACACTTAATTTGTGTGCCTTTTCTAATGCAGATTGGAGGGATGTTCACTAACTCGACGGTCTACAACCTACTACTACACATTCCTTGGTTGAAATATCATCTCTTGGTGTGTCAAGAAACAAACCACCATTGCTCGCTCTAGTACAGAAGTTGAATTTAAGGTCATTGCCCATGCTGCCGCTGAACTTACTTGGCTTACCTACTTGCTTTGAGATTGTGTTGTTACTTTACCAGCACTGCCTCTTCTTCTCTACGACAACCTTAGTGTATTATATATGATAGTAAATCCAATCTTCTATGCCTGCACGAAGCACATGGAACTCAACTACCATTATGTACGGGAACATGTTGCACTTGGGATGTTGATCACTCGACATGTTCCTTCATCGTATCAACTTGTCGACATTTTTATCAAGTCTCAATCTCAAGCTTCTCTACTCTCTTTCTGCACCAAACTTTGCCTCGAACCTCGATATAGTTTGAGGGAGGCTAATAATGCAAGCTTATATCTTGAGTAGAGTGATAAAGGTGAATGGAGCGATAAGATTGAGTTCTCTGAAGAACATACTCTACAACTTGAAGAGTGTGTCACTACTAGTAAAACAAGGTCAGCCGGGTCCAGTTCTAGTGGTAGAGGACCCTATAAAGACGTTTTATTATTAAAGCCCAAAAAGCAACTAGCCTAGGTTATTTACTAGGTTGTTAGGTTATTTCATGGTTTTTCTTTCGTGTGTGTGTGTATATATATATATATATATATACTCTTCAGCCGTGCATTAAGTGTGGAAAACATATATTAATAAAACAACAATTCTTTAGCAGCTGTAGAAATTGATTTCTTCTAAGATTCTTTGTTTTGCGAAGGTCTGAAGAAGGTCATCGATATAAGCAGCCTTCCCTTTGTATTTTTTTTCAAAAAAATTATTTCTGTGATTCGAACTTGTGATCGAAAGGAGCAATTTTTACTAGTTATTCTAAACCTCTCTCATGTTAAAATTTTCGTTTAACATAATTAATAAAGTTAAGTGTTTTTATGGTAGTTTAGTCCTTCGCTACCAAAGCAACTCTTAGATTTTGAGTTGCTTCACTGAATATGTAATTTTAAATCAAATACTTCACATTCAAAGTATCCTAAATTCGTAGGTTTTATTACTTCAAATTTCGAGGTGCAATTCCCGATGCAATCCCTATTCTCAACAAAGGAAAAGAGGATATAAACACACGAAAAATATATTTCTTATCGAGAATAAGTGCATTTTTGGAGATAAAATTGTCTGTTTCACAATCCCTATTTCCACCCTTTGCCATTGCACAACATCCAAACATTTAACAATAAATAAACAAGGCAGAGCTAAATATGTGATGGCAAGCAATGGAACTGAGTAAGAATAGGGATTATAAAACAGACGATTTCGTGCCGCATTTCTGGTCCTCATCAACCGCCCAATAAAAGCACCGAAAGAGCTAGCTCTTCTGGTCCTGGTAGCGGGAATAATATATAGTAGGTACAACGTAGACTTTAGCTATAGGCTTCTAGTTTCAATGTATTTCCCGAAGTTGATTTGTCAGGTACGAGTTATATCACAATTATTATGAAAATCTTCGGAGACAAATACTGCCATTCCGTGTACTATTTGAAAGCTCCAACTAACAAAGACCACAAAGGGATGAAGCAAAAAGGCCAAAACAGAAAAACACGTAAGAAATGGACCGAATTCCTTATTGTGGACAAGAGAATGTTGTGCGGGGGCTCCACCAAACGCTGCCCTCAACTTGTGCTTTCCATGCGTTTTGCCTTGTGTGTTTACGTACTTTGGACAATCATATGGAACCAAATTGTGGTTTTCAATATCAAATTAATGCACTGTGATTTCAGCAGTCGGTCGTCGTCCACCGACCAGGACTCTGGCAATTAATTGTAAATTCTGCGTTAGCTGTAGGGATAAGTTGGTTTCAAGTGGTGCTGTAGTCTTGTAAATTTTGTCCCATGTCCTTAGGATGATTCGGTTTCAATAAAAAAACCTTCAACTTATTGAAGATTTTTATGTTTAGTGAGATTTTACAATTAGATGCAATAAAGTTTTTTTCTTTGACAAAAAAATAGATTTATCTTTATTTGGTGAAAGTGGATAAGTAGAGCATTCCAAGTCAAGTTCGAATGTGTGTTTAAAGTAGCACTAAATAAATTACATGGGATTCAACTAAAGATGTTCTTGCAGTTGCAGGCCTAAAGTATCTCTATTCTATCATTTTCATCACCGTCACTCAAATCTTCCTACTAAATCAATTACATGGACTCAACTAAAGTAGTAAGTGCAGGTCTAATGTGTCTGTCGTTTGATCTCAACCAAAGTAGTCTTTACAGGTCTAATGTGTCTCTATTCTTTACTAATTATCTCAAGTAAGGTAGTCGTTGCAGATCTAATGTGTCTCTATTTTTTACCGATTAGTAATTATCATTCCCTTACCGTGACTCAAGCCTTCAAACTCTTGAAATAGAGGACTCGTAAAACGGCTTATTTCACCACTTAGACCACTCACTATCCCCAAGGAGTTCAAATTAAATTAAATTAACAGTTACACCTTCTCACGGCATAACAGTTACATTTTCCTATAATGTAACTGTTATACTTCTATTCACAGTAAGGGTCAAATGTGCGGGGAAGTATCATTGATTCTAAATTTCTAAACATGTTATGGACTTGGCTGACTTGTGTTTCTTCTCAATATCTTGAACAGCATCGATAAGAATATACATGTAATCCAGAGTTTTGGTCATGACATCTGTTAGAGAGGTCCATGTCCATCTTGACTTCAATTCCCTAGAGAAAAATGGTATTTTACATTATAGAACCAAGAATGTAACAACAAAAGAGGGTTAGTGCTTTCTTACAAAATATGCACACAATTGGCCGAACTTGTTAACCCTCTGCTTGGTCGAGATTTACCAAGGCTTATGTAGCTCGATGCGGGCAACATTTGATTTTGAGTAAGCCACTTGTAAGTCAATTCATTGCCTATGGATGAGTAAGGTATTCTGAATCTAAACAATTCAAGCTCCTGGCCTCTATAGAACCTCGGAAAGCTTGAAAGATGAGACCTTTCTTTGCTAACATTCAGGCAACTGTCAATTCTTGAATCTGTAATTTTCATTCTTCTGTACTTGGCCAGGTAATGCAGGTAGTTTTGCTCCTTCTGCAGCTTTTGTTTGCTCTTTTGCTGAAGGTAGGTTTTGAGATTTCAAGCAGAACTAAATTTTCAAAATGGATAAATAAGTAAAACCCGGCTTAGTAAAAGGAAGAAAGTTGATGTAAACAGGATTTGTAAGCCATTCAACACATGATTTCAAACAGCAGCCATGTTACACAAGGTCAAATGGAATTTTAACTTCTGATGCATGTACAAGGTGTTTAAATAAAAACTTAAACAGAGAGCATCATACCTTCATAAAGAATTAAGTTAAGTGACTGGGAGAAACTTCACCAGTTTCCCAACTTAATGTCTTGAGCATTCGGTTTATCTCTTCAACCATTGAATGTGAAAAATCACCCATTGTAAACTTTTCAAAAGCTCCTCTCACTTCAATCAGACTATGGGCAGGCTCCTTCTTCAATCCACTACCCTTTAGCATCTTCCTCGCCTCTGCAACATAATCCCACATTTCATCTGAAGCATAAAGGTTTGACAACAAAACGTAGGGTGAAGTGGTTGAAGGCTGAAGCTTCAGAAGCAGTTTAGCCAAATATTCCCCCAATACAACATCCCCATGCAGCCTACTAGCAGAAAGCAAACTTCCTAGAACAACAGGATCATGCCCAAAAGGTAAATTCTTCATGTAGTCCACAGCCTTGTGTAATCTCCCGGCTCGTCCCAACAAATCGATTAGACAAGAAAAATGCTCCATGTTAGGAGAAACCCCGTAAGTCTCCTCCATCGAATCAAAATAAAACTGACCTTCATCTACTAGCCCTGCATGATTGCAAGCTGTTAAGAGGCCAATGAATGTAATAGAATCTGGCTTTACCCCCAATTTCTTCATCTTTTTAAAAAGGTCAATGGCCCTCCTTCCAAGCCCATGGTTTCCAAATCCAGCTATCATGGTATTCCAAGAGACAAGGTTGCTATTGAGCATATTGTTGAACACAGTATGTGCATTTTTTATGCAACCACACTTAGCATACATGTTAATTAGAGCGTTACTAACACCAACATCTTGAATCACCCTTGTTCGAATTAAAAAACAATGAATTTGTTTTCCATGGCGTATTGATGCTAACGCAGCAGATGCAGCAAGTGCGCTAGTAAAAGTAAAATCATCTGGCTTCACCCCATGTCCGTTTGTCATCTCTTTGAAATTAATCAAAGCTTTTTCAGGATGATTACAATGAGAACAAGTGGCAATAAAGGTGTTCCAAGAAATCAGGTCCATCTCTTCAATCCGTCTAAAAATCTTCCCAGCCTCTTCTATCAGCTGAAACTTTGAATACATCGTTATTATGACATTACCAACAAAAGCAGACAGGTCAAGCCTAAATTTGATTGTTTGGCAATGCAACGCTGCTCCTTTCTTTATATCATTCAATTGGGTGCAAATTCCCAACACTCCTGCAAAAGTAAACTTGTCAGGTAACAAACCCTGTATGTTCATGAGTTTAAACGCCCCCAATCCTTTTTCCGGCTGTTGGCTCTCAGCAAATCCAGAAATCAGAGCATTATAAGAGACAGTATTTGCCTCGGTCGACTCATTATGCACCAAAACGGCATCATCCCATCGTCCACATTTGATGTACATAGTGATGAGAGCGTTGGAAACAAAACACACATAACCATAGCCAAGCTTCAAAGACAGAGCATGAACTTGTTGGCCTTGAGGCAACGCAGGAATACTAGCACAGGCACTAATAACACTGCCAAAAACAAACTCATTGGGCTGAATCCGCATTTGGGAAAAAAGGTTTAGCGCCAATAGAGAGTGCCCAGCTTGATCATAACCAGAAATCATAGCAGACCAAGAGACAAGATTTCTAAAAGACATTTCGTCGAACAAATTACGAGCGTAGAAAGTATCGCCACACTTAGAGTACATATTAACCACATGATTGGACACAGTAACATCAGATAACATGCCCGTCTTTAATGCAACAGCATGAAGTGAAAGACCTTCCCTCAATGCCTTGAGTTTTGAGCATTGGTGCAGCAGGTATCCAATTCCAACAGCTTCTCCTCCCACCATCTCATTTAACGACGTACAAAACCTTAAGAAAAAGTAGGCCCAGAATTTAGTTCCAGACTTGACATTGGAACATGGGCTATGTTCCCTTGAGTCAGATACATTTTGAGTCCAGCACATGAAACCGAGTCGAGTCCATAAGAGGATAGCATTACCATACCATACCGTGTAAAGTAAAGTTTGATGCAAAAAGCAAGTTGCAGAGCTCAGCAAGTGAGCTGTGAATTATGTTGAGAGGGTAATGTGGATAGATAAAGGCAATAATTATGATTGACATGAATCTAAATTGTGAGTAATTCAAACATAATTACAAAAAAGGCCTCTAACTATAACATTAAAGTTACAATTGCTATAATTAATACTTTGATTTATTAATTGATCTAAGTATTATCTAAATTTTTAGTTTGGAAACACTTTCTCAATACTGAAAGTCTCAACTCTCAACGTCAACGGAGTGAGTCACATGCGGTGTACAAGCAAAATGACAACTTGGGAGGGGGACGGGGACACCGGGACAGGGACACCCCCCGCGGTCACATGTGCGCTTGTGATCAAACAGCTCTCCTATCCTTGAAAGTTGAAATAAATATCGGAAAGGTATAAAACAATTAAAATAGAGCTACTGTCTTTTTCCTCGTATTACTTTTTTGTTTTCTAAAATCAAAGACTCGTGGGGTAGGGGTAGGGCTTTCTCTTTTTTAATTATATTCATGTATCTTTTTTAAAATCAAAGACTTCTGTGCTATGTCTCAGACAATAACTGATAACATGATTTACTTTAAAAGCAACAATTGCCTTTTGCGTTTCAGTGTCGAGAAACGACAAACATGAATTAACGCACAGAGAATAAGAACCATAATCTGCGCATCTGGATAGCCGAAAATCTATCGCCTATGTTTGAAACAAAACGAAACACATTTGTCGCTTCGTTTATTAACAAAGAAAATACTAACAGCGAACCGTAAACTTAGAAATACCAAGAATAATTCAACAAGCAATTATGTGATATCTTTAATAAAAAACATACTATTCTAAGCACTTGTTTGGATGGGTTTGCCAATAGAGCTTTTCTTATAAGAGCTTTTCTAAGAAGCTAGTTAACTGTTTGACTGCCAATTAAAAAAATAACTTTTTTGAAAGAGCTTCATACAATAAACTGTTTGGTAACATAAAAATAAAATATACTTTTATTAATTTTAATTATACGTTATTTTGTAATAAAAATTATTTATGCATATAAATAATTTTTAAAGTATATTGATCAATGAGTTTATATTTACTTTACAATTGTTTGACAAATTCACTTCCATCTTGTAGGAAATTATTTAAAGAGATGTCTCATTTTCTTGTA
>JAOQMS010000179.1:15840177-15854008 GCA_027563885.1 Erythroxylum longipes
ATTTATATGTGAAATATGTGAAAATTATTGTTATTTCATATTAATTGTGATTATTATTTATTATTTTGATTTTTGGATACATGGTTAAAAATATACAGTACAACTTTACAATATGATAATGGACTATTTTGTAATTTTTAAAAAAGTTCAGGGACTATTTTATAAATTTAAAAAATTATCCAAAACGGTATCTGGTATTGACTGATACCAGTATAATATCATACTAAGTGTGACATAAGTTTTCTTCAATTGTTTTTATGCTATCTAATCTACTTCCGTTATTAACTAACAAAGACAACACTGTGGCAGTTAAGATCAACAAGATTATGAAAGCTACTAAATCGCACTTGAATTGAAGCAGTCATTCCTACTCTCTGCTCCTTTTTTAAGACAAACACCGAACAACGGGATCACCACTTCTGTCTTTTTTAACTCTTTCTCCAATCATATACACTCTTTCCTTTTCTCTCTCTAAGACTCCTTTCCTTGTGGGCTTAGTATAAAGCAAATGGTTAATTGCATCTCGTCCGAACCGTTGTCTAGCCATAGCTAAGCTACCGTTTTAGCTTCTGCTTTCAACAAACAGAAAAAGGGTTGCATTCTGTTTCACTCCATTCACTCTTGTTACTGCCTTTTTTTTTGCCTTATTCGTTTCGTTTGTTTCTGTTGTCTGTAAGTGGAAGATGGTAATCAAAAGCTGGATAGGAATGTGAAAAAAAATGTAAATTAAGAAGCTGCTCTTTATGGGTTCTGCTTTTTCTTTTTTTATTTTTGTAGGGTGGTAGCTTTCTTTAGTAGCTGAAAGGTCAGGTCTGGATCTTTCTCTTCATATTCTTTGCTGACAGATAGAGGTGATTCATGATTGGTCCTTCTTGTCCATTTTTTATTGTTTAAAAATTGTTTCTTTCAAATTTTCTTGCATGTTTTCATCCTCGTTGTGGTATGCAGATTCGCTTGCATAAGTTCGTGAAAGTAAATCAAGTCGCTACTCTGATCTGATCACGCGGTCTTTCTCTCTGCCTCTGGTAATTCACTTGATTTAATTCTATTTTTCCTTCTGTTTTGGCTTCTTTCTTTTGAAACTTTGGTTGATTTTATCAGTGTAAGCTAATGGATCTGTCAAGTTCAGTAATTGACGTTGAAGCTACTTAATTTAGTGGCGGTGGTCGCTGCCACTCACTCTTCAAAGCATCTCTATTTAAAGTCTTATTCATCTGCTTCGTACTAAGCTAATACATAGCATTTGTTTCCGTTTTAAACTTTCTGATGTTGCAAAGTCAATCTCTTTTGGTTATTGTAATTTGTGGGGCTTTCGTTAGCGCTCAATTTTTGATTTGTGCTTGTGAGGTCGGATCTGAGATTTCTTCCACTACCTGACATTCCACTTATTTTGTGAACTTATTAAATTTCTCAGTTAGTCTACCATTGTTACTTTAAGAGCTTTTCTCAAATCGTGTTAGACTATGTTTACTTTTCTTTAATTTCCACATTGCAAATAATATGAGCTAAAAGTCTGAAATTTTACCTGTAGCAATTAAAAGCAAATTAGTTAAGTTAAAAGATGTTATCTTTATAAGCTTTTGGACAGCGATAAGTTCTGATCATCTTGGTTTATGTAACTCGTGCACTTGTGCTATTTTCTGTCTGAAGCTAACTGGTTGCGATAATGTTCTAGCAGTAAGCTGTAGGCAGCGACTGAAAATGTGGGTAATAAGCATCTTGTTCGCACAACTTGTCTTCTTTTCTCTATTCGTTTGTGGGATAAAAGAGATCTATATTGTGACAATGGAGGGAGATCCTGTGATAAGCTATAAAGGAGGTGTCCCAGGCTTTGAAGCCACTGCCCCCATATCCGATGAAAAGATCGACACTACCAGGTATGTGAAAACATAAATGTGCTTTATGCGACTGTGAAATGAATTTTCAGGTGTATACTCATTGTCACTATGCTTTAGTTTCATATATTTGCATATTGTTGAAATGGATGATTAGTGTTCCATCTCATTTGCAGCTTATGCTCCTGTGTTATGTAATTTAAAAATTCTAGTTTTGACCATCAGGACTGAATTTCCTCAATATATGCACCATAGGCTTCTTGCATTTATCATATCCTGTCATCTAATGTAGTACATACCCTCAACTCTTTGACGATTTCTTTTACACCCAGCAGTCATGTTCCATGTTCAAAAGAAAGTGTTTAGCAGCTTCAATTCTGTATGCAATTTCTTTCCAAACTTTCTTTTGGTGATGCAACCAAGCTTCTAACCCTGTTTCTAGTCCCCTTGAAAGTTTACAACATTATTATTGACATGCACTTTCTATATCAGAGGTTTTGAAGTAGTTGAAAACAACTATTTTAACTCTTGTCCCTCTACCAGTGAGCTGGTCACATCATATGCCAAGCATCTTGAAAGTAAACATGATATGCTTCTTGGTATGCTGTTTGACGGTGGGACCTACAAAAAACTGTACAGCTATCGACATCTTATAAACGGATTTGCAGTTCATCTATCAACTGATCAGGTGAAAGTTTATGTCACCCATTTACTGTTTGTCCCACCGTTAACAAATGGTTCTCCTTTTGGAAATTGTGTTTGCTTACGTAGTTTCAATATATTAGTAGGCAGATATTCTAAGACGTTTCCCTGGTGTAAAATCTGTGGAGAGAGACTGGAAGGTTAGGAGACTCACAACGCACACGCCACAGTTTTTGGGTCTTCCAACTGAAGTTTGGCCTACTGGAGGTGGCTTTGACAGGGCTGGAGAGGATATTGTGATAGGTTTTGTGGACTCAGGAATTTATCCATACCATCCAAGCTTTGCAACTCACAATGATGATCCATATAGGCCTCTTCCGAAGTATAAAGGAAAATGTGAAGTTGATCCTGATACAAAAAGAGACTTCTGCAATGGAAAAATAATTGGAGCCCAACATTTTGCTAAAGCTGCAATAGCTGCTGGGGCATTCAATCCTACCATAGATTTTGCTTCTCCTATGGATGGTGATGGACATGGAAGGTTAGATCCATTTCATAAAAATTGGAATTTTATACTTGCATTTGTTGTGCAAGTTGATGCAGATATTTGAATCACATATCTAGAAACATAGCACTTAGCTCACAATTTTAAATGAAGTGTGCTTCCCTTTATTAGAGAGAAAAGAAAAAAGAAATTGGAAAAGGAAATAACAAAGATGTAATTTCCATGTTTATTTATGTGGTCGAGCTCCTCAATTTTTTCTTTTCATGGAATAGGAAGGATGATAAGATAAATCTTTTAAGCTATTTCATTGAAATGGTATGCCTTACCACAAAAGCACAATCGTGGTGATATTTTTGAGAATGTGAATACAATAACTGTACTCATCATCAAATAATGAACAGCTAGTTTATCATCGTACATGTATTCTAGAAAGGTTTGCAGCTGATCCGCCATAATATTATGTTCTTTAAGTTCTACCTATTGGTTGAAAATTCTCCAACTGACATCATCAATACCAGCGTGTACCGTGATTATTGAATAATGTCAGAATCATTCAAGGAAAAATTTCTGTTTATACTAGTAAATGTTATTATCATTCTAAATTTATGTTAGTTCTGATGTCCAGTTGGTTGAGGGCATAGTTTTCTGTATGACACTGCTTGCTTTGCCTACATTTCATTGCTGTTTCTACATGTATGAGCACAACTTCTTGCAGAAATATCCATTTCAGTTAGAAATATATTCTCTCATATATTGGATTCATTTTTTATTCAACATTATCATAGATAAATGAGTTATATACAAGGAAAAACAAACAGGCAACAATTCATTGATTGCCACGAGAGCAGATCCGTGAGAAAAGGTCTTGTTGACAAAACTAAATATTGTTGAGATGCTTGAAGTATTTTTCTGGGTACCCCTAGAAAACTAAGAAAGACCATGGACAAATTTGAAAAAGTCCAGTTATTCATGTTAAAATCTCCAAGTTATGGTGCACAAAACTGGATGCTCCTCATATCTTTGGGAGAATATATGATACGATCATTATCCTTTCTGATAGTATGAAATACTGTTCTGATTAACATGCCTGTAAAGTATATGTAAAGCAAGATGTCTTTTAAATCTGATATCATGTTCTCTTTGCCTTTGTCACCGGCTACCAGTCACACAGCAGCTATTGCAGCGGGAAATAATGGTATTCCAGTGAGAATGCAAGGCCATGAATTTGGAAAAGCAAGTGGGATGGCTCCTCGTGCTAGGTACGAACAATAGCTGTTGCTGAAATGTGCTGTTGGAGCACTTCCCTGTTTTGCTTTTGTGTAGAATGACCAGTGCAATTGCATTTGCATAGGATTGCTGTGTACAAAGCACTCTACAGGCTTTTTGGAGGCTTTGTAGCAGATGTAGTAGCTGCTATTGATCAGGTATGCTGTTACCACTCTTAGCCAATAGCACATAACACAGTGCAATGATCAAGTATTGCTGCTTAATTTGTTTCCATTTTTGCTGTTTTTCCATGGTTTAAATTCCAGCTATATAATTTCTTTCGTCCTTGTCTTTATCCTAATGCAATCATATTAAGATACTCAAGCAAGTGGTCAAATAACATAACCTAACAATTACTTGGGTATAGTTGCATTGAACTCCTCCTAGATTCCGTTTTGTCAACTAATTATCAATTTTTGGCTATATTTTTTATGCTAGGGGTTTAGATTTCTAAGATAACATTCTAAACAGGCTGTTCATGATGGAGTGGACATACTCAGCCTCTCAGTGGGTCCAAATAGCCCTCCAGCAACCACCAAGACTACATTCTTAAACCCATTCGATGCTACACTTCTAGCTGCTGTAAAGGCAGGTGTATTTGTTGCACAGGCAGCAGGAAATGGAGGTCCTTTTCCAAAGACATTGGTTTCTTATAGCCCTTGGATAACATCTGTGGCAGCTTCAATTGATGACCGCAGATACAAAAATCATCTAACCCTGGGAAATGGAAAAATCTTGCCAGGAATTGGTTTATCCCGTAAGTTTTACAGACGAACTTCCTCAAGCATCTTGTATTTATCAATTGACTTCCTGCCAATTAATTTATTGGATTTTGGAGTCATAATCTGGCTCTTTGAGAGCTGAAAAGGTCAATGGATTGATGCAGCCTCTACACATGCTAATCAAACGTACACCTTGGTTGCTGCCAACGATGTGTTACTTGATTCTTCAGTCATGAAGTACAGTCCTTCAGATTGCCAGAGACCAGAAGTGTTCAACAGAAACTTGGTTGAGGGCAACGTTCTTCTTTGTGGTTATTCCTTCAATTTTGTTGTTGGTACTGCTTCTGTTAAAAAAGTATCGGAAACCGCCAGGAGTCTTGGTGCAGCTGGATTTGTTCTTGCTGTGGAAAGTGTTTCTCCGGGGACCAAGTTTAACCCTGTCCCTGTTGGTATTCCTGGAATTGTTATCACAGACGTAACCAAATCCATGGTAATATTTTTCTTTAATGAACTTTTGACCATGAATTTGCAAATACTATTGCATATACTTGAAAGCTGACTTTGTGATTTCTTGCAATCTATGGTCTCCTTTTCTTTCTCTGATCTTTCTAATTTTGAATCTGAGAGTTCTAATGACTTGTCGGATAATTATTGGCATTTAGACTTAATTTGCCAGAGTAACCATGTCATTTATTTAAGTATAATTATTCCAAAGTCATATCAATGGAAAATTGGAAACTAATAAAGCATTGTTTATTTTGCTATATAAATTTCACTTCCTTTGACCGCATTGAATTTTTTTTTAAAATTTTGATCAGTGAATAAACTGTTTTCGGTCCCTATTCTTTGCTCAATCTCTTTTTAATCACACCAGATAGTTGCTAACAGGATTGTTCTAACTACTGATATTTGGGTTTTGATAATTGCTGCCATTCTAGGATCTTATAGACTATTACAACATCTCCACATCAAGAGATTGGACTGGAAGGGTGAAAAGCTTCAAAGCTACAGGAAGCATTGGAGATGGTTTGATGCCTATTCTCCATAGATCGGCACCCCAAGTTGCCTTATTCTCTGCTCGAGGGCCCAACATAAAAGATTTCAACTTTCAAGATGCCGATCTCCTCAAACCAGACATCCTTGCCCCTGGTTCACTGATTTGGGCTGCTTGGTCTCCAAATGGAACAGACGAGGTAAATTATGCTGGTAAGTAATTTATCCGATTCTAATAAATACTTCGATAATAGCCATACATGCTCTAAACATTGAAGTGTGGGTCAATGGCTGGCTTCCCTTCAAGTTAGTGACTCCAGGGGTGGAAGGAGCATTCTACACCTTTGGGTGATAAAGGGCTAAGTACTAACTTGCTTGTTAAGGAGAGTTTCAAAACTACTAGTTTCGTGTTCTCAAATTTTGTGTATAGAAAACACTTGTGCCTTTCAAATCTTTCTTTGTTTTCTGGTAGGTGAACTTTACGGTGCATGTTCTAATGCATCTTAATGACAACAGTAAAATATATTTTGCACTTATCTGCTTTGGGCAGGGGAAGGATTTGCAGTGATATCTGGAACTAGCATGGCTGCACCACATATTGCAGGCATAGCTGCCCTTGTAAAGCAGACGCACCCTAGCTGGAGTCCTGCTGCAATCAAATCAGCCTTGATGACAACTTCAACAATGCTTAGTAGAGCAGGGAGACCTCTTCAAGCACAGCAATACTCTGAAACAGAAGCCACCAAGCTGGCCAAGGCTACTCCTTTTGATTGTGGAAGTGGTCATGTCAACCCGAGGGCTGCTCTAGATCCTGGACTGGTTTTTGATGCAGGTTCTTCTACTTATCTACCTCATGACTGCATTTGTTATTTCTAAGTTCATTCTCATGCGGAAAATTGTAAATTCATACTATTCTTTTTCATTTTTTTATAAATATTTTGGGAACATAATGAGCAGCTTTAGTATGCTGAACAGTCCCTTGTGAATTCCAGCAAGGTATTCGGCAATATTTGTTGATTAGCCAATAATTAAAGCTAGATTTTGTGGTGATTGTTGTACGATCATGAATAAAGATTTGTATGGAAAGCAAAGGGGATAATAGTCCCATTAAAGCTTCTTTACTTGTTTTTTTTGAGAATTAGCTTCTTTACTTGTTTAGTCTACCGAATCCCGCTGTATCTTTAATGTCTTCCTAATTTGCTTGTGCACAGGTTATGAGGATTACTTGGGCTTTCTGTGCTCTACTCCTGGAATTGACATCCACGAGATAAGAAACTACACAAACTCACCCTGTAATAACACCATGGGCCAGCCGTCAAATCTGAACACTCCATCAATTACAATCTCCCATTTGGTGAAAACTCATAGAGTCACTCGCAGAGTTACAAATGTATTCGAAGACGAAACATACGTGATCACGGCCAGAATGCAGCCAGCAATTGCCATTGAAGTTAACCCTCCAGCAATGACACTGAAACGAGGCGCATCAAGGACATTCTCAGTGAGTCTTACTGTTCGATCGGTGACTGGATCGTACAGTTTTGGTGAAGTTCTCATGAAAGGAAGCAGAGGGCATAAAGTAAGGATCCCAGTGGTAGCTATGGGATACTGGAGATAGAATGCAATATTTTGTTAAGAAGTTTTTAATATTCTTGGTATCATTTGGTAATAAAGCTCAGATATAACAATATTGTAAAATTATACTTGTTGAATCCATGTAAAGTAGCTCTAGTGTTAATACAATACCTAACAACACTATTCCACTTCTGCTAATTAAGTAGCAAGGACCTTCCATTTTCTTTTTGATCTGTGAGCTTCGTCTTTTTGTCAATCGCCATCAGGTTCTTAATTATTCAAACGACTCTGATGTTTGACACAACTCGGTACAGATAGACAGGACAAAGCGTTAGGTCCCATCTCCCAAACATGGACAGGGCTTGTCACATGTTTATAGGCTTGATTGGTTTAGGTACGCCTTCCGATGTGTCCAAAAAAAAAAAAACGAGGAATACTAATATACAAAAAAGGAAAAGGCAGACTACATTTTTAAGCACTTATAACCGTATCTTCCACTTTGGCTATAGTCATACTTTAAACTCATTCACTAAAGCTTTTCCTTCTTCGGGTCTCGGCCATACATAAACACACAACCAAAGTCGGTTAACAGAAGCTCTGTACGGTGTTTCTTTTGGCTCTTCGTCATCAGAAGATATAGCATAGAGTTTTTTAATGATATAGAATAGAGTTTTTCGTTAACAATATAATATAAATAAATTTTATCTATTTAAAAAAGGATATAAAAAATTAATTTTTGATGACATTATTTTGTAGCTCTTGATTGAGCCTAAGCTGGGCCGAACTTAGACAACCGTATCCTGAGCTTAGCATGTGGCTCGATTGGGCCAAAAAAAATCTCAATTTGTAACCTGATTTGTTGATTTTAGGTCAGACCAGGTCGAATTGAATTAGGCTCAGGCTGAATTACCATTCATACATGCACATTGTTATATTTTCTTTATTGTGTATGATATATATATATATATATCACCAACAAAGTGAAATCTAAATTTCGTATAAAATATAAATAATTACATGGATAATTTCTTTTCTAAATGAATATGTATTTATAAATAAATATTTACTATTTTAAGATCAATATTAATTCAATATATAAAATTTGTAAGTTAATGGCTTATTTTAGAATCAAGAAGAGCCTTTTTTTTTAGAATTTTATATTTAAAAGCACTTTTTCTTTACTACAGCATATGAAGTTGTGCTATATATGGTGCATCGTTGTCCTTTCAAAGCCCATCTGGTTGAATGACGATTCTGATCCTGAATACAAATCCCCCAACATACCCCTTTTTAAAGATTAATTAAGAAGGTAATAACGATTGATATTTTCAAATTAAGTTTTTCTTTGATTTGTCATCAGAATTATTAAAATAAATAAATATATTGATTACGTAGTGTTTTCAATATTATGTGCTCTTTTAATCGAATTTATATAATAATGTGGACTAAGAAGGTATCCAAGCTGGATTGTGTTCCGTCTTACTTGGCAAATACTTATCAGTAATTGTAATTGGTTAGAAATCGTATGACTGATACTCACCATTTTATTACCAATAAAAGTGTGAATATGCGCAGAGCCACATAAGTTACATATTTGTTGACCAAGATTTATCATCACCGCAATCAGGATATAAAATTTTCCTCCTAGGTAAGAAAATCCCACAACCAATACTTAATTTGTAGTTCAATGCATAATTGACTTTTCCATATAATCAATGCGGTTAAACTGACCTACCGAATAATTGCAACTTCATATGACTTTCGCATCCAACTGATGTTGCACATCTAATTACACATAATTTCATCAGGCCCTGACTTTCATGTATTAGTTGAAAAGGTTATTCAAACCTAATTTTGCTTTCTTTAGAGTCCATCACTGTTGGTTTTGAGCTACATAACTACACGTCTTAAGAGCGTAAAGAGGGCGCAGATTCAAAGAACAACTTGCTTGCTACCTAGATAGCTAGTCTTTGATGAACAAGATATATGAATTCAGCACTCAGATTAACGAATTGGTTACTGTCGTTTTGTTTTGTCAAACTACTACAAAACCTCGATTGAACTCGTGAAGAATTTTGATCACAATTGTGCAGGAAAACATATTAATCAAAAGCCCCCAAAAAATCACAACTGTGGTCAGTGATCACCACTTTCCCTAGCTTTTACTTTAACTTACCTGTAAGTGAAACTGAATCTTCTTTTAGGGTCTCCAAGTGCACTTCATGCCACTCAAAACACATTTCTTGTGAATCAAACACTTCCTGGGACTCGGTTCTCCGGTTGAATGATTTCTCTCTAATTGTGGCCAGAAGTGGTTTCCATGTTCTACCACCACCATATGACCTGTCTAGATCACACGCCGCCCCGATCGTTCCTGCCTCAGAATATCTGTTCGGACTACTAACCGGCGAGTTCCATACCGGACTAATCGACCCTTTTGGGGTCGTCGAAAGAGGAGTAGGTTTTGAAGGAGAATTAGACTGCACAAACGTAGTTGAATTGGCTATGGCAGTGAGCTTACTTACCAGAGCGGCAAAATCTGAGGGACTGTTTGTTTCGAATGCTGAATGAGGCAACAAGAAATAGATTTGGCCTTGTTTAAGTTCTTCATACTCTTTAAGAGGCTTTGATCCTGGTATTAGAAGCTGAGCTGTTGTGCACACGAAATGCTTCGTCCTTTTGCCTATGACTTGTCCGACTGAGACTGGATAATCAAAGATCTCTACATAACCATTCAGGTGAACTACTCGAATGCTTTTTGATTCAGGCAATGGTTTACAAGACAAACAAGAACCCATCTTTCTCTCTCTCTTAGCTTATGCTATTATTTGCCGGCCACAGTATACTCAGAAGGAAGAGACTTGTATATAACCGGTGAAGAATTGAAAAAGGACTCTTTACTTTTAAACGCTGGTGATAATTAATCTTCCAATTCCAAGATAATCTATATCAACTTTTCACCTATCTGATTCTGATGGCTGGCTTTCCATTTCTGCGGAACCCGTTTCATCTTGTTTATAACATTTTTGACGTTCTGATACGACAGTCACAAAGAAACAAAATTTTCTTTGTACATTATCTCACCACATCAACATCAAGTGAGATGGTAATATAATTGATGCATGCTATTGCACCACAAATAAGTTTTCTTATTTTAGATATTAACAATTATTTGTACTAATAATAAATAAGGGTCGAATTCACACGTAATGATTATTAATCTATACAAAACGAGATTAAAAAAAAAAAAACGTTCTAGGGGATTGTATAAATTAATGTAAACTAACAAAATAAATGCAAACTACTAAAATAAATGCAATAAAATTAAAAAAATTATGATGAGAAAGCGATAAGATTATCAAGCATAATTCTTAGTTTAATTTCCACCTTCACTCAAATAGTATAATCAATTTTCACATTATTGTTATCCTTTTTTAAATTACTAATTGAAGCTAACAATAAACTTTGTTAATCTCCAATTTTGTTTAGGTTGTGTTTAATCTAAATAAGCTTTTCGATATTAGATCTAGCTGTTGAATAACTTAGAACAAGGTCTTAACAACATTAAGAACTAAAGAAATAGGTTACTTTAAGTAACAATCACATAAAAATAACGTTGCTATAATCAATTAATGCATAAACGAGATTTTAGGCTTAAACATCTCCTTGAATTGGAAGAAATAAATCTAGCCTTGCTCAGTTCTTCAAAAAACACGTCTAAAAGAGAGTAAAGAAAATAAAATTATGATCTTTTGTTGCTCCCTCAACAAGAAAATAAGGGGTTTCAATGGCCTAGGATTTTCTAATAAATTAAGAAAAATAAAATTTTTAAAATGATCCTACCAAAATCTAATAAATTAGAGAAGTAAATAAAATAAGACTCATAAATGAGTTAACAAAAGTTATTATTTAGTACATATTTTATGTGTGGGGCTCTAGAAGCTTACAAAATAAATTATGTCCACATTTACTAAACCACTTAATATGAAAACTTGTGATAGTAGTAGTTTCAAGCTAGATTTTGACTTTGATAATTTCTGATTATTAAAAGCTCAGACATCAAAGTTGAGGCTCTCTTTTTAATCTTTCTAAATCATCTTACGTCACCTCAATTAGAGTTCAGATGAGAAAGTTAAATGCCAGAAAATTGAATAATAATCAAAATGTCCAAAATTGTGAAATTAAGCTTCTTTTGCTTCTTTTGCCTCTATTTGCTATCTAATTCAAAATATGAACCAAAATGAGTATCTTAGGCGCAAAATAAGTATTAAACACTAAGGATAAGGGAATAATTAATTAAGTACTTATATAATTCCTTTACACTAAGCTTTTGCACATTTTCATGCAAAACTCAAAACTCAAACTCACTATTCCTAAAATACCAAGGTTGCAACGCCTTCAATAAAGAATAACCAACACTTAAAACTTATAACACCTCGTGAACAAATATTCTTAACAAATCACAATTAATTAGCAAACACTTTCACTTGAAATTGGAGTGAAATAAATTGGTAGACCTTCATATATACATAAACGCTCAACTCTCATATGTTTGAAGGGTATGTGTTTCATTTAAAATTCATTCTAATGGAAGTATCCTAATGTAGGCTTGTGTATCCTCTCGTTCTTCACTATTGGAATCACATGCATCAAACAAATCGTAAAGCCTCTTTTTTTCAAAAATTGTAGCAATGCCAAGGATCAAGATGACAAATAATTTTATATATGTAGCTTAAAAGCCAAGAAACTAGTGAAGCAAATCAACATTCAATTAAACATTGAATACAAACACAAAAACTCAATCAAATTCATAGTCTTCAGATATGAAAAATGCAAAAAATCTCCATCACACAACTTCTAAACATTTAATCCATAAAATAATTGAATCTTTGGGGGTTGGGAATTGTGAACAAACCCTTTTGTTGGAAACAATGGGAGGTGCTAACAATTTTGAGAAATTACAACATTAATAACAGTTTTTCCTCCTTTAACTAGGCTTGAGAAATTTTTATTAGGGATCCTACTACCTATTTGGAAAGAATTTTTGTTACTTGTTTCCTCCATAGCTAAAATTAGGATGATCCTTACAACTTGGTTTATAGGTGTTGGATAAATGATGATTTGACCTATGATGTAGAGGAATGTTCCTATTAGTGTTCACTTGCTTAAAGCTTCCATCTTAAAATAATGGGCAAACATCTATTGGATGACTCATGTTTGAAGATAACCAATAGTCCTTTACATATTATAAATCCACTATATCCAGTTGTCTAACAAAAGAGAAAGTTTAGATAATTGTTTTCAAATAGAAGAAACATTTATCTCATCCACCTTCAAATAGTCGTATCATGTCTAGAACTAAACTTTTAGGAATTTGATACCATATTAGTAATTAAATTTCTTGCAACATTAGCGATTTTATTAACTAATGCACAACCAATTGTAGTATCATTCATACTTCTATCCATTGGCAAAAAATCCTCATAGAAAGATTAGATTAGAAGTTAATTAATTATTTGACGATGAGGGAAATTCGTATAAAATTTATTAAAATGTTAGCTATACTTGTAAACGAACTCTTCTTGATATTTTCTCACACCACAAATAGTTGTATCTTTTAATTACAATTTCTTCTAAATCTATTCCTCATTGACAACCATGGGAATAATTTTTTTAGGCTCTTCAACCTTCTTACCACTTTTCAAGGTCATTGTACTCACATTCTTAAGGCTCATCTTAAGTTGAGATGCCAATCTCCCTCCACTTTGAGCCTTTAAATGGTTAATAATAACTACCATTTAGCTGATCTAATTCTCTAAAATTTGAATGCTAGACTTTGCCTCCTATTGGAATTACCTAGTCTCTTGTTGTAACTGTTTCACTTGCAGTTTAGATTGTAAAGTTTTACTAATAGGAGACTTAACAATATCCTCCAAAGATATATATGAGTTACAGGAAGATTGTGGCTAGGATTGAAATTATTATTAAGGATCCTACTTCCAATTTGGAAAGAAGTTTTGTCACTTGTTTCCTCCCTAGCTAATATTAGGATGATCCTTCTAACCTAGATTATAGACGTTGGAGAAATTATCATTTGACCTATGATGTGGAGGAATACTCTTAGCAGCGTTCACTTAGGGCCTATTTGGTTGGATGTTAATTAATGGAATGAAATAGAATGTAACGGAACGGAATGGAATGTAATACAGTGAAACGTTGTTTGGGAGGGATGGAAGGGTTCATAATGTAATGTAGTGAAATGTTGTTTGGAAGATGGATGGAATGGAATGGAA
>JAOQMS010000179.1:15854108-15874960 GCA_027563885.1 Erythroxylum longipes
ATTCAAATTCTCAAATTAAAATAAAAATTACAAAAAACATTTCAAATATCATAAAAGGCATATTATCGAACACTTTAAACGCAAAATGCATAATCTAAACCTAACCAAACATTTACATTTAAAATTTAAAAACATGCTTTTTTAGTAAAATAATACACTTGTAAGAGAATTTACCTCAAACAACCTCAAACACGATCGAAAAATGCAAGAGAAGGAGTTGGAAAAGTCTAAACCGTAAGCAAAGAGGAGAAATGAAAGCGCGAGGGGAGGAGTGGTCGGGCGCGACTTATAGCCGCGCGATTACCGACGGAACCGAATATTCCGTCGGTAATTTAGGATTACAGAATACGAGGCTGCTGACAGTTACCGACGGAATGTCCTTGTCCGTCGGTAAAAGCGCGGCATTCGACGACATTTACCAACGGAACAAACCCTTCCGTCGCAAAAAGGGCGGCATTTATGTTGCATTGGAATCTCAAATACCGACGGATAAATCATTCCGTCGGAAAATTAGGTTTTGCTGCCGACATTTTCCGACGGCGGGATCATCTTCCGTCGGTATCGTCCGGCAATATTACCGACGGAATGTCAATACCGTCGGTAAATTTTGTTCGTAAAATATTTACCGATGGACAACACGCGTATCGTCGGTACAAGTGCGGAAATTAAATTAGAGCAGAAACACAAATACCAACGGAACATACGTTCCGTCGGACAAATATGCCGAAATTTACCGACGGTTAGATATTTTCCGTTGGTAAACTTTGTTAAAATATTTGCCGACAGTAAGCGCGGTGTTCGTCGGTAAAATTACCGACCGAAAAGCTTTTCCGTCGGTATATCGTCCCTACTTAGCGACGCTATGTTATGCCGTCGGTAACTATATTACTAAATACTGACGGTTTTGTAAACCGTCGGTAAATGGCGGAGCAATTAAATTGCGGGAACGATTCCCGCATTTTTTTCCGTCGCCGAGACTTTTACCGTCGCTATTTTCTGTCAGAAATTTTTGCGGGAAAGTTTTCCGACAGTATTTCCAATGGATATCATGTCCGTCGGTAAAACATTCTATTTGCCGACGGATTAGAGGCTTTCCGTCGGTAATTATCGACAGAATTTGTTCCGTCGGTAATGTTCTAGCGCTATTATGCAATTTTCTTGTAGTGATTAAGTCAAAAAATAAAACAAAAATCAAATTATTTAAAACTACGAACTTAAGCTCGTTTTACTTCTTTTGCCTCCATTTACTATCTAAATCAAAATGGGAACTAATGTAAGCATTTTAGACACAAAATAAGCTTTAAACACTAAGCATTTGAGAATAAATAAATAGTCAATTAAGTACATATTAATAACCTCATTAGGCAAAGATACACTCATGATACAAAGATACGTGATATTTATTTAATTAAAAACAAAAGATAAAAATAATTTTTTAATATTTGGATTAAAATTTTGTTTAAAAAATAATTAGGATAACATTTGCTACTCTAGAACAGCGAAAATTTCAGAATTTTGCATTAAATGATTGTCTTTTCCATTTCTAGATATAACATCATTTGTTAAATTACTTGGCATGAATTCAAAACATAGACTTGGTGGGAATGACGATTGGGAGCGAATGGCATAAAAGGTTAACGTTTGGATTTGCAAAAGAGAACGTCTAGCCGGAAGCCGGGAACCTAACAACTATATAATTCCGTACGCTGGCATAAAACTGCCTGCAATTTTCTGGTTTTCAATGTTGCACTTAGGACATTCATGATACAGTTTGTCTCTTTGCTTACTTCCTTCTAAGAACATTCATGGTACAGTTTGTCCCTTTCTTTGGTTCCTCATGATGGAAAAAATTCAGAATGCATTTAAAAATTTATATAACTTGAAGCCTTTTTACCTTTTATATTCAGATGCTCGCTTGCTGTTATTGAGTACAAGCTAAACGTTTAAGTTTTGAATTCTGAAAGACACCAACTTTTAGAAAATTTTCTGAAATTTCTAAGACTAAGTCGCCGTCCAAAGGGGGTCTGAGAAAACTGATATGGGCTCAATGTAGTCTTTTTTTAATATATATATAATGATAAACCCTTGATTTTGCTTCTAATATGGTTTTGAAATCTCTCTAGTTTGGAGTTTGATGACCAATTCGTAAGTGCTCACTGACTTGCAGTGCAGTAGTTGAATTTGAATGACCTGTTGGCATCAAATAAAGTGTAGCATCTTCCGGTAACCTTTGGTTTGTTCTTCAATGGATGCGCCCAAAATCTAATTTAGAAAACTTAAGAAGTCAAAAGAACCATTCTTAACAGATTAATAGGGATCTTCGGGCTCTTCTTATTCAATCCTATAATCAGAACGGATCGGATTTTTCGGATGCCGTTGATGGGTTTAGAGTAATTCGTTGAGATATTCAAGAACCCACGTGGCTTTTATTTACCAATTAAAGGAAAAAAAAAAAAAGCAAGAGGATCAATATTTCACTGGTGCGTGTCATATATCCTATGAAAGTTGTTGGTTGGACATATACCTATGCAGCTTGAGACGTTCCAAGCACATAGTACTAAGCTTCAGACTCAAGAGGCAAGTTCTGTTACTGTCTTTTTCTTATTGCAGCATCAGACATAGGGCAGAGTTCCATTACTGTCTTCTTCTTCTTTAATATTTATGCAGGTAAATAGGGAGTAGACCGATTATGCATTCTGTATCATTCTGTATCACTGATGTCATAAGACAAACTCACAGCTATAGGGGAATTTATTATTTTCAATCTCCAACCACAAAGCCAAAAATGATGTCAGGTGTTCTTTTACCAGATTCCTCGCATATCGGTAGTTTTGGGGTATGGGGAGTGTCATTTGAGCTGCAAGCTCATTAACACCCATATTAGTTCCTTAGAGAGACATTATTATTAGAAAGTATGGATTAGATTGCCTGAATTACCTAATGCTTACGACATTTCATGAAAAATGCTTTACTGAAGCCAAGGGTGACATCAGATTTCTTAATCACACATTTCCACATCTAAGAGGAAACAGTCCAAACGGACAGCTAACTAATTTTTGGGACATTTGATGACTCTGCACTAGAGACGCGTATGTACAGTTATTAAGACAACTCAGATCTTCACGTAGACGAAAAGCTGTCAAGGAGCGGTAGCTTGTACGGAGAAATGATCACTGGTCAGCCAAAGGATGTGAACAGGTAAGTTGAAGGGTCAAAGCGCATTTAATATCTTTATTTCAATTAAAAGGACCGGAGATTATTCACGCTCATCTGTCCTGCACAAAACATTCTAACATCGCTCAATGCTCCGTGGTTGCTTCACTAGTGATGAATCACGTCAGGTCACAGATGATTAAAGATGGTTTTCAGATCGAGCTATTTACTTCAAAAAATTGCCTTTTTTTTAAGAAAAAAAACCTTCACCTGTAGTCAACATTATTGACAGGAAACAGAAAAGTATAGTCTGATAATGATTGTGCCAAAAATTAACAGGGTTTTAGTCTAATCAGGCAAAAAGGGAGAGATAATATACACTCATGTTCAATTTATACAAATTTCAATTTGATTCCTAGTGACTTTGGAAACGGAGGGGAGCCAATGCATTGTGCTAACAATATAGATGTCAAACTTCTTTTTTTTTTTTCAGCTTTTACATATGAGCCAATAATGGATGCACTGCAATAATCCCCCAAAAATTTCTATACTAAAGTGGAACGTGGAGGAAAAAATGGACAACAAATTACTCACCCCTGAGGAAGTAACGCTAACAATTGGTTAGCCTCCAACCCTAATAAGACACCCTAAATGCTGTCTCCTTGTTGCTCCTGCACACAAGAGAAGGGTAGGGCAGTTGTATCTTAATGACACAGCATTTACATAATTTTTAGACACAGGAGGAGCCTAGGAGGGGGGTTGTCCGAAGCAACTGTGGATTCGACCAAAGAATAGTCAAAAGTATCTCACTCAAATTGCTGTATAGTTGGAAAAAATCTGTAACAATTTATCCAGAGCTTCTGGGTAAAATTTCCTTGCGAATAAATAACATGGCCGCTTGATACCATTCCATAAGCAAGGTTGTATCTGCACTTCCTTCTGTAGAGTATAGCAGAGAAGGAAAGGTTAAGTGCATGCCATTTACATTCAGCCAATAATTTCCCAATGTATAAGGAATGTTTCTAATTTTGTACCTTCTCATCGCTTGTCACATGAATACTCAGATCAATGGACTGCGGGCACAAAAATAATTCAAGGGATCATTCAAGGTGGTCATCAGAAGTTAACAATTAGCTATATTATAAAAAACACACCTTTTCTCTCATGTTAGGTTTCACATGCTAAAACCACAATGCAAAGAACACAAAGTTGTCCAACATGGATCCTCCCAAATGAAACATGAGTTAAAATTGTAAAACAGAACAAAAATAAGAGTAAGATCTTAACTGTGATGTTCTTCACAAGTTCGTAAGTTACATCCTGGGCCCTGTATGATTTAGGATGCCATTTTCTCTCGGACCAGTCGACATGTGTCACAGACCAGTTTGCAATCCCACCAGGGTCAACCATCTAAAATTCAAGGTAAGAGAATCCATTAGAAGATACTGGGAAAAAAAAGTCAGAATTTATGATGGAATATTGAGACATATACTCACATGGAAAAATGTTGGCAAATAATGCTCATCAGCAATGCAATTTTTTCCTTCCAGACCAGGCTGTAATTATGAACAAGATACATATCAATATGGAAATTCCCCAAGAACTTAAAAGCTCTTAAAGATACATATTAGGTAATAGATTATGTCCATAATTCAATGTAGTGATTGTGATGTTTGTGATATGATGAAAGATGGATTACCTCAGTACTTCCTCAAAGCCAAATTATGAAATACAAGTTCTACTAATCAAGCTGAAACAAATTTACCAATAAAAACAATTGCATGGATAGGCCTACTTAGTCTAATACTATTTCATTATTGTTAACCTCCAAGCAATGAGAATCCAGTCTTGTTCCCCACAAATTAAACCAAAACTATAAATGCTTGCTATAAGTTAATATCATTGTCAAAATAAAGAACCAAAAATTTAATGAATAGGATTATGATTCACTAAGAAAAAAGAAAAACAATGAGGACAAATGGAGATATAGAAACTGAATGATTGTGAGAAGAAAAGAATCTCCAAGAACCTGCACAGTCTTCTACATCTTTTAGTCTTGTTAACAGCAAATAAACGAAAACTATGCCACACTACAATCAAGACATTTCAAGTAAACAAAAAGGATGTATTACAGGGCCAAACAAAAATCCGAATTAGATCTTTGAGAGCTTCATCATGAAGAAATACAGATATAAGAGCACACAGATCTTCACCCATGCTTACAACAAGTATAATGAATAAAAATAGCAGATGCCACAACCATGTATGGTCAGGCGCTATTACAATAGGAAGAAAGAATAAAAAAGAAATTTGTAAATGAACCCACACTTAGAAAGTACCTTGCAGTAATCACGGAATTTTGAGTAGTAAAGATTATCAGCCATAAGGATCAGTGCATGCTGTCGCTTCATTGAGAACCACTGCACAGAAGTCCATTCATTATAAAATGTGAAAAGACAACTTCAAACAAACTATAGATGTTTCCGATATATGAAACACTAATCTCTTTTGTCCGTAAGCTAAAAATATGTGGATTTTCTACCTCTCATAGCACCAACATCTAAACATAATTAAGCAAACAGCAAATCATGGCAAATGTATCATAACAATGTAATATAGCTGGTTCCATTTCTAATCAATACTTAATCATGCAGTAACCAATGGAAAAAGAGTAAATATTTACACAATGCATATTATTCCCACTCTTCACGTACAAATGAAAGAGTCACCTTGAAAATGTAGACCAAAGGATCAACGGAAGAAATTATGAAAATGCAACCATATCACATCCTTAGATCACAGTACTGAAGGTATACCTGTGCACCCTTTCTGAAGTCCTTCATCTCAATTTCAGGTAACATGTGCTCGGAATACCTACCATTCCCATGTGGACCAGGGTCATTAAAGCTGAAAACCATGAAGAGAAACATCCATTCATCATCAATGGAAACCAAAAAGAACAAATTTTGGAGCCATTCTTCCAGTTGGCTATTCAACTTCGAAGAAAGTAATAAACCAACCAATCTAACAAAAGAAAGTACTAGCAACAAACATGGACAACTCCAACACTTACCAATCAACATAGCTGATATTTGTGTACATAAGATAGTTGTAGACATAGTCGAACTTATGCAATGGAACACAACTGCCATGCCAGAGAAGGATCAGTTCATTTTTTAAAATAACAAAACAAATGTTGCAGTTTGACCTTCAGTCAAGTATTAACAATAATAACTATTCAGTGTCCAGGATCACCTGTCAGAGAGTAGCACAAAATGTTGGTTTTCAGGATCTTGAAGAGCATTAGCTAAAAGTCGTCTCTCAGCATCAATCATTGAAATCTTTCCCCATACCACCTTCAAATGCAATGAACATCAGAAGTAGCCTTGTTAAACAAAGAAAGCATGCTTGCAACTGTTAAATTGCTTAGCAGATGCATTGGATTTAAAGCTCAACATTCAAACATGAATCTATATATAGTAGCAAATATATATATATATATATATATATATATATAATTTGCGACTTTCTAAAGTTGCAAAGTAATTTCTGTTTTGCATCGAAACAGGGAATGGAAGGAATATGAGTTTTCCATGATAAATTTGTGATTAGCAGGTCTTGTTTAGGATTATATATCTTTATCAAGCCCAAAACACAAGGTAAACAAGTTGAAACATAACAAAACATAATTAAAGATTAATTATGGACAGTAAACCAGACAAGACAAGAGCACGAGTCACATCTGCTATATATAGGTAGCTTATTACAATAATGCCATTTCTTGCCTGGAAGTAAATATCAGGAGGCTGCCAAGTGTCAAATTAATAGAACAAATGGAAACATGTCTACTAATACAACATATTTGAGAAAAATTCCTTTTCTTCCCTTGGAGCAAATTGAAAATAAGAAAATGTTCACAAGTACATCCATTGTTGTGTAACAAGATTCCAAATTTTGCAAACCTGATGACTCTTTACGTCCCGATTAACGAAATAACGGCTCACATGGATTGGTTTTTCCTTGGATGCATGAACATAAACTGAGAATCTGCCTTCATGACCCTGCCAACAGAGATTCATTAGTTTCAGCTAAATACGAGTTAAAAAAAAAGCTAAAATCCAGGCTCACAAAAAATTGAGAATGCAGAACTTAAGTTTCCATATAAGAAATAGTAGTTTCACATGAAAAGCAGGTAGCTACCTTGCTACAAGCATTTAACATCCACCACTGAAATCTAGTTCTTCAACAGAGAAGAAGCTTTACACATTTCAAATGTTAGCACAAAATTCAGAAAGAAAACTTACACTGAAGAACTTCTCCCAAAGCTTCTCAAAAGGTAATGAACCAGGAGTTAAAAACATAAAAGCAATTTTGGCATTTTTTGTTTGGGCACGAGGTGTATTCAGAATTTCCCTAATCACAATACGAGATGCAATTTCCTCATCTGTATATAACCTTGCAGGAGCAGGTGGAAGCCAATCAGTGAGAACCTTGCAACCTCTTGAAGAAAATACGTAGCAAGCAGCATTGCTTTGGGGTGGATAGATATAAGCACAAACTAGAAACAGGCTGACCATTGACACTAAAGCAATAATCCATACTGGTCTCTTTGCTGAAGAGCGATGCCGAGCCCCAGGCAAAATTTGCACATCACCCATGCCCAGACGCCACACTTTGTTACTCTTCATCTACAACAAGAGCACGAGGAGTTCATCTAAAGGTAATTCATCTTTGCTAACAATCACATCCACAACTCTTCCTCCAACAAAGGACTACTATTCACCAGCAAAAAACAAAACTACAGCTGATAATGCGGGACGATCTGAACATCAAAAGCAAAACAAAGATGAGAATGTGTCAAATTATGAGTTGAAAGCAACTCATGGTAAAACTAAACTCAATAGAGTGGCATTCCCTATTTCCTATAGTTGCCGCCAGCAACTGAAGACTAAGATTTAAAGCTTTACGCCTTGTTTCTTCTAATTATATCACGATTAGGAGATAAAATTTTTTTAAAAAAAGCAAAGAAACTAAAACTCAAGTGATTCACAAAAGGAAGAAAGAACAAAATAGAAAACAAATCAGGAAAAAGAAGAAAACGAAGTTGGATGCAACTCGTCCACCTGCTAAACGAAACTCGTATTTTCATCTTTCAACCAAATGAGTATCAAAACCAATTATTCTAACAAAAGTCAAACCGATCGGAAACTGAAAAGAAAAAAAAAAGGAAAAGAAAGCTGAAGTCAACCCCCTTCCCTAAAGATTGCAAAATTATAACTTTTTAGTTGCTTGACCAAAACGAAAATACAAGAAAACGAAAGCAAAAGAAAATACCAAATCTCATTCTCGCACGAACAACATTATTAGTTATACACTAGTTTGATTCATACAAACAAAACAAAGAGAAGAAGTAGAGTCCTGGCATTTCGAATTGCTAAACAGCTATATAGATTTACTTTCCATCAACTGATTCTTCAACGGATAAGAACCAGCAAAGTAAGTGTTGGGTTGGGAATTTCAATCCAATCATGATCCAAAGTAATAAATAAACACAACGAAATAAAAAATACCTGAGAGAGAGAGAGACCGAGCTCCAAAAACAGATCTCCCAAATAACAAATCTCGATCCAAGGAGTTCACAAGTAATCAAGATCTAGGGCACAACCAATACAGGTACACACACAGAAGAAGAGGGAGAAACCATATAGGAGGGAGGGAGAGAGAGAGAGAGATGTTTGATTTAGTTCTACTAATTTGATATAATAATTTGCGAATCGTTTTTGTGTTGTTCTATGATTGGGTTGTCTCTGTTATATAATTATTATTTATAATTTGTATAAAACTATATGCATATATATAACAGTGGTTTCTCTTCTTTGCTTTTCCTTAGAGAGAGAGAGAGAGAGAGAGTCAGAAGACGAGAGTCTTTTCTTTTACTAGTCAGATTTCAGCCGGCGACCTCTTCCCATCTTAAAATCCAGTGTCTCAACCAAAGCGCGTTCACTTCACTTCTCTACTCGTGCCACCCAATGATATGAATATCTTATTACTATTATTACCGAATTTGATTCTAATGCAATACTATATTGATATTAGTTAATATCAGGTATTATGTTGAATAATTTTTTCAATCTATAAAATAGTTCCTAAATTTTTTTAAAATTACAATATAGTCTAAATTTATGATCTCCCAACAAAAAAATCCCTACCATGAAAAATTATAATTCATTAAATTTTGCACATCTACATTCAACAAGTATATTGTAGTTTTTTCCTGAAAAATTATACTATATTATTAATGAAATTGGGCGGTAAGTTTAATTTTAAATGCTTTGAAGAAGAGTATTTCAAAGATCACAAACACATGTTTCAAAAAGAAACTGGACCAAGATATGATGAAAATTTCAAATGCTTTAAAAAAGAGTAATCCAAGCATCATAGACACGTAATTTAAAAAGAAAACTTGCCTAAATATGATGAAAAGCATTTTTCGTAAACTTTCTTTAATTTTCTCCTCTCTTATTTTCAGGATACGTCCTCCATCTCTCTCAAGAGAGTAAAGCTTCCAACTTCAAATCTTCAAATCAAATGGGTCGGTTACACAATAGAAATTGCCTTGAGTCATCCTATTCAGCTTCCTCTCACTGCCTACTTCCTTCTAGTTTTCCATATGTGCCACTTTGCTTTCTCTCACTGCTTGCTTTCTTCTGCAACATGTGTGTTCCAATATGTGGATATGCGTGGTGTGATGGTTAGTAGTGGCCGACGAGGACAGTCGTAGGAGAGTGAGAGGAGAGTCGCCGCTGGAGAGGAAAACTAAGAGAGAGAAGGTGACAAAAACAGATGGTTGGGGTAGGGGAGGTGTGGTTTTTTTTTAAAAAAAAATGGTGCCCTAATTTTTAAAAATTTACGGTTCCAATCGGTATTTTAAATATCAACCGGTACCATTTGAAATTATCGATATCGACCGGTATTGACGATTGATACCCTTGAACCAAGTTTCTTATCATTTTTCAATCGGTACGGTACATTCCGGTTAGTACGAAATCCATAACTTTGGTGACACTTGTTGTTGTATGTACTTCAACTAATTTTGTTTTTCATCAACTGTCATCGTAATTGTAATCAAGTAAACGCCCACTTATTTTATGGTTTATATTGGCAAATAGGATAATAGAAACCAAAATTACGTGACATTATTAGATCATATGAATCAAGAAAAGTCCTTCTTGCTATAACTCTTAGACTCGTGAAAAATTTTACCGATAAGCCTTAAGAGAGCTGTATCATGTATTTCCAGCCTATATATCAGTCATGTAGTTTATGGATCAAATTTGCATAAGAGGATAATGATAAACAAAGATTGATTGTAGCTTAAAGTTTGGATATATTAGCCAAGACACAAGTTATTTTCTCTTTTAAGACAACAACTATCAAGGTCTGCCTTTTAAAAATCTAAATTGACCAATATTTTCTCGTATAACTTCGACCTCAAACATAATCTATAGTACAAGACTTTTTGATACACAAGATCTCAATGAAGAGACAAGTGTAGAACATACTTGTTTTTCTGTATGACTATTGTTACGTTATTCAATAATCAAAAGCTTTCAAGAAAGATAAAATTTTAGAAAGAAGCTATAAGATGAAAAACACACTTCATTTTATTCAATTTCCAATGATCTATAGCAGAAGAAAAACCTTGCTTTCATAAACAAAGCAAGGAGAAAGAAGACAAACAATTTTTGAGAAAAGATTCCCACATAGTACAATAATTTAAACTAAATTGCAAAAGTGACTAATGAAAAGAAGAATTGTTGGAAACACTGATCCCAATAATATTCTTAGAAAATAAGAGGGAATTTATCAATAGGGAGGTGCAGAAAAAAAAACTGGGTCCACTATCATAATGAAAGTTAGACATATCGTAATCCATTTTTTTCCAGTTCTTTAATAAAATATGCTATTTTTGTATCAGTCCAAGTTGGAGGATAATGATCTTGGGCATCTTGAAAATTATTAAGAAGTTTGGGCTTTATTGCAGGTTTTTGAGTTGTAGAGCTTTCTTTAAGGTCAAAATTTTTCCTGAGCTCGAAGTCAGGTGGACATGGAAATTCTACTTCCATAATATTGAATATCGTATGAGCAAATTGGTCCACCGAAGACCAATATCTAGCAGTTGGTGAAATGGGCACTAGGAAAGCAAAGTCACCTTGGTATGGACTTCAAGATGTACAAGTAGTTGGCTTAGTGAATTTGAGATGATGGTTCAGGTGATCTGGAAAATGGACAGATCACGTATTAACAAGGCGTTTGGTTCAACTGCAAGAATAGATAAGAAATGGAATGGTGATTCTTTAGGAGTAGAATAGATGAATAATAGAATAAAATATGTATTATTTAGTTTAGTAAATTCTTAAGAATTCCTAATAATAATGTTATGTCAATTTTTAGTTTGAAAACATAAATTTGAAATGACAAAAGAATAACTAACAAGAAGAGCAAAATATCCATTAGTCCCCACTAACTACATTATTATTATTATTATTATTATTATTATTATTATTATTATTATTATTATTATAGTAATTATGTGGATTCCTTAAGAATATTTTTGTCTAACAAGTCTTCATTTTTATTCTCAACCCACTTGGAAGAGGGGAAGGATGAGTTTACTTTTTTCCCAAACTCAAGGAATAAGTAAACCCTTGAATTATATATTATGTATGTTTTTTCAACTAAACAAGGGAATAACTTATTACCAAATACCAAAAATAGATCATGAATGGAATGGTGATTCTAGTCAACCAAACACCCCATAAGTCTTTATGATTTTTTGGTCAGTCAACGGAGGTCCTCCAAATTTGAAAATGATTAATGGTACAAATATAACCATTTTCAATTAGGCTATAGGGACAGTGGATAATGAAGATAGAATCAGCTTTTTGTTCAAACAGATGAATGCTCCATAGTTGATATTGGTTAAGGATTTGTCCAAGTTGAATACACTATTTAGCCAAAGGTTGGAACCATTATAGGAATGTTTATGGTAGGGAACTGACATTGGTTGGATTGGTGAGATGTTTGTAAACATGCAAAGGAGAGAGAGCAATTGGACAAGCATACAGGGCAGATAGAGCCTAAAGATGCCATATAGTTGGCTCGGAAAGAGAATTATAGATATGATGAAAGGTTTGATAATTTGTTAATATCTCAAACTGATGGGAGTGTGGAGGAATGTTCAGGGTAGTGAGAACAAGATGAAGGTAGTAAACAAGACTTTTTCGAAGGAGGACAACAATTTCATCCATTGTTTGTGGAGGAGTTTTGGTGATTGGAGAGAAGGATCTCCTGATCCTGGCATATAGTGAAAATTTCACTATGCGGAGAATAAGAGGAATAAGTTTTCTTAGGATGGGAGAGAGTAATTAAATTGGTTTTCAAGGTCGAGATAAAAAATTGATAGGTGCGCATTAGGATATATTTTTATAAGTAATTGGCATGTGTTTTCTAGCATAATTGTTGTTTATTATTCTAGTTTAGGATTCATTTTGTATGCTTTCATTAAATTTGATTTCCTTTGTTGTGCTTGTGTGTTGGATGCTAATTGAGGGTAAGAATTGATTTTTTTATGCAGGAAGGAAGAGGGAGCAACTTGGAGGTTGACAAAAGATCAAAGAAGAGAAGACAAGAAGAGTTCATCTGGGACAAATTCTCACGTTCATGGGAATCATGCAAATTCCCACGAAGAAATCACAGCAGAAATGAGGAGTGCATCTGTGGGCAATTCCCACACTCGTGGGAATCATGCATATTCCCACAGACGTGGGAACTGTAATCTAAGGCAATCTGCGAGGCTTCATTAAACCTACGATTTTTGGACTATAAAAACATCATTAAGTCTCCATCTTGAGGAGAGACAACACTCACTTGTAGAAACACCATCCTTGAGTGGAGAACACATGTTCAGAGCATTAAGGAGGGATTGAAGACAAGGATCATCATCAAGATTGGGCAAAATAGCACATCAACACTAAAATTCTAGATTTTGGCAAAGAAGAGAAAGAGTCTTTCTATTCAATTTTCTTTCACTTTAATCTTCTCTATTCTGTGTAAAAATGGTTTATTTGATTGTTGATGATGTTATGGAGACCATGTTAAGCTGATTTCGTTTAGGGATTGCTTTTGAATTATTTTGTCAAAACTCCTATTTTATTGAATTGAATGAAGTGTCTTTGATGATTGTTGTTTTAAATTGTTGTCTTGCAACAAATCGAGAGAGTGAGTGAAATGAGATGAGATTCATGTAGGATTGTGGATTATACAACGAGAGTTGGTGACCTATAGACTAGCAATCATTATGTCAATTGAATAGTTAGAAGAGAGATCTAGATTAGTCAATTGATCACCCATATGATAGTTTAATAACTAGTTGAATCGGTAGGGTCATTATGTAGGTTGAGAGATCGTTCAATCGATTCCTGTTAATTCGATTAGGGTAAAATAGGTACACCTTGAGATAGGGTAATCAGTACATTCAGAAATCTAGGTTGAGACACAATTCAATCAATAAAATAGGATAGAGATAAAATAAGGAAAAGGTAATCTCTAGCATTTAGATTCTTGAATTTAGATTTTCTGCAATTGCGGTATTGTCCATTGTTTACATTAATCTTTTAATTTTAATTTAATTTTCTAGATTATTTGCATTTAACAATTTCATTTATTAAACAAAGTTGTGTCTAAATTAAGCGATGTCTAGGCATTAATCCCTGTAGGATCGATATCTGCTCTTTTTACTGCAAGTCGTGACCCGTGCACTTGTGATTTTTGAGCATAAAACAAGTAGATAGGTTTTACCATCAACAAGTTTTTGGCGTCGTTGCTGGGGATTGATTGTTGAGCATCGTGCTTGATTTAGATTACTTTGATTTAAGAGTTTTTGATACTTTTCCTTGTGTATTTGCAGGTGCATGAACACTAAGAGTACACAAAGGACGAAAGAAGCTATAGAGGACAAATTTCCCGACATTAAGAAGCACGAAAGAGAAATAAGAATGGGAAGGCGTCTAAATTTCTCAAATCAAGATATGGATGAAGAAGGAGAGCAAGGAGGACCGGAAAGGACACTCATGGATTTCACAAGGCCAGGGTTTAGTCCTCAAGGAGTGGCGAAGTCGGTAGTTCAAGTAAATAATTTTAAGATAAAGCCGACGCTACTCAACATTCTTCAAAATAGTTTGCTGTTCTTTGGGCTATCTAACAAAGATCCAAATGCCCACATTGCAAATTTCTTGGAGATCTTTGACACATTCAGATTCCACAGAATGCCTGAAGATGCGGTGAAGTTGCGACTATTTTCATTCACATTGAAGGATTGGGCTAAAGCATAGTACAATTCTTTGAATCCAGGCCAGATCACGACTTGGGAGCAGCTCGCCCAAGCAATCCTTGCCAATTATTTTCCATTGACAAAGAAGAAGAGGATTATCAAGGAGATAACCAATTTTCAGTGGAGTGACGGGGAATCTCTCTACGAAGCGTAGGAAAGATTTAAGGAACTTCAGAGGACTTGTTAACATCACAACCTTTCGAGGGAATTTCTACTTCAAAATTCTATAATGGAGTGGACTTAAGCACAAGGGGCACAATTGATGCAGCAGCCAAAGGCTCACTGATGAGGAAGACGGTGCAATCAACTCATGATTTATTAGAGGAGTTAGTAAGCAACAGCTGCATGTGGTCCAGCGAGAGGAGTAGACAAGGACAGAATGAACAAAAAGGTATAATACTTATTGACTCAGTTATTACCTTGCAGGCTTAAATCACGGTGTTGGCAAAGCAGCTAAACAATATGTAAGGAGCGTCCACCTTAGCAGTAAAGGCAATGCAAGCACAATGTGAGCTATGTGGGGAGAACAACCATAGCTCAGCAGAATGTTTCCTATTGGGAGGTAGCTGGATAGAACAGGTAAGCTATTTAGGCCAGCCACAGTGAGGTAATAACCCATATTCGAATGCATGTAATTCGGGTTAGAAAAACCACCCGAACTTTTCTTAGAGTAACAATAATGTAGGTGGTGAACAAAGACCACAAGGACCGCTAAGATTCCAGCAAGATTGAATTGAAGCATTGGAAAGCAAAATGGATAAGATGATGGAGGTTTTGGGGACTAAATTGGCAGCACAAGAAGAGAATCATAAAAGGATGCATGTAAGCTAGGGGAAAATTAGAAGAGGATGGAAGAAAAATTCGATCAGATTTTGAAGAATCATGCATCATCCATCCACAATCTGGAAGTTCAGGTAGGCCAACTAGCTAATGCTTTATCTTCACGAAATGCAAGTAGTCTACCAAGCAACACTGAGGTGAATCTGAAGGAAATAATCATGGCCATTACTTAGATAAAGAAAAAGAAAGCAAACATGTGAAGAAAGATGGAAACAAGCAAGAAGAAAAAACAATGCTAGAAGTCTTTCCGAGTGGACCCATAAACGAGCCGATTAAGGAACTTCAGCTTGGACTTCCACATCAAATTTTTGCTTAGTGGAAACCATCTTCGAGTGAAGTAGCTCGGAATTCTAAGAAAGGGGAGTTAAGCGAGATGAGAGATATAACAAATCAACTACAGACAAAGCTCATGCTAAAGGGGTTACTGAAAGAAGACATTATCAATCACATATTAAGAGAAAGTCTGCATGTAATACAAAAGAAAGAAGACCTAGGAGACTTTTTCATTCCGTGTAGTATAAATAGAGTCAAGATAGATCAAGCATTTGCGGATTTGGAAGCAGGTATCAACATGGTGCCGTAGTCGTTCCATCAGAAGTTAGGTCTAGAAGAGCCAGAGATGACTAAGACATTAGTAAAAAGGCTAACAGGACAGTACATTTACCGAAGGGGATGATCAAGAATGTGCAGCTACACATTGATAAATTTCCTTTCCTCGCAGATTTCTAAATATTGGATTTTAGTGAAGACGAGGAAACTCCTATGGTTTTGGGGTGACCGTTTCTGGCTATTGCTCGTGCGATTATTGATGTTGATGGGGGCAAATTAATATTAAGAGTAGGGAAAGAGTAGTTAACATTCAAGGTATCGAAGAAAAACTATCGTCCTACACCATCTCTGATGGATATCAAGGAACTTGAACTCCAAAGGGGATGGGAAAATATTGAGGACCCTGGAAATGCATTCAGGAAGAAACGAAGGTGTAGGAGAAGGTGAAGAAAGGAAAACAATAATGATGGTGGAGCCTAGAATAATTTAGCCTCATTACAAAGTCTGAGATCAGTTTATGCACCGCTATCATTCCAGTCATTTGAACCACCATGAGTAAGAAGGAGAGTCTAGCTACCAATGGTAACAGAATTGTTGCATAGGAGGTAACCCATGCGAGTCAACTAGCTTTGTTTGTTTTTGTTCAATTAATCGTTCATTTGAATTCCTTAGTTACGATCATGTTTGAATTGGATTTGATTGATGTTTGTATTGATTTTTTTTGGATTTCAATTTTTTTTCTTTTCAAATTTCTTGTTGATGATAGTATCTTGATGTATTTTTAGGTTTTGGGATCATGGAGGATGAAAATAAGTTTGGAAGAAGGTTTGAAAGTGTGAGGATCACCAATTCTCATGTTCGTGGGAATTGTGATGATCCCCGTGAATGTGGAAAATCTCTCCAGAAAATCCCACATCCGTGGGAATTCTGATTGTCTGGAGAGGTTTCCCATATCCGTGGGACTTTTTGGAGAGGAATCCCACGCTCGTGGGAATTCTGGATATTCCCACAGACGTGGGAATCCTCTCTAGAGAGCTTCTGGAGAGGAATCCCACACTCGTGGGAATTGAGGGGATTCCCATAAGCATGGGAATCCCATCTGAGAAGGGTTTAAAGTTTTCCCCCCTTCCTTCTCTCATTTATCTTTCAAAAATTTCACTCCCTCTTTCTCTAGAATATGATTTTCTCTCCTCCCACTCTCTAAAACTCCTCATTCTTTATCTAGATTCTTGGTATTTTCTTCATTCCTTTCCATTAATCTTACATTCCTTCACTCTTCATTCAAAAACATAAAGATTTAGGTGGGATTTTATTTTCTCTCTCTAACATAAGAATTTTACTCTCTCTTTCATTTTTTTGCATATTTTCTTCAAACAATGGCTCCAAAAAGGACAATGAGGGTTAGGCAACCGGTAGACGAGCTCTGCCTTTAAGTTTCCGGCGAAGGAAAACCTAACTTAGCGTCCACCTGTCGAGCCCCATTTCCAATTTACTTGGAAGAAAAAGGTGCACGTTTTCATGACTTTAGGAGTAGAGCAATAGTTACTCCTAGGTATTTTGATTTGAACGTGCTAGAAAACGTATGAGTAAGATGTTGACTTGAACAATTACCTGCGAACATAGGGTGGAATAGATTTTTTCGGTGCGATGTGCCCATTTCTGCCATTATATCTTTAGAGTTTTTTACAACAGTTAGGTATAAGTCTAAGATGGGTTTGTTTTGGCTTAGGCTAGGTGGCAATGTTTTTAAACTCGATTACTCTATCATGCATGAACTGTTTAACTTGTTGAACACAAAAGTTTTAGATGATCATACTGATTTTGATGTAGATTCTTATTGGAACACTCTCACGGGTGAAACCCATTTTGATTCAGGTAATGCACCGAACTCTCTGATTAGGAGTGCTGAACATTTGTTGTTACATAAATTTATATGCCTGACTGTGTTTAACAAAATAGAAATCAATAAATGCTCAGCTAAAGAGATTTTCTTTTTATGGTGCATGGACAGAAAGGTTAAAATCAACATTCCTTATAGGATTTTTCGATCATTAGTGAGTGTGATTACTAAAAATAATACATCTTTTGGGATGGCCCAAATTGCTTCTGTTTTGGGTGCATTTTATAATGTTAATATGGAGAATCTGCATATTGCTGCCCACGACATGTTTGATATAGTTTATTTAAGACGCACTGAGATTGTGGAAGTCCAATCTATGGAACTTCGCAATCCTCAGATGTGCATTGTAGTAAGGAGCATAAGGGGCGCTAGGGCAGCCGTAGACAAACCTTCCACATCCATAGCAACTACAGAACCAGAGGGGGAAGTGGTAGTAGAGGAACCGAGGGAACCAACGGCGGCTGATCGATATGAATCGACTCTCAACCAAATAGCCACAAATCAACAATAGATGACCTCTCAGCTAGATGAACTTGGCACTTAAATGTAGCAGGTTCACAAGGAGCAACATAGTTTGAAGGAAGGTTCCTGAACTTCTGTCGGAGGAACAATTTTGAAGCTCCTACACCATCACCGTCACCGCCATCTTCGGAATAAGCTTTCTTATCACTTTAAATTTTAAATTTTATTATGTCTTATGTGTGATTGCATTTATTTTCATGTGTATTTGGTTTCATATTTTTAGTTTGCATGTTATATCTTTTGTTTAGTTCTAATTTCTTTAATTTTGGGTTGATTTTAGTATCTTTTGTTTGCTTTAATATCATTTGTTTGTTTTACTTTCTTTTGTTTGTTTTTTTTCATTTTTGTATGGTTTGATGTCATTTCCCTTTATTTGGTTGTTGACTTGTCACATTGAGGATAATGTGATCTTTAAGTATGGGGAGGTGACATCAAAGGTCTTACTTGCATTTTTTCTTTTACATTGTGTTGAATAGGATACATGTTTAGGCATTTTGTATGTGCTTTATGTTAGTAATGAAACTACACTTGAGTCATTCAGATAAACATTACCATGAGATTCTGTCATGTAGTTGGAATTAGATTGAATGCATGCTTAAACTCGGATTAGAAAGTGAACCATATAGAGTGATGAAAAGTAGTTGGTTACATAAGCTTAGTCGCAAATTGACATTTGAACAATGAGGTAGTGTAGAGACGCATAATGAGTTTTCAATTGAGCTAAAGTGAGGATTGAGACATATGACTTCATCTATAGTCATTTCATTTCTTTGTTGAGTGTACTTCCATAGGTTACTATCTTCAGAACTTGCTTTGAATCGGTTTGAGTCTACGGGATGCATACTTAATTGAGATGATCTAGGCCCTTTTATGTTAACCCTTGTCTTAAATGACCTACCCGTTAATTATCCCTTCCTACCCCCTTTTGAGCCTTAACCTTTTGTTCCTTGAAAACATCCATAATTTTAAAACTTTAAGGGTAGGCCTAGTAAGTATTAAGTAAAACATTAGTTGGGATTGTGCGACATTTTTGCCAAGATAAGTTAAGTATAATTCTGCCTGTGGACTACATTATATATAGTGCTTGTTTTGATTCATAGTTCTTACATGTATGAAGAAAAAGAAAGAAAATAAAAAAATAAAAAAGAAAAGAAAAGAAAAAGGAAGAACAAGTGAATAGCTTCAATAAGTGTAGAATATTAGCTATATTTGTATGTCTCGTAGTTATCCTTAGTAATCCCATTTTTATCTGCTTTGTACTTTACTTATGATTGTGCTTAACCCTTTTTCATTTATTTTTACCCACCTTAACCCTCGCTACATTATATCCCTAAACAAGTCATTTTGATCTATTTATGCATGCAATCATTGTAGAGGAGAATTGGTGTATTAGCAAGCCTATGGTAGTGTAGTTTCCTATAGGAAGTTTGAACGAAACACTAACCCTTAAACACTTGAGTGAAATGAGTGAAAACCGTGAAGAAGATTCATTTGTCCATCTTTGAGTGATTGTGCCAATTGTGAGTTTGCTTATGTACACCAATGAAAAAGTAGTCATGATATATGCATTAACTTGATATTTGAGTTGGCTTGAATTTGAGGGATTGTATGTTTTGATCTATGTGAAAATGAAGTGCTAGAATGGATTGGTTGTATTTATTTTTCTAGAGGACAAGCAAAGATTCAATGTGGGGATGTTGATAGGTGTGCATTAGGATATGTTTTTATAGGTAATTGGCATGTGTTTTCTAGTATAATTGTTGTTTATTATTCTAGTTTAGGATTCATTTTGCATGTTTTCATTAAGTTTGATTTGTATTATTGTTATTGTGTGTTTGATGCTAATTGAGGGTAAGAATTGATTATTTTTGTGTAAGAAATAAGAGGGAGCAAGTTGGAGGATGAACAAGAGATTAAAGAAGAGAAGACAAGAGGAGTTCATTTGGGAAAAATCCCACCTGCGTGGGAAACAGGCAAACTCCCACGGACTTGGAAAATCATATCAGAAATGAAGAGTGATTATGTTTATAATTCCCGCACTCGTGGGAATCATGTAGATTCCCACGGGAGTGGGAATTGTAATCTGAGGAAATTTGCGGGGCTTCATTAAACCTAGGATTTTTGGACTATAAAAACATCATTAAGCCTCCAACTTCAAGGGAGACGACACCCACTTGTAGAAACATTGTGTTTGGGTGAAGAACACATGTTTGGGTGAAGACAAGGATCATCATCAAGATTGGGTAAAATAGCACATTAACACCAAAATTCTATATTTTGGCAAAGAAGAGAAGGAGTCTTATATTCAATTTTCTGTCACTTTGTGTAACACCGCACTCCCGCTGGACCCGAACCCGATATCGATGGTGATATCCGAATTCGTGCCCCGCGAGAGTGGTGTGCCGCATCACTTAACAATTAAAAGTCGGTATGTATTTTTTTTTAAAACCATAAACATAAAGAACAGAAATTCGTTAACCAAAATATGTCACTTTA
>JAOQMS010000179.1:15875060-15899545 GCA_027563885.1 Erythroxylum longipes
ATTAACTACAATATAATTAATTAAAATATTATTAATAATTAATTAACTACAATATAATTAATTAAAATATAATTATTTATTAATTAAAATATTATAATTAATTAATTAACTACAATATAATTAACTAAAATTTTATTAATAATTAATTAACTACAATATAATTATTCATTAATTAAAATATTGTAATTAATTAATTAATTAACTACACTATAATTAATTAAAATATAATTATTTATTAATTAAAATATTTTAATTAATTAAGTACAATATAATTAATTAAAATATAATTCATTCCATTACATGTTATTTACCTAAATCTAACATGTGTTCGCTAGGTATTGTGCGTTCGAAAGGAGGACTCGTACGAATAGAGGATGTGTATCTTCATCCGTATGTCGTACACCCATTTATCTACTTCTGGTGGTAAAAGTTAAAATAGTTTGTTGCTTCGACATTTTTGGCGAGAGCATCAGGAATTGAAGGCGTTTCCATATCTGACCCATGTCTCTCGGATAAAAAAATATAAGCAGTGCCAGTGATACTCGCGTTTATTTAGACATTAGCAAAAAATACTCTTTGTACTTTAAACATTTTTAAAAAACTCCAAGTCGGTATAATTATCTCTAGTAATATTCTTGCGTCGTATTTAGGAAGCAATGAGTATTGCTTTAATAATATTAGGGTGCAACGTGATATTATTATTATAAATAATAATAAAGGCTGACTTTGACCTTCTATTGAAATGTTGATGTTGAAATCACGCCTTTGACCATAATCCAAGCAAAGAACAAGTCAATTTCACATAAAAACAAAGCAAAACTAAGACAATTCAATTGTTGTCAAATGAGATTTAATTTCACATAAAATGAGACAATGAAAATCTTGTTAAAGTAATGTAAACTTACCTTGGTTAGTTTAATATTTAGTGGCTCAACATGCATGCTTTTATTTTAATTTAAAAAATCTCTTGATGTTTAGAAGAATATTTGAATAACTTTTACAAAAATATTTTGATTAAGATATTATCAAATTAATTGAATATGGTTTTCGAAAGAACTTGATAAATTTTAAGACTAAGTTTGGATGACCTAGATCGACCAATAAAAGAGATAGGTCAACTATATGAGGATTTGAACGTCGACATTTATGCTTCTGAAGAAGCATTGATTGATTTATCTATTGGGAGACAGGTCGACCAAACAAATATTTAATGTGTTTTTCTATTTATAAAGAATATCGGTCGACCTAATATGGGTATAAGTCAATTAAACCATTGAGTGAAAAAAGTTTCAAAATGTTGAATTTGTATTGTGCGAAGAGATTGGTCAACTGATGCATGGGTATAAGTAGACTGAACCCATCTCCAAAGTTATATAATGTTGTAATTTTTATTAAAGGGTATATATTGATCAAACCTTTGAAAGATAAGTTACATAATGTTTGAAGAGTTAGGTCAACAAACTATCAAGAAACTAAAGATTGAAATGATTAATATAAGTGTGTAGTGACTATATATGTAGGTGTCTTGTACATATAAATATGGTAGATTTGTTTTATTGACATATTTATGATATATCTTTTATTAGTTATAATCCATATTTGAAAGTTTTTTAAAGCATTATAAGATTTTAAAAATTCATTATAAAGAGATTTGAAACCTAGAGCATTAACATGAACAAGTGGGATTTAATTAAGTTGAATGAAACTAGGGAATATTCTTAAGCTTACACTAGGTTGGTTAAGTTGTCAAGAGTTTTGCTTCACATCTAAGACGACTTGTATTGAGCTCATCTTTGGGAATTAAAGACGTGTAAAAGATTCTCTTTGCGTGAGATTATTTAGGGAATGGATGTAAGAAAAGATATTGTTACTAAACCATTATAAATCCATTTACGCTCTCCCACCTTACTCTCCTTTTCAATTTTATGCTTAGGTAATAACAATATTTTGCCATTACATGTAATTGTGATGGCCACTGAGTTAATTCAAACATCTATCCATTAACTTTGCAAATAATCTATGATTTTTAAAATTATTTTAAGTATTTCAAGCATAAGTTACTAATTTTCAAGTTATAAAAATACTGATGATTATATTTAGACATAAATTAGGCAAATTTTGTATCATAAACCTTAACACTTGCCTTATAATTTAACTTGGTAAAATGGCATAATTTTTAACCTTAACATTTGCACCATAATAGAAATCATACTCTAATGTTTCAACGTGTTAAAGAAGAATCTTAACATTTCAAAACCATTCAAATCTAATCCTAAATTGGCAAAACTCTTTGACAGATTTACGTCTTCTTTAGTTAAGTGCAATGTTATCAGTGACATAATACTTAGTTTTTACTTTTATCATTCACCTGGGTCTTATAGTGCCACATGGCTTTATGGGACCCACTCATAATTGAACATAAATTATTACCAACTCAAGTATCTTTAACTTTAGATTAGTTTTAATTAACCCTTAGTAATCCTAATACATCATAATAAGTCATAATTAAAATTATTGAACTTTAATTTAACATTAACCTAAAATATTCTTAATTTAACATTTACTCCAATTTAACCTGCCAAACCCTAATTTCTTAAATTTCTAATATAATGAATAAACTAAGCTCCTTTATGACTATCTGCCTAACACCATATGAGCTATAATCCCTGGTACTTTCCCAACATGGTTTGAAACTCTATTTAACATGAATCTTAATCGTTGCCTATCTGAACCTATTTCTAAACACCTCTCTAAAGTCCTCATTACTTGACCCCACCTTGGAAACAAAGCATGTAGAGCTCTTTAGTTTGACCATAAAGGATTTGCAGAACATTAAAAAAAAATCCAATTATAGATGAGAATGAAAGGTGTCTCAAACAGAAAGATGTGACAATTGATAGATGCATATTTGATCATATGTATACCTCATATTTAATATATTTTTCTTCATATTTTATAATTTTTTCTTCATATTTGTTATTCAATTTGCTCTAAGTGTATTTATAGGTTATAATCTCCTTCATGGACTAAAAGGAGAAAAATTTAGATGAAAACATGACATAAAACAAAGATTTGTAGGCTATGTAAGTCTCTTAACCTATGCAAAATAACAAATTCTAGAGATTTCAGGTTATACACAATCCAGTACAAAGCCGTGTATCACATTGTGTATCTCCTAAAAACCATAAAATTTACTATAAAAAGAAGTGAGCAGAGGCAGATAAAGGGAACAGATATAAAGAGGCAATTCCAAACGTAAAGATCATTCAGAAGGGTTAATATCGATCTAGAGAAAGGGAAAATGCGAATAAATCATCGATAGATCTAGTAGAATACATCATCAAAACTCTATCTTATAAGAACTTTCGATAGGAGATATAGGGAGATTAAGATTTATGAACTCTTTATTTTCTATTCACTTTTCTTTCAATTTATGTTTGATTTCATTTTCTATTATGTGTAACTAAATTCCTTGTTAGTTTTTAGGTGTGATGAACCCTATTTAAGATATGATATATTTTGATCCTTTTATTTAATGCAATTGTTTTTATTTTATCTATTGTGATTCAATTATTGTTTGATATATGTTCTAATAGATCTAAAATATAAGTATCTAATATGATTTCATAATATAGAGATTAAGAAATCCTGTGTATGAATAGATCTATCGTAATTGAAAGGAGATGATTACAAACTAGAGATAGGTCAATATAAATACGTTGGATTAAGGTTAAAGCTAGTAGCAGAATTCACAAATCGATAAAGCAATCTTATTAGCTTTAACCTGAATAATATCGATTGATAATTCTAAGGTTAGTTATTAGTAGTATTAAGTGAGTTATTAGCATATGATATGAATTTTTACGGTTCAATAGTCAATAAAACAATTTCATAAAAAGGTCAAATATTTAATAGTCTTAGGAGGATTCATAACCTAGACACTAATTCTTGATATTGAATGTTTCTAGTGATTTCTTTATTCTCTGCTCAATATTCTTTCCTAATTTATTTTAATTGATTAAGTTGTATTTTCTTTATAAAATTAAAAATCCAATCTATAGACTAGATAATAGGATAACGATTATTAGTAGTATTCATTGTCTTTGTGGGATTGATCCATACTTGTCGATACTAGCTATAGCTACATCGTCCACTTGCGGTTAACTCAAAAATGACCTTAAGTATAGAAAAGTCTAATCAAGTTTTTGACGCCGTTATCGGAGACCGTGATATTAGGAACACGTGGATGCTATTACTAATTATTTTATTTTATTTTTATTATATCTTATTGTCTCCTTGTTTTATTCATTTAATTATCTTTTGAACTTCTCTACATTGATAGTATGTTTGTCGTTTATTTTAGGGATTAAGATTTAACGTCATCACCATAATTTATAATGGAAGGATGGATCAGTACTCTTATGGGAGTTATGATACGTCTTCGCAATATGTAACATCATCGTATAAGAAAGAGTCGTTTCCTAACATGTTTTTGAAAACTCAATAGATGTCCAGACCGTGTTGCAACATTTGTGGGATTAATTACTATAATCATGAATTTCAGGCACCAAAGTATATGTTGGAGCAACAAAACATGTACAACCAACCTTAAGGCTATCATACGAGAATATAATTCAAAGTGGAGCAAGCTTTACGCATATAGGTGGAATGGTAATACTCCAACTAATTATGTACAATAAGAGTAGTGATACGAAAGTATTATAGATAGATTAATGGAATATCTTGTAGAGTGGGTAGCTATCCAATGGGCAATCGAGGAGAGGTTTTCTTTACTTAAATACAATGAGTATAATACCTCATACTATTTGAGAACCTTAACTTCTCAAAATGAAGAAGAGATGACGGTCGATTTCATGGATGAGGATAAATTTCAAGAAGGCAAGGAGGAAACTAGTGCTTTGAAAGTTATGATGGCCAGTTTTATTCAAGAATAAAAAATGAGGCATTAGAAAATAGAGGCTCATATACAGAATATGGTGAATTAAGTAGACCAGTTGGTAAAGATAATATTTGACGAACTGCAAGGGAGTTTACTTAGTATTACTAAAATAGATCTTATATAATGCGAAATGGAAAAAGAGCCCCTAGAAGAAGAAAAACAAGAAGAATAAGAGGAAGAGAGTATTATAGATAAAACAATGGAACTCCTGGCTAAAATGAAAGCTAACCAATGCGAATTCGAGAGTGAAGACAAGACAAGGGTTGGCTTCATGAATAGAGGGACATTCTAAGAAGAGCTTCCTGAAGAAGAGTATGGAGAAAACTCCATCCAAGAAGAGGAAGTAGAGAAGTGGCAAGAGGTAATTGAAGAAGAAGAGTTAGAAACCTTTGTCCACGAAGAAGAAAAAGAAGATTGGAAAAGGGTGGTTGAGGAAGAAATGGTGGTAGAACCAAATAAGGAAATTACTATGCATCATAGGTAGCCACCTTAAGTACGGAGGGTTCCTACTTCCTCTAACACAAACTAATTGAGCTAATCAACGATTAAGGGTGTTTTATTATCCCTAATTTTATTAACAGTTTGTCACTTAAAAGAGCATTAATGCAGTCGATAGGATTATTATTTTGATAAATTATGCTTTTTCTATTATCTTTCAACATACGGTGTACTTACAAGCTATAAAACCCTTATTTAAGGAAACAGGTGGAAGCAAGTCACTGATCATATACCTAAGATGAGGGTAAACGTGCGGGATATGTCGAGCTAATGATGTTAAACAAATACTGTATGAGAGACAACTCATGAAATAGGATGGCTTTTATTTTGAAATTTATTTTATTTCTATGTTCATATTTCATATTTCAAATTCAAGTTCTCTATTGTTATTTTTAATTTATTTTATCTTTTTATCCCTTTGTCTTTATATTTTGCAAGGATGTAATCTAATATTGGATGGATTAGAATCAGCAATTTGTCTTACTCGAGAAAATACCACATAACCTTCTCACTTATTTTACACACTTATATTGTGTACATTGAGGACAATGCACGACTTTAACTGTGGGGAAATGATTAACGATTTTAATGATTTTCTTAAGCTTATTATAATCTTAATTATTAAATTTTGTGAACTGATATCTTGACTTAATTGGAAATTGTCCATCAATTCTTTACTTCATTATTGAATATTGATTTGAATTACTATGCAAAAGAATGATAATTATAATAAAATTTCTTTTCTAAGTCATAATTTTTAGTGTTCATTGAGATAATCAAGTTGAATGAAAACTACATATTATTTACACATACAACCCATCTTTTTCTTAAGCTTTTGAGCTTAAGAGCATAATTTTCTTTCTTTTTAAGATCTTTTTTATTCTTATAAGTATTATCATGTATAGTAGTAAGATGATTCTAGAATTTGCTTTTATTATGCATATTAAGGTCATATTTGTTAAATTATAAGCATTGAAATGATAAAGGCACTTAGATTCAGCAAGTTGTTTGAGCCTATTTATTTGACAATTACCTTACCATACTTTATCTCTTAAGAATAGGCAATTTTGAGTTTTAGCCTTTTTCATTGTCATTAACCCAATTATTAACCTTTATCCTATTTTTCTTTGAAACCTTTTTATTTTCTTACACTTTGAAGGTTATTTACATTATTTACTTATTTGAGACTTGAAATTCTTGACAGGCCCATTATTTCTTTAATTGTGGTATTGAATGCTTGAAAAAATGTTTTGATTTTTTTAAAAATTACAAAAATAGGCATAAGAAAAATTATGGATAAGTACAGGGTACTAATGGAGTTGCAATAAAAAGATTGGTGTATTTTTGTAAACAATTTTCATCTTTTGATTAAATTTCCTTCAAAATGTAGCCTTTTTATTATCCAATCATATTGTATTTAACCTTATTACAACTTGTATAAATACCTTTTGATTTTTGTTTCTAGTTTATGAATAAGTGGTGGAGATGTGATAATATTACAAGCATATGGTTATAGTTCTAATATACACAAGCTGAGTATTAAAATGAGCCCGGTATCTACAACGGATACGGGACAGTTATAAATGAGCTCGATATTCATAATTGATATGAGACTGTTAAAAAGGTGCTCGGTCATAACAAAGTAATAATTAAAGTAAGTCGCATGTGCATTTGTATTTGTACACATACATGTATTATGTGAAAGATTACATGAATTTACTCAATTGTGATGTTATGAATGATTGAGAAAATTGATATGATCATTATGAAATGAGTTCGTGAAATATGTGAAGATACAATTGTCTGTGAATTTGGAATGTAGCCTATCTTTGTGTTTGATATGAGTGAGCACATCTATGATGGTTCACTCACTGATTTCGCAAAACTCATCAAAATTGCAAATGTTGATTTACAGGTACGAGGGAGACATAGTTCCTAAGGCAAACTAGCGGAAGTCTAGTTCTGTCCATTTTGGAAGTCAAGAATGGCTCAAAGATCGGTCAGCTAATACTGAGGAGTTTAGATAAAATGTTTTTGTATAGTTCCTCATTCATGTAGAATGTTGTAAAAGAGTAGTAAACTCTTATATGTTTTTGATATTATATATATGGATTTTGTAGTGAAATGCTACAATGTAAACTATTTTTTATGAATGAAATGAGGAATTGAGCTTTTGAACATTGTCTTATATGTATGATTCCATATAAGTGAACTTGACTGCTCTAACATGTTGCTTTCATAGGGTATGTTAGCATGTGCCCCGTGAAGCTGGTGTGTTACACCAATAGCCCCTTAATAAAAATATTTTTTCATTTACGTAAATGTCAATTTTACAATAATCTAATTAGGTTTGGCATTTTTCTCAGCTCTGGTTTGGTCCAGCTTAAAGTCAACAAGATTGGCTTGATTTGACTAGACTTGGAGCTGAGCTCAAGCTTGAGGTTACTAACCCAACTTAACTTGATACCTAGACTATCTATTTAATTAGTATATGAAACAATGTTGTTTTATACTAGGAAAAGCAACATCATTTGGCTATACATTTTTTGAATTTAGTTTTAAGATTCTAACCCAAAATATCATATAAAAAAAGAATTCAAGATTTATAATGATTAAAACAATTTAATTTTGAAGAATTTCTCAGTATTCATAGATAAGTAAGCATGAAATCAAATATATGTATTGTTGACAACCAAAAGAAGTGTTATATGGCTTATAAGTGTGCGTTAGGATATGTTTTTATAGGTCATTGGCATGTGTTTTCTTGCATAATTGTTGTTTATTGTTCTAGTTTAGGATTCATTTTGTATGTTTTCATTAAGTTTGATTTCCATTATTGTTCTTGTGTGTTTGATGCTAATTGAGGGAAAGAATTGATTATTTTTGTGTAGGAAGGAAGAGGGAGCAACTCAGAGGTTGAACAAAAGATCAAAGAAGAGAAGACAAGAAGAGTTCATTTGGGACAAATTCCCTATGTTCGTGGGAATCATGCAAATTCCCATAGATGTGGAAAATCACAGAAGAAATGGGGAGTGCATCTATGTGCAATTCCCACGCTTCTGGGAATCATGCAGATTCCCATGAACGTGGGAATTGTAATCCGAGGTAATCTGTGAGACTTCATCAAACTTACGATTTTTGGACTATAAAAACATCATTAAGCCTCCATCTTGAGGAGAGACGACATCCACTTGTAGAAACACCATCTTTGAGTGGAGAACACATTATCGGAGCATTGAGGAGGGATTGAAGACAAGGATCATCATTAAGATTGGGCAAAATAGCACATCAACATCAAAATTCCAGATTTTGGCAAAGAAGAGAAGGAGTCTTTCTATTCAATTTTCTTTCATTTTAATCTTCTCTATTCTTTGTAAAAATGGTTTATTTGATTGTTGATGATGTTATGGAGACCATGTTAGGCTGATTTCGTTTTAGGGATTCCTTTTGAATTATTTTGTCAAAACTCCTATTTTATTGAATTGAATGAAGTGTCTTCAATGATTGTTGTTTTAAATTGTTGTCTTGCAACAAATCGATAGAGTGAGTGAGATTAGATTCATGAAGGATTGTACAACGAGAGATGGTGAATTATAGACTAGCAATCATTATGTCAATTGAATAGTTAGAAGAGAGATCTCGATTAGTCAATTAATCACTCATAGGATAGTTTAATAATTAGCTGAATCGGTAGAGTCATTGGGTAGGTTGAGAGATCGTTCAATCGATTCCCATTAATTCCATTAGTGCAAAATAGTTACACCTTGAGATAGGGTAATTAGTACATTCGGAAATCTAGGGTAAGACACAATTCAATCAATAAAATAGGAGGGAGACAAAATAAGGAAAAAGTAATCTCTAACATTTAGATTCTTGAATTCAGATTTTCTGCAATTGCGGTATTGTCTATTATTTACATTAGTCTTTTAATTTTAATTTAATTTTCCAGATTATTTGCATTTAACAATTATGTTTCTTAAACAAATTTGTGTCTAAATTAAGCGGTGTCTAGGCATTAATTCTTGTGGGATCGATATCCGCTTTTTTTACTACAAGTCACGACCCATACACTTGCGATTTTTGAGTGTAAAACAAGTAGATAGGTTTTACCATCAACAAAAATCTGCAAGGATATTATGGTGACCTTTGATATAGCGAGCGATGAATTTATAGTGAGAAAAAAATATTGCCTGTGTAGTAATTGGCTATCCGACAATATCTTCTTGTTAGGCTCAAGAATCTTTGGAAAGTATGTATTGTCCATTTCAATCAAAAAGCTATAAGGTTAAAGTGAAAATCGAATTTTTCAATGCCCTTTTTTACTGCCAAGATTTCCTTATAGATGGTGGTAGTACTTTTCTGATTCCTTAAATTAGCCACTAGCATGACCAAAAATAATGTGTTTTCCCATAATCTCTTCACTCAATATGGCACCCTAATAATGGTCACTAGCATCTGTTGAAAAGATGTGTTGGCCTTTGTTAGGAATCTTTAAAAGGGGTTGGAGGTTGACTTACTTATTTTAAGTATTGGACAACTTTGGTTTGATCTTCATTCTATGGTGGTGGATTCTTTCTCAGCAATTTGGATAAGGGACTTATATAATTAGCTACGTGAGGGATGAAATCTCTAACGTAATTAATAATTCCAAGGACTTGTTGAATTTGCTTTGTGTTAATATTTTCATCAAAAAATGTAATAGTTCACTAGTAATGTGTGGATCAGGTTGATAAAATCCATTATGAAAATTTATGCACAAGAATTCTATTTGGGTTGTTCAAATATGTCTTTTCTTAACTGAGAGTATAACCTCATATTGCTTTGTAAGATCAAAAAATGATTATAGTAATACCTTATCATCTTTATGGGTGTTGGAATATAAGAGGATGACATCAATGTAGATCAAGGTATTGGAAAGAATGGGGTCATAAATTTTCATCGTAGCCCTTTGAAATAATGACGAAGCAACTTTAAGTCCAAATTGCATAACAGTCCACTGGTATTGAGCATTGAGAATGCAGAAAGTTGTCTTATATCTTTCTTGTGGATCTATACTAAATTGCCAAAAACCTACTTTAAAGTCGAATTTTGAAAAGATTATTGCTTCTTTGAGAAACAAAACTTGAGTATTGATCTTTGATAGTGTGAATTTATCATTTTAAATGAACAAATTCAAAGGTTTATAATCAATTAGCAACGTCTTTTTTCCTCTATTTTGTTCTGGTCTTTATTCGCATAAAAAGCTTGACATGCCCAGTCTGTTTTTGGGGGTTCAATTAATCCTTGTTGGAAAAATATAACACATTCTTCTTGTGCTAATTTAAATCATCAAGATTTATACCAGGATGAGTAGTCTTGGTAGGATTAATGTCCTCATTCTTCTTAAGAAGTAAATGAATGAAGAATTGTAGATTTTTCCAAAAAGGATTGGGGTGTGAGAATTGTGCATGGTTCTCAGGGCAGTTTTCCAAAAATTAATCCCTTAGTGTTTCGTATTGAGGAGGTACCTAAGTGGGTTCAAACATGTTGCGTATATCTATGTAAGCATTGAAGTTGTCTTGGAATTTAATCCCCTTGGGTAGGATTTGTAGTGTATAAGCTTTGCAATAGACATCCATATCATTGAGGATATTTGAGCCAAATAGAAAATTACCAAGGACTTTTGTCCAAATCACACAGTCAGGGAAAAACCTATTTTTCTTTTGGTGATAAGCCCAATCTTAAATGAGTTGCCATCAGCAATAGGAAAATATTTTTCACGTGATATTTAGGCTTTAAGACGTAAGATGCTAGGCTTTATGACACTTCAACAAGATACAATATCCATATATCTAATGGCCTTGATTGGCTTATCATATTTATCTTGTTGTAATAACTGGATATGGACATAAGACCTATCATCCTCAGTATCTTCATCAATTAGGTCATTAGAGGATTCAAACTCATCATTAAAAGAGTCGACTAGAACATAAATTTTGTTTCCTCATCTTCATTGGATTGTTTTACAATGAAGTCTTCAATATTATTATTATGATCATGGATAGACATTATAACCTTAATGGATTCCATTAGTTTCAAATCCTTTTTGATCTTATTAGGACATTGGAGAGCATAATGTCCTAGTTTACTATAAATAAAATATCGATTTGCTTTTTTGCTTGAGGAGCTCTTCATTTAAAGAATTGAACAAATCTATGTCATTTTTTCTTCTGAATGGCTTATGATAACCTTCATTTGACATGTGGGATTTTTGAAACATTTTGTAGGAGAAATTTTTATGGTGATACTTCTTTTTAGTAGGACATTCATAGTATTTTTTCTCATTACACTTGATCTTCAGATAAGGCTTTTTGTAAGCCTTTTCAACAAAGAATTACCTTTAATCATGTTTTATATTTTTTATCACAAAGTTTATCAAGAGAAACTAAGGCGAGCTGATAGATCTGTCCAAGAGATATTTCCCTCATATCCCTTCGTAGACCTATAATGGTTCTTTGAAGTTCAGGTTGTAATTCTTCTAGAAGAGATGAGATGAATGTATAACAAAGATTGATATCCTTAAAACCATTAAGGAGATAATATCTTTTCGTCATTTGTTGGAAATGCTTTTATAAGTCTCTCTTGTCCAATGAACAAACACTTTATTTCAAAATACTCTTGCTTGATTTGTTTGTTAATGAGCTGAAAATCACCAACAAACTGTTTATGAATAACTCCAAAAGGAATTCCTACAAATGAGACTTGAATATACTGGAGTTTGCGGTAGTCATCTAGACTTTGCCATTATTCTCATAAAGCATCAGTAAAATCAGAGGTAAACTTAAAAAATAATCTCATAAATGGTGATCTGGATGGGTCATTTGTAAATCAATCTCGGAACCAAATTAATGGAGACGATCTCTCTATTTATTGGGTGTAATATCATCAAAAGTAAACTAAGGCTCTGAAGTAGGTCTGGTTGGTAGTACTTGTATTGATGGTGGTGAAGGCCTGAATGGTTCAGTCCCTATAGATTTAGCTTCACTAACTTCTGGTTCGACCTTGGTTGGTTGAGATGTACCAGGAACAATCATCAAAATTTGTGTCAATTCAGATAAATTTACAAATTGTTCAGAGACTTCTGAAGATTCAGAAAGTTCAAAATCTTCAAATGTTTATCCTACGGATTCTTCTAAGATAGATATTGGTTCAAGAGTTGCAATAAACACTTATTGAGGAGCTTTTTCTTTTCCAGTAGATCGAGCAAGTTGGGTTTTTCTTGGAAAAGAAGGTGAAGTTTTAATCGATAAAGGCTTTGCCCATAGATTAATAGGTTTGGTATATGAAAAAGGTGATGGATCATGAGTCTTGTTAGTTTGGGCTTTGTAGGTTTGGTAGATTTGGGTTCGGTGGTAGGATGGATACACTGTCTTATTAAAGGATTGCTTGTCTTAAATACTTTTCATAATCAACAGCTTCAGGATATATTGGGGTTGAATAAGGTTAAAGGATAATTTCCATAAATAGACTTAGACTACTCTGTCTACATGTCTACCACCATTCTTGGAAATATTCTTTCACTCTTCGAGGTTCTTACTCTTTGATTATGAAATTAGGTTCAAAATACTGCGTTTTAATATATCTTCTAGGATTAGCATCAAGTTGGACCGTTCGGTCTTCTAGAGATGTATATACTTTTGGACCTAAGAAGAAACAATTTCTACCTGTTTTTAAGTAGCTTAGGTTTGTTGGTTAAAACCATCAAGCTTGGTATCAATTTGGTGAAGAAATTTATTTTGGGTCACATTATTATCATTGTGCTAGTTAAGTACTTCATGTGAAGGATTTGATACAAGGGTACCATGAGAGGTGATTTCTATAGACCGAATATAAAGGTTAGAGATAACCCTATTAGTATCATCTGTGTGTCTCTCCAAGGGAGGAAGTTTGTGCTCATATGATCTCATCATCATACAAGGAATGGGTGCTGGAGTAGTAATAGGAATATGAGGAATAATGAGTTGAGGTCTATTAGGAATTAGTTTTTTACGGAGCATATGTCCTTTCCAATATCTTTGAGTAGTTTATAAAAGGTCTCAGGTATGGGACGTCGATTTTTAAGGCCAACACAAGGTCTTGAATCTGGATCATCATCATCCTGCTTAGGAAGGAATTGTTGAGAAGGTTGGCAATGATGAATTTTTTGAGATTTTTTCCTTCTTTATGTGATAGCACCAGTTGAAGCATTAAAATAAGTCTAGATGTGCCAGAGGATCTATGCTAGTCTTCATTGGGTCTGGTATAGATGGATTTAATAGATCCATCTCTCAGTGTCTTGAGAATAGATGGGGTTGTTGTATGGAAAGAATGTTTGTGATAAACATGAAACACTTTTCCATTTTGTTGCCATCAAATTTTCAAGTTCCATTAGTGGTAATTGTTTTGGAATTTGAATGATAATATTCTCATTATGAGCTTGATCGACTACCATATATAGAGCATCATAAGTTGAATTTGAAAATTGAGATCTATAGCACGATTCTGTAGGCAAAAAATCATTTGGTGGGGCAAAGTGACCATGATTGTTGTAAGGCCTTGCTCTGCCTTAATAATTTGGAGTTGAACTTGGAGTCTCTCAGATAAGGTGAGATTGTCCAACCCAATACTAAAATCAGGAGCTATGGTGAGAATGAAACTTTCATTGTTAAAAGTTGTCAATATCGTACCAATCAATGCATTTTGGTAAGTCATATAGGCAGTGTCAAGAAGAGATATCTAGATAGTGGTTGGAATTCCTTTTCTTTCATAAAGTATAAGAACAAATTTGATAGCTCCAATATTGAGATCAGTATGATTCTTGTCTCTACAAAGAGAGATGAGTACTTTTGGAATCTCCAATTTGACATATTCTTTTGATGTTGTTCCCTTTAAGCTACATTGTTCTAAACAAGAACTTTGGATGATCTCTTTTACCTTTAGATGATTTGTAGTAAGGACAGTACGAATACTTTTGGTCTAAGAATGATTATGAGAATATATACTAAATGGACTTAACAAGTGTAACACCCACAGACCCCCTAGAAGGATATGCGGATATTACCTAAGACAGGAATTAAAACATATCAAAATAATACAAAGCGTAATCATAATTCAACCAACCAATTATTGTGTTTCCATGCATATTCAACTTTAAACATAATCTAAACAATACACCGAATTCATTCAAATACATGTGTTAAGTCATCTCGAATTAAGGTTACTACATTACAAATCCTTAAACTTGTAAAACTCATATCTCCCAATTCTGATATCCAAAAATTACAAACTTTATACCAATAGAAAGCTAATAGAATAAGATAAAACTTTTATGAAGACAAATTTATCTGATTCAGCCTACATCAATACAGTTTATTTGATAAAAACAGGACACATTTTCTGTCAAGGATAGTACTGCAGTTTCTGTCAGAACTCAACTTCAAGCTAAATTTCAAAACCATTAATGACAGAATTAAAATTGTACTACTTAATAAAAGTTGTAGATAAATGTTTCTAGTTTAATTTGAATTTAAAATCATCCTATTTTGATAACTACAGGTCAAGATATGGTTGAAAAACCGATGGCTGTTCAGTGGAACCACACCTTCTAATGAGTACCCAACACCTATCACGTTCCTAACCACGTTTCTTCATTAATTCAGTACATTTTACACTTCAAACGTCAAACAAGACATAGTTCTATCATGATATCAAGTTTAGTACTCCCTTACCTCTTTCAAATTCAAAGAACAACTCCAAATCACTTCAAAGATCAAGCCAAACCAATCCTTCCAAGCAATCAGCACACATCTAAGATTAGGGTGCAACTTTCAGCACCAACAAGATAATAACACATAAAATTACAAGGCCATCTTCATGATAAAATAACTTACAAAGCTTCCAAGTGTTGTTGATTAAAACTTCAAAAAAAAATCCAGAAGTTAAGAGGAGAATGAGAGTTTCGGTGGTGAAAAGCAAGGTGAAAGGGTGAAAGAATATTCCAGCAAAAAATTTGTTGTCTTTAGTTGCTAGGTGTCTCCAATAGACTTAAAAATGTGTCCAATAAAATGTCATGCCATGTACCATTTGATTGAGCTGCCCTTTGTCATCTTAATATACTGCCATTAATCACCTACAAATCAGTCCACATGTCATTCCACTTGTCACAAAATCAATGATCCATTAGTAAATCAATTAATGGTGCCAAATGTCACTAATTGATAAGCTTAATCATTCAGATTTTCATGCACCAACTTAACCAGCCACTTGACAATTTTCCTAATTCAAATATACATTTAAATACCTCAATTTTCTAATGGTATCTATTCATTCCAATTTACTATCTATAGTCCATCAATACCAAAATTCCAGTTATATACCTTTCACATTTAAATCATAACACAATTTTAACTCCTATCTCACATGTACTTTCATGAGCATATATCGTTTCAACTAGGGTATATTTAAAGTCTTACAACAAGGGAAGAGAAGTATTATGGATACGACTTTCTTCTAGGAGATGGGTGATTTATATTAGATTTTCTATTTTATTAGAAAGAGTTGAAAAGGGTTGAAGAAAGATGTATAGGGTCACTAGGTAAAGAGTCACTCATGATATATGGAAAGATCTCCTCACTCGCTTTCATCAAGAATAATGTAATCACAGTCAATAACACTCATGGTTTGATACCAGCTAGGCAACCCTTGGTTAGAGGGCAAACGGGGATAACAAAAATCAAAGGTACGTGACATTGTTAGACCACATAAATCGAGAAAAGTCCTTCTTGCTATAACTCTTAGACTTATTGAATATTTCATCGATAAGCCTCAAGGGAGTTGCATCATAAGTCTTTAGCCTATATACTAGTCAAGTGGTTTATAGGACATCTTTTCATAAGAGGACAAAGATAAACAAAGATTGATTGTAAATTAGAGTTCATACTTACTAGCTAAGATACAAGCCCTTCTTCCCTTTTAGTGCAACAACTCTAAAGCCTGCCTTTTAAAAATCTAAATTGACAAATCTTTCCCCTATAACTTAGACCTTAAATAGGATCTATAGTTTAAGACTTTTTTATACACATGATTCTCATGAAAAGGCAATTGTAAAACATACTTGTCCTTCTGTATGACTATTACTACATTATTCAAGAATTAAGCTTGGAGGAGATAGAAAAATTTGGAAAGAAGAAGGCACTTTATAATGAAATATTTATTTTATATTAATTATTAGCTTCTAATAAATAAAGTTGAATAGCCAATAAACTTAAATATTAATAACCTCGATATTAGCTCCTAAGTAGCTTTTAAACACCCAACTTCAATTAGATATTTATTCGATTTATTAGCATTTAAAATAATTTTAAAAGTCTAGATTAAATTTTGAGATCAATTTAAGGATTATTTTTATTTATATTTTAAAATTAAATAAAAATTGTTTATTAAAATTTATGATTTTTGTTTTATTTTTAGTTCCTTTCATTTCATAAATTATGAGAATCATAAAAAGTAAAATTTGTTTTTTGTTTTTGTTTATTTTTATAATATAATTTACTATCAAATATATATTATTTAATATTAATTGTTAATAAAATTATAGAAAATTTAATTTAAAATATTAAATATTAATAAAATTATGAATAACCTAATTAAATTCTTTATAATTAGTTTAACTTTTAAAAATAAATAATTTCAATTTAATAATTATTAATAAATATAATTTAACTTTAAAATATCTTCAAAATATACAAAATTTAAATACAATTTAGTTAATAACTTAAAATATATTAAGAGTAATTATAAATCAATATTTAATTATTAATATATAATAATTTGCACTGATAATTTTCAATAAATATTATATAAAAAATTAAAATAAGATTTGCTTATTTTATTTTTTATAAAAGAAATTATATTGAAGTTTTATATATTATTTAATTATTAAACGTTAACAATAAAACATTTTTTATTTTATTTAAAAACCAAAAATAAAAATAAGAAACAAAAACTAAAAAGTTACAACAGAAAATAGAAGTAAAACCAAATGATCTGTTAAAATACGAAAATATTCATTTAATTGACTTATATCAAAAACCTAATCTTTAAGAATAATTTATTTTGAGCTTTACTTGGTTCAAATTCTCATCATAATATATTGTGAGTTGATAATATGCTTGGCCACTTAAAAATCTTTTTTTAATAAAAATTAAGTAGATTTATAGGACAAGTTTAATCATTTAATATTTTGATATTTTAAATCCAATTAAACTCTTGACACAACCCAACCACGATATCTTTTCTCAATATTAATATCCTGTGATTAGAAAATCTAAAATACCAAAGTAAAGAAGAAAAATAGAAGAAGTTCCCATATTTGTAAGTATTTTATTCAAGCTTATTTGTAATGCTACTGTAAACTCAAGCATGCATACTAAAACACAAGATCATTTACGTAAAAACAATATATATGCGTGCATGCTATTCACAATATCCAGTGAATATTGCATGAATACAAGGATAGAGACTTAAAAATATATAATCTATTGCTTTATCATCTTTGTCTATCACAGAAGATGAAAATGATGATGTATGAGCATTTGTGTGATTAATGAGTTAAATTATTAAATGAATCAGATTTTGAATAGGAGGAAGATTTCGAGAAAAAAATCTTACAATAACCTGTGTTTAGTATATATATGAGATTTAAAAATATAAAAATTATATTTTAAGAATTTATATTTTGACTATGTTAGATATATTATATATAGGTTATTTAGAATGACGATTAATTCACATTGAGATTTAAAGTATAAACCATGACAGTTTCAGATAAGGGAAGATCATAAAAGGACATATTTTTGTTTCGGAACTGCTTAAAACATTGTAAAAGGATACATGCTTATAAGTAACTAATTATCCTATTAATTAACTACTCGCCAGTCGCCATATTAGACGAGGAAGGTGAGTGGTGGTTGGTTTTCGTGCCTTGCCGGCTACACTTTTAAGCGTGGAACATACGTTCTCGGTCTACGAGTACTTACGGTTTGGGAAGTAGGTGGTGAGAATTAAATACCAACCCCACATACTAATACTAATGCTATTATCATTACGCCGCAATTTATTTTAAACTTGGTAAACTTGTCGTTCACCCTATACGCGCGTCGCTTTGGGACGAGAAATTTCAAACGTAACGGTATTGCGTAATGAAGTTGGACGAGAAATTTCCTTAGGATTATTAAGAAAAGTCGTGATCAAATTGCAAATTATGAAGTGTTAACTTGTTTGCATGGCCAGCCATTTCCTCTATAAGCCGATATAATATGTTATACATTAAATTAAGGGTCTATTTAATCTACGCGTCCTTTTTCCTTCAGTTTGTTATAATATCATTAAAAAGGTAATATCATGAATAAAAATGTAGAATTTTCCTGTGATTTTATTAATTTTAAACATATATTTATTGTTTTAAGTTACTTAAAAAGGAAACTAGTAATATTAATAAAAACTTTAGAAAAGAGCTTTTATGTAGTATTTATTAAGTTATTTAATGTAAAACAAAGTGTAATTCACTGTTACACAACTTGCCGATCTTTGTATGAATGTTTGCAGATAAAAATGGAATACTCTTTGTGACGTTAATTAGAAGGAGACTATCGTCTCCTGAACTTTTCTCAACTTCTTTTATCAACTTTGAAGTTTTCAACTTTGCCGCACAAGACTAACATGGTCTTGGAATGCTTAAAATCACTAGGCATCAGGTCAAGAAGACTTATGACAATATACCAACAAACTATAAATCTATCACGAAAGAACTTAACCTATGGGGTCAATATCTTTGAATAAATAATGGTAACGTGCCACCATCTCGCAATTTCTTCAGTTTGAATTACATGGAATCTTTGGGACATTAACCGCATCAACAAACTTTAGATTTTTGAGATGGCAGGACTTGCTCCTTCTGCAAGTATCTATGCATGAAACTATGTAGGAAAAAAACAAACAAAAAAAACTTAAGTTCGCTATTCTTAACAAAAACAAATGAAATGACTTCTATTGGGTGACCATCCCGATCACCTGCAACATATGATATTTGACAAGTATGTGTACTAGAACTTAACATCCTGAGGCAAGGTAACTTTCTTTTCTGTTCCAACCGTGCAAGTTGCACTGTGAAGTGTGCAAAACAAGATCAATGCAGCAGGAAATATGTGAGAAAAATTAAGGGTAACTCACTGTAGCAATTGGTTCAACATTTTTGCAGTACAACAAACGGACTATTTGACGACGATTTCATTGGGGCGAAATTGTTTTCGTCGCAAAAACAGAACATTTGCGACAAAAAAAATAAGTCGTTACTAAAATTTGTTGTTTATCAACATAAAAATAAAGCGTCACCGAAATAAAATATTAAGCGACGAATAAAATTAATAGTCACAAAAAGCTTAATATTTGGTGACGCTAAAACTATATCGTCACTAAATGCAGAATAATGGGTGACATTTAACATTATTCGTCGCCAAATATGTCACTTTAGCGACGAACCCTGTCAATTGTCAATAAATATGTTGTACATTTCGCGAAGATATGTTTTACCCTCACTAAAAGTCCATATTTGGTGACCAAAATTCTGTTTAGTCATAAAAACTTTATTATCTGGTAACGATCTTTCCTAAGCGTCACTAAATATTCAGTATTCAGCGATGATGTTTTGGTAATTATCGCAAAATGTTCGACATACAGTGACAAATTATGTAAAACACCATTACATGCTTGCAATTGGTGACGATTTTATAAATCGTCACTAAATGATTTACATTTGCAAAAAATTTTAAGCTAACATTTTTATAATCTATCATAGTTAATTAAGATATGTTTTATTCGAGATTTTATTTAAATGTTTACAACATATTATTAAAAAAGTCAACATAATTTTAAGTGTTAAATGGTAGTATTAATTAATCATTAGTATTTACAAAATTGGAAAAATAAGTTATAAAAAAGTTAATTAATTTTATGAATATAATAATATGATATAGAAAAAAAATACAGTTATTTCAAATCATATAGTTATAGAACCAGAACAATAACAGTCCACAGTCAATAGGTCACAAGTTGACCTCTAAGTAGTAGATATGTTATTTGACAAATTATTACAGATACAATAATAAATAAACTTTAAAGCTGAGTTCAGTTGACTCGCTAACTGACAATGATATATTTATTTTTTGATTCTAAGTAATATGTGAGTCGGTAAAGGTAAATGAGTCCCTGATGTCTGGATTCCCTAGAAGGGTCCTTGCACGTTCGAACGCACCAATTAAAACAGTAGAACTTGTTCCCTCAATAGTAGGGGTTTTTTATACCCTCTTGCAACAGCTTTTCCGCTATAACTAAATTTGTAGAAGATGGAGTGAATAAGTTGCTAGATTTAGTACCTAAAATACAATCAGTGTAGAAGTTAGATATTGTCACATTTAGTAAACTATGAAATGAACTAAAATTGGAGTGACATACGTGTATGATGAGCAGACGAAGTATTCGGAATTGATGAATTTTCCAAATCAACTGATTTTCCTTTACGGACTGTTGTGACATCACTCCTGCCTCCATGCACATACATATCACCTTCGAGACTGGAGAAAGCTTTAAACAAGCATGTAGTGTAAACCATCAAAAGTGAATATATATAATAGCTTCATAAAAGGAAATGAAATGTACATAATAAGGAAAGTGACAAAGTTCGGATGATACTAAAAATCTTGAAACAGAAGATCCGCCATGGAAGGCAAACGACGATTTCTATAGATACTGGAGATTTCTTTTTTCAGTTTTGGTTTGCTCAGCAGGGACAATTTTGTCACATTCCTTCTAATGGTATGAATTAGGGACATCCGGAACTAGTCTCCATGTCGACATTCCTTGATGAGATTAAACGTTAAACGCAAGTGGGAAGATAGACATTAAAAAATAACAAAGATAGACAGTAAATCATCTTCAAAACACAACCATAAATACAACTCATACATCAAATGCATAATTAAGAACTAACAATAAACACCTAACGGGTTTTAATGAATAATCACTATAAGCATGAAGTCACATGAGGAATAAGTACTAGACAATGCAACTTTTCCGAGATCAAGTGCCTTAAATTAGGACAGTAACACATAAATGAGGCGCAGCTTACATGATTTGAGTTGTCTAAGAAAATACGCATGTGTTTCATAGGACTAGAGGAGAGCCCAAAGTCACATCTGGCAAGCAAGATGCATTTACATAAGTTGTTCAGTACGTAAAATCCAGAATCACATGAGATACGAAAGTTCAATAATAGTGAGGTAAACAAAATCATTATACACAAACAAATAACATGATAATTAGAAAACATCATATACAAAAGACAAAGAAATCAACTTTAGCACCAAAAAAAAACTATGTACAGATCTTCAGAAAGAATGTCCAGATCTACCATAGAAGGATAAAAATCACAACCTTTTTATTTAACAACGGTTAAATACTTGTATTCGTTGAAAACGTTGTGTTGAGAGCCAAATGCAAACATCACAGAGCATCTACCTAAAAGTAGAATACAACTTGTGACAAACTCAGTTTGACAAATAAAGACCCGATCTCGTCAGTTAAAGATGTAGAAAAGCTTGATAACCGTACATGAAAATACAGCAAAAAATAAAAAAGAAGTGACAGGAATACCGACCGTGTTTTGATGAAGTGAATGGTTTTGGTATGTGAGAAAGGCGTTGGCAATCGGTGGTATGTAGGAGAGGTTTTTGTTAATTCAGAAGGCTGCTTGAACGAGAATGCTAAGAAGGCTTTTATGTTGTGTTTATTTGAAAAACTAATACAAAACGATGTCGTTTATGTAGTGAAGGTAAACGATGTCGTTTATTATTTGCTGTAGTTATTTAGAAGTAGTCTTAATTTATTTGCTACGATTTGTTGTATTTATTCAATAATCATCGGATGAAGCAATTAATAGATTGTTCTTTGCGAAAGGCTGACGGTTCATAAATAATTTTAAATAAATTTATTTTCATATTCTAAATAAAAATAATTTGAATTAAAAATTAAATGATTCTTTTCAAAACTATTCGAAAATTAATAGGTTGACTGTTGAAATAAAATAAGATTATTTTCAAATTATACATTTTCACTAATATAATTTGAAAAAATTATTTGAATAAATAAACATTTTAATGTTTTTAATTAATATATGAAGACTTTGTAATATAATTATAAAACTATTTGTAACAAATTATACTTAAATATTAGTCATTCCGATCCCAAAAATTAAGCAAATGAAGAATAATTGCATATATAATTAAGAAGATTAAATTTTGTTTTTGTTATTGGTAATAGGAATTAAATTTTGTTTTTGTTATTGGTAATAGGAAAAACTAATATCAGAAAATACTTGATATTTGCAACGTTTATCAAAATTCGTAGCGAAATCATTAAGATTAGGCAACGATTTAGAAGATTAGTAGGGAAATGTATTATATTTGGTGACGATTTATATTTTTCGTAGCTAAAGATGTCCTTTTTGCAACGAATATAGCATGGTTGCAAATTGTGCCTATCAAAATAAGTGTAATTATGTCGTTTTTGCATTATGCCAAACTTTTTTGCGACGATTATTATATATCGTAGCTAAATGTTTGGCTTTTAACGACGATTAATATTTTCGTTGCGGAATGTTGCAACGTTAAAAAAAAATTAAGTAGGACAACATCATTTGTCTAATGACAAACGACGTCATCCAACCTAAGTAAAAAACTACCCAAAACCCTTCCCCCTTCTCCGTCGTTTTTGCTTTCGTTTTCTCTGCTCTTTGCTTTCGTTTTTGCTTTTGTCTTCTTCACAGTGTTTTTTGTCTGTTATTGTCGATTTTCTGTTCCATCAATGGTTACGTTCTTTTGTTCACGACATTGGGTAAGTTTTGTTTCATTTTTTGTGGGTTTGGTTGTCACATTTGCAAAGGTCGTACCGAATGTGTGTTTTGTTTGAATTTCTTCGATTTGTTGAATTTTTTGTATGGATTGATGACGGTAATTGAGGGGTTTGTGTTGATTAGTTTTATGGATAGTGAAGAAAGGGAATTGAAATGTTGAATGCGTGTATTTGCTTGTATTTTATGTTATGCTCACAATGTGCTCGATGAAAATCCTCAACGAATTTCTGGATATATTGAACTTAATTTGTAGTTGCTTTCTCTGAATAAATTCAACTTCAATTTTAATGCAGAAATTCAACTTCAATTCGAAATTGCCCAAATGCTATAGAATTGTTGTAACTCTAAAACCGAAAATGCATAAAGTAAAAACATATATTTCTTTATTATTACTTTATATTTATATTTTAACAATTATATATATTAAGTAAAAACATATTTTACTTTATTATTACTTTATATTTATATTTTAACAATTTTAATCAGTTCAATCTTTATAATTTAAATGCTCGAAATTAGGTTTGATGATAATTAATGCATAAGACTAGTTTTAATTTGAAAATAATCTTTTTAATTTTAATTTTTAATAATATTGATTTAAATTTTATTTTAAAAATTTACAAATTGAATGATGATATTTTAGAAATTGTAAAGAGAAATTTGAATTATTAGAATAAATTTAGATTTAAAATATCGACAATTAATAATATGTGGTATTTATAATTCTACTTAACCACTTTCTAAAAATTAAACTCAACTCAATTTAAATTATAGTTATTATTATTATAAGTATTATTGTTATAAATTTAAATTTAATTACTGTTATTATTATTATAAGTATTATTGTTATAAATTTAAATTTAAATGTAATTATGATGATGATGATGATTATTATTATTATTATTATTAGTAGTAGTAGTAGTAGTATGTTTGTTATTATTATTATTACATTTGTTAATGTAATAATAATAATGATAATAATAATAATAATAATAATAATTGTTATTTTAATTATTATTATTATTATTATTATTATTATTATTA
>JAOQMS010000179.1:15899645-15944123 GCA_027563885.1 Erythroxylum longipes
ATGAGGATGATGATGATGACATGATGATGATGTCATCATCATCATCGTGATCATCATCATCATCATCATCATTATTATTATTACTGTTATAATTATAATTATAATTATAATTATTGTTATTATTGTTAGTAGTAGTAGTATTATGTTTGTTATTATTATTAAATTTGTTAATGTAATTTTTATAATAATAATAATAATTATTATTATTAGTATTATTGTTATAAATTTAAATTTAAATGTATTATTATTATTATTATTAAATTTGTTAATGTAATTATAATTATAATTATTGTTATTATTATTAATATTTTTATTATTATTTTGTTTTTAATTATTGTTTTTATTGTAATTTTTGTTTACCAATTCCATGCCCATATTATTTTGCAGATTCGGTCTTCGTCTTTTTCCTTAGAGTCAACAATTGCATACAAGTACTATACATCTTCAGGTATGCAAATTATCAGTAGCCTTCATTATTTTAATATCGGTTGTCGTTTTATTTTGTTTTATATTGTTTACTTAATTGTTGCGTATGAATTAGAACAATGTTGTTTACTGCATGTAATATTAAACAAAAGTTTTTTAAACTTAACATAAAACAGAAAATGCATGTTATAACTCTATTATCTTCTTGTATTGTCTATCTAAATGGATCAGAATTGGATGTTTTATCGAAAATGGTCAACAGAATAAGTAGAAGGAGTTAAGAGTTTCATGCAATTTATTAACGATCAAATGAGTGAAGATTGTAGTATTCGTTGTCCATGCATTGATTGCTTAAATGTGGACTTCCAAAGTCAAGATTTGGTATATAATCACTTGCTTATCTGAGGCATAGACAAATTCTATAGTCTATAGCTTTATAGTTGGACCCCATTTCTGGAGCCCAACGTTCGGAGTCATTATAAAACGTGAGCATGCGTATTACCTTGAGGGTTATTTTTATGAACCCGTATTAGCCATATCCCATAAGAGTAGTGTGCCCATGCCAGTCAATCACCAAAATCATAATTGACTCCTTCAACACAATTGTAGCTCCAAAACTCTAGTTTAATTTGAAGCAAGAACTATCTTAAATGGAACTCTATAGAAGAAGTTATGCTTAAAAAGCCAAAGTAAATTCATACCCCAATCGTGCTCTCTAAACCGAACCCTCGCTATCTTTCTATCAATCTTTTTCATATCAGATCCAAAAGCTACATTATGTTTTGTTCATGATTTCCAAAGTCTTTATATTGCATTTTCAAGCTTTTCATAGGGGTAGAAATTGTGTACTGGATTTAGGGAGAAAACTTTACTAATCTAGATGGAACTAGACAAAGTTGTCTTCTGGATAGTTATATCTTATCCTCTTAGCTTTCCAACACTATAAAGTATGTAAATTTTGGGTATCAGAATTGAGAGATATGAGCATTATAAGCGGTGATGTTGCATAGGAGGTATGTACATAACAGCTATGGTGAATGATGAGAGTTTGTGTATGTGATGAGTCATTTGAGTTGAGTTTTGGGAGTTTAATGCACCCAAGATGGTAATTGAATTTTTAAGGAGTGTTATTGCTTTAGAAGAAGTGAAAATGGGAAGGTTATGAGTAAATGTGATGTTAGAATGTATGTAGGAAGCATTGGAGAGGTGGACAACTACAGTAAAACGGACATTCACAGGATAGTTATAGTAAATTACGATTTTGACCCTTTTTGAGTCATAATATCACTTTGTGGTCTTCATAAAAGTTGTACATATAGAAGTATTCTTTGAATTAGTACAATAATTTCCTCATTAAAAGATTTCTAGAGAAAGTTATACTAATTCTCCCAAGATAGGTACAATATGATTGAGGATATAAACATGTTTGAATCTTTGGCCATAACTTTATCGTCCGACCACCAAATGAAGTGATTCTTGAAGCAATGGTTTCCTAACACATTATTATATCCCTAAATAAAAAAATTGGTAGCTTTTGGATCTTATATGAAAAATATTTATGGAAAGATAGTGACGGGTCGGTTTAGAGAGCATAACCGGGGTATGAACATACTTTGGCTTTTTAAGCATAACTTCTTCTATAAAGTTGCAATTGAGATAGTTATTGCTTCAAATTAAACTAGATAATTGGAGCTACAATTGTTTTGAAGAAGTCAATTATGATTTTGGTGATTGACTAGTGTGGGCACACTCCACTCTTGTGGGATATGGCTAATACGGGTCATAGAAATAACCCTCAAGGTAATACGCACGCTCACTTCTTATGATGACTCCGATCATTGGCCTCCGTAAACGAGGTCCAACAAAAAAATTATAGTTTAGTTAGTTGGAAAATCTATAAATACTAAAGCCTAGTCCCTGATAACAACAACAAAAACATGGCTATTTGTTTTGTAAGCATATAATGTAGTTGTAGCTAGCACAGACAAGTACGAGTTGATCCTACAAGAATTGTTAGTTAACTACCAACTATTCACAAATTTATCAAGTTATACCAATGATTATAGATGATTGAATAATATAAATAAATAAAACAAAACAAAACAAGGGCAATGATTAATAAATAAACCAATCTATAAAATCCCCTAGAACTTTACTATTCAACTTTCCCTTGATTTAATTAATACCTCTAGTTTCTTGGACCAATAAGAGTCCCTAACTTATACCATTTTCTCTCTCATACAACCCCTGTTCATAGCTTAATCAACCAAAATCCATTGCATATGTGGACAATTAAGAATTATTTAAGTAGCCCTATGAACTCCTTTTATAGATTTTACCTTAACCTAGGAAGATCTTGCTTCTTTCTTTTGAATAGCTTATGCTTAACCCTCTTTAGCCACATTGTGATCTAACCACATATCTTATCTCTTAAATATTAATGTATGAATCAAAAATCGAATCTTCCACTTTCGTTCCTTCAATTCAATCAATGTAAAAACATGGATAAATTATAATAAAGTTAGAAGTTCACTCAACTAAAGAGTCAAACAAAGTACATCTTATCTTAGGTTCATCCTACCGAAATCTATACCCTAATTTAGTTCATATTCAAATAAAGAATATAAAAACAAATCAGTAAAGAAAATAAGATAAATAAATTGTTGTTCTTAAGTCTTGAAATTTCAAAGAATTCTTATCAAAATCTTTTTCTATCTTCAAAGAATGATGTAATCTTGATCAAAACTGATATAGAACAGTTAAAAAATGACTTCTATTTCTTGGACATTTTTTGTCTTTCTTTTTTATAAATCCTAAACCTTAACTTTTATTGAGCCACACGACCCTAAACAAGGATCCATATAGTAGGCTGTCTTATCTTGGTAATTCTCTAAAAATATTTAATGCCAATATGGGACCTCTTCATTTAAGGGGTAATATGGGGGTAAGTAAGTTGTATGGGAGAAATAGAAGTGACCACCTTTGAACACAGTCCTCAACATTATAGCGTGTAGGTTCCATGTTCATGACTCCTTCTCTAATTCTTCTAAATATGCTATAATTTAGTCCAATTATTTTCTTATTTTTCTCCTTTTCCTTGTATCTGTAGAAATAAGACTTGAAATGACAATATTTCTTAGATTAAGTATTATATCTTTCAAAATCATTCAAAATATAAGTGACATACCATGAAATAGTGCTAAAAGTAATTTATGTCTTACATATATCTTTAAACTCTTATTTTACATTCTCTAAAAACTTATGATCTTATCTAACTTGCTAGTGGCAATTAACCTTAGAATCTTATCACTCTTACCTTGTGTTTTCTATGAGTATTCAATTTATATCGCTCTTCTATGTTTCAAGTTCATTATTATTAAATCAAAATTGAATTAACAGGATGATCATTGGTCTAGTTCATATTGGCGTTGAATGTCATTAATCTTATTGGTGATGGTCATATTAGAATTTAAGTCTCAGAACAATCTTTTATATTCGAGTTTGTTCTTAAATTTGTTGTTTATATTTAAATATTTTTTATGTCTTCTTACCATACATTCTATTCCTTTTGGTCTTCTTGTCGATCTTAAGATTTGTTAAAACAGTTTGTTTTTAAGTTATTGTTTCTTGTTTCTTATTTTTTAAAAAAGTTAAAAAAGAAAAAAAGAAAAAAATTAGCAAAGTTTTGTGAAGGGAAATTCGTAAAAAGTCTCATCTAAAGCATATATAAGGGGTTAGGTTGCAATATCTTATACAAGTAAAGATTTCCTTTTTCCTAGCCTCTACTTGTGTTATCGTTGTTTACTTCTATCCAATTTTATTTTACTTGAGTTATTTACCAAAAAGGGAATGTTTCTTGATATAATAACAAGTTTTGTTAGAACCTTTAGTCAAGAGTTTATGTTGTAAAGAAGATTTAATTTTGAGAGCAATATACAAGGAAGTATTTTGGTTGTTAATATTTTCCTATAGGTTTATTATGACTCAAAATGGAAACAAAAGAATTTCTAATGATAAGGAAGGAACCAATGAGGATATAATTTGGATATACTAAGAATTTATTATAAATGCAATACAAGATCAATATGAGAATCTTATTAGGAAATTTGACAATGCGTCGTAATGCTAGTCAAAATAAAATAACTAGACTTACTATTATAGTAGTGGTGAGTCTAAGTTGATCCTACAGGGAGTGTGTGTAAAGTTTCTGAAATGAAAGTAACTGGTTTTTAGGTTTAACAGGGGGTTTTGGATTATGAAATAAGAAAATAAAATGAAACTAGACTAATAAAAACAAGTTAAAAAACATGCGAAAAATCATAAAATGGGGAATTCGATAGGGACTCGGTTCTTTGTTCAATCTGGACCTAAACCATAATTAAACATATTTCATTGATTTGTTGTTCTCAAACCTCTCTTAGCAACTATTAATTGTGGGTTAATAATTAACCCAAAATTTCTCTTAGGTAGTGTTTAATCAAGATACAATTGTTAATTAAACCTAACCATCGAATAACCTATGATACAATCTCTAGATTTAATCAGGCAGTAGTATTACCAATTAGAAAACCAATTAATCAAGATAATAACCACATACGATGCATCATTTAACCTATGTCATGTTATCCTTAATGATTACAAATCATTAGTTGCTACACATGAATTTCAACATAACAATTACGGATTATATCGAAATTCTAGCAATGAGTTTGCAAATAAACGATTCAATGAACACATTAAAATCATCTTTTCACAATACCCAATTCAATCAACACAAGATAACATAATCAATTCCTAATGAGAGAAAGAAACAACTAAAACAAAGAAAAACACTTAACCCGGGTCGTCTGCATCGATGTCACCTTCAAACTAGTGTCAGGACGTTTAGCCCTTCATGAGTCTCTCCCAAGATAATGCTTCAGCCCCTCCAAGGATAACCCTAACTGAAGACCCCTTTTGCAACTCCTCCTTACTGCGCCTCCACTCTTCTTTATGCACTCACTCTCTACTACTATTCTCTGATTTAAAGATTTAATTGTTAGTCCAAGCATACTGTTCACACCCTTTTAAACCTTCCTATTCTACTGTGCGTTTTAAGCAAAAACTTCCTGCTTTATGCTGCGTTGTTTTGTTCTTAGTTACTTTTTGCTTCTACGCTGCGTTTCATCTCCTCCTTGTCCTCCTGCGCTGTGTTTTCCTCATCTTGCAATGTAGTTTTGCTCTTTTTCCAGTTGTCCATCTTTATTCTCTCCAACAGTCGTGAGTTTAATTAACAAGACATTAATTTCACGTTGAAGATAATTTGCATCCATAATCTTCATGGGACAAATGCACATTGGAAATAAAATTATAATGAGATTATAATTATAATATTCATGTTACATTTATGCATTATCTATAAATTATTTCTAGTTATTGTTTTATTAAGACTAGAAATAGAACAATGATTTTCTTATAAGTAATTAGTACATGCTATATTTCTTCTTTGTAAAAGAATTAGTCTATCTTATAAACTAAAATATGAAGATACTTAAACAAATGTGTGGGTACTTATTAGAGAACAGTTTACTGAACTAACTACATATAAGAATTCTATTTGGAACATTACGTATATGTCTATGAATATTCTCGTTGTGATGTTTGTATACGTGATCATTTGAAGTGAGATCTTTAAAGCATCTCATAGAGGAATAGTAATATTTTGATATTACTTATAACCTATTCTAGTCAAGCATAACTTTCGCATGAACTTTATAGAGGTATTTAAGTAATCAATATATGACTCATCACCCCAAATTGATTAGGAAGAATATTCTATAGTTCGCATTTAGTATATCTATTCATGAAATCCTTCGTTAAAGTAAAATGACACTTTGATAATAGTTTTCAAATGTCATTAATAGAATTAATCACTTGGTAAAGAACTAATATGACTGGATTTAAATAGAGTATACATTTATTACATGCTTCATGTCTAATTGGAATATTGTATGATGAAAGAAATGAATTATACAGAAAAATCATGTATATCAAAATCACTTTGATATTTCTAATATTTAGGTGGTTATGATGCATTCGTAAATGCTAATTTTTTATGAATATAAATTATTTAATTATAAAATTAAAGATGATTCGAAAGAGTTTAATTTAGATAATCTCAAATATCATTTAGAGTTATAGTTTATATCTATTGCCAACATATTTAAAACCTAATAGATCTTACATAAAGAACGATTGATGAGATAAAAAAAGGTAATTTAATCAAGTTAGACTTGATTGTAAAGTTTAATAAACTTAAGATTAAATATTTGATATTGAATAAATAAGAATTAATATAAGATACTGGATATTATTTGAATCCAAATAGTATTTAATTAGAATTAATTATAATTATAATTATAATTAAGTACGATTAAAATTAAAATTTTATTTTAATTAAATTACTAAAATGTCCAAACTTTATTATAAATAAGATTAGGCTCTAAAAAAGCTAACAGTTCTTATCTACCCTCTCTATACCACTTATAGAGTTTTATAAAATTGTTGTATGGATATCATTAGATTTTGAACATGTGTGTAGCTATAGTAGTTACAATGAACCAATTTTAGAAATAATTTAAGGAAAATGATAAGAAAATGACCAATTTTTATAATAAAATATGATTTACATTTATACTACCTATATGTATGCATTAATTATGTTATATAATTTAAAGTGATCTTAACTTTTGAAAAATTAAATAATTTTTTTTGTTTCACTACGAGTAAAATCATATCTCGCCTCGTTTTTCTAATACTACTATCAACATCACGTGATGAAATAGGAGATTCTGAAGAAAATACAAGTGAAAGATCTGAATGAATTTGGAGGGTTGATGATCTTTATCAGGAAACCAAGAGAACTGATGATCATACAATGTTTTATCCTTCGTAGATGTTAAGCCTATTAAATTTAATGAAACTATTAAGGATGCAAAATGGAGGGAAGCTATGAATCAAGAATTAAGAGAAAACGAGAATAACAAACTTAGTAATTAGTAGTTCTTCTTAAGGGATATGCTAGTTTCTTCTTAAGGGATATGCTAGTATCAATGTCAAATTAGTATACAAAATAAAAAAAAAATCAAAATGAGAAGTGGAAAAATACAAAGTGATGCTTGTTGTAAAGGGATACAATCAACACTAAGGGATTGAATATGAAAAAGTTTTTTGCTCCGGTAGCTTGCACCAAAACCATATGACTAATAGTTTGTTTAAAATCTCTCAAAATAAAAGAAAAAGCTTATAAATGGATGTCAAATCAATCTTCATGGGAATTGATATCTTAAATAGGTTATTTATGTGCGATAACCTTTTGAATATATGGTGAAAGGACATAAATGTAAAATTTTAAAATTAAAGAAAGCTATATATAGGCTAAAGCAAGCAACAAAAGGTTGAAATTCTATAATGGAAAAATGTTTCCTAGGAAATGGCTATATCAAGTATCCTTATAAATATGCTCTTTGCATAAAGGTGAGTGACAGTGAAATTTTGATTGTTTGCTTGTATGTGAATGATCCAATTTTAAAAGCAATAATATAAATATATTTAAAGAATTCAAGAGAACAATGAGCTATAAATTTGAGGCAGATTTGGAACTTATGTCTTATTATCTTGAGATAGAAGTGAATCAAACAGAGGATGACATTTTCATCTCTCAATGTAATTATGCAAAATAAGTTTTAAAGAAGCATCATATAAATGGTTGTGATCCCATCAATACTGTAGTGGCATGAAGTACCAAATTATCCAAATATGATAAATGTCAAATTTTGAATCCAACGCTATGTTAAAGCTTAGTTGGAAGTTTTGAGATATTTATCTTATATAAGACCTCACATATTATAAGCTTTAAGAAGGATTGTACCATACATTAAAGGGACTCTTAAGTGTAAGTTATTTTGTTCTACCCCCGATAATTTCATATTTAGAGGTTTCAGTGCTTACGATGAGGATAAAGATTTTGATGATTAAAAGAGTATTACTAGCTTCATATTTTACTTGAAAAATATAACTTTTACTTGGATCTCGAAGAAGTAACTGATTATTACTCTTGTTAGTTCTTATGTTAGTCAAACAATTTAGTTAAAAAAGCTTGATGAAAGATCTCTATTCTAAGAAAAGGGATGTTACTAAAATTTATGTTAATAACAAATAACCCATTATCTTAATAAATAAATAAAAACTTCCTAGTTCATGAATGTAACAAGCATATAAATATTAAATTTTATGTTGTTCACGACTGTGTTGCAGATAAAGTGACGCAATTCAATTATGCACAATCGACTAAATTACAAATACTTTCAAAGGATTAAAAAATCATTTGGAATAAACAAAAGTCATGTTTAAAAGGAGACATTCGAGAAAAAACATGTTTTTAACTCTATCATCATCACTTATCCAATTTTAACTTATAAAAATATGAAATGCATGTAATATGATACTCATGTATTAAAATTTATTTAGGGAAATGAACATATATTTCATAAGATCTTACAAATACCACATATTTAATTTTGAGTTTAACAGATAACTACAGTGAATAAAAAATTATATTCAATAATCAACCTCTTTTTAAGAACATTTCGAAGTTCACTACTATTCCAACAATTTGTACAAATTGCTTGACACGACCTTAAATTCTAAAAAATGATTTTGTCGTTCTAGCACTCTTATAGGTTATTATAGCTCTATAGTAGATGTTATTAGCACAATGTGATGGCTATGTATTCCCCTAATTGTATTTAAAGCAATTTACTTATACAATTACACACAAGAGATTCATGCCAAAAATATCAAAGGGACGTCCGCTATCTATACCCCATATTTAACCGAGAGTTGGACCATGTAACTTTGGACGCCCAACTTCCTTAAAAGTGCAGATGCTTTGAATACGAGATAAGGCCTTATTCTACATGCCACTCCCTACCAATCTTCATGTTTTGAAGAATAAATTCTCGTTGACAAATTAATATCAACATCATACTTGTTCATCTGGTAATAAGATGAAAAGTAGAGAACATTTGATCTCTCCCATGTTGCAGTGATACCCTATCCTCGTATTAATTCCACGAAATATAGTGGCAGCAGATTTTAGTAGTGGTGGGCGAAGCAAAGTCTTATCCCTGAGCTATCTTTGCCTATATATATGCAAGTAAACAATGTCACGAGACTCAAGATCATCACAAATGAAATAATTACGCATGAGTACGTGCCTCTGCTCTGCATGGAGCACATACATCTAAGTGGCTTACATGAAAAGATAAATAATAGAGATTGAGCCGAGAATGACTTGCCGTCCATCAGGAACTAGTCGTTTCTCTGGCCGGCAGGTTGTTCCGGCTCATCTTTGTTCTCTGTCTTCATCATGCGAGCCTCTCTAGAGGTAGCCTCACCTGAAGTAAGCCAAATCCATAACTTCAACTTACGAGAGTGGTTTTGTGTGGCTGTACTTATTTAATTGAATATTATCATCATGGTTATCATTTTCATGCATTTGCATGGTGCTTGTGTTTAATCATATTTAGTTTGGAAATTGGAACAATAGGTTTTCCTGAATGAGAAAAGAGGGAGAAGGAGATTCATCAATTCTATAATATCCTCAAAAATCAATAATGACTTCGCTTTTTCTCTACACCTTCCTTCATAAAACTTCTCAATTCAATACATATCGTTACGAATTGTGATGACCATTTCCACTTTTATTCAGTAAGTTGAGATTAATAACATCAACTTGATATCATAAACAATCTTACCATCCGATGAATTCCGACTATTCTATAATTTTTTATATCAAAACTAAAATCTCGAAAGAATCAACGTTGATGATCCTAGAAAATTCCAGTGTCTTTTGCTTCTTATAGAGGCTAGTTCGAAGTCATGTAATGGGACAATTAACTTTTTTTTTTTGGCAGCAGATAATTTATCAAACGTGATAAAATGCTACAGGGCATGGGATGCACTAAGCGCTTAACAGGAAGTCGATTTCTTGATAAAACATTCACTCTTAGAACTCTTGAAATTAAGATTTTAAGAGGGCTACTTTAATCTTCGGTAATATATTGTCTATCTGCGAGCTTTTGATCAGATTTGATGCTCATGTTTTCTAAAGCTGCCATCGAATATTTCACCATGTTGAAGAGCCTTAAGAATCGCCTTAACATTGGCAGCTTCATAGTAAACTACTTCTACAATATAACAGAGCCCCCCTTTCCTGGTGAACCTGTTTTACCCCATGCTGGACCCTCAAACTTCTGACCTAAAAACTACTAAACGTAGTTCTTTAAGCCTATTCCCTGTACTTTGCAGAGTGGAACAGGAATGAACATGTCATCTGTAGAACAAGTGAAATGCTCTTCTTTTACTTTCTATAGTTGACCCCACATAACCATATAAAGCAAAATGTTACAAACTGCATTAAAATCACTCCCCACCAAGTTCTTCTACTGCTAAAAATGTTTATTCAAAGAGCCAGAACAGCATCAATTTAATCCCCACCATTTCGTCACTCGATTCCAGAAGCCTCTAAGAAAATGTTCCTTATTAATTCGACTCAGTAGGTGGACATTTTTAGGTCCAAAACATTATCTGCAAAGTTCTTTGTTACAAACATCATTATTTGAATAACGTAAGAGGGGAAAGAGATTAACGATGAGTTAGCATATCTACCAACCCGATGAACTTTTGCCTTTAATTCTGGTGCATATTATTTGCTTAGTGAACTCAAACTTTCCAATTGCCTAAGCTGGAAACCCAAACCGTCATAGCTTGAATTGGTCTACGCATCAATTATTCCAAAGGGAACAAATATGACAATTACATCCACATAGCAAAGCAAAAGCTGGAAACCTAAACACTCGATAACTTGAATTGGTCTACGCATCAATTATTCCAAAGGGAACAAATATGAAAATTACATCTACATAGCAAAGCAAAATGACCATGTTACGCTTTTTCTGCTTTTGTGCAGTATAAATGATAGAACAGTATATATGGTACGCATCCAACTTAGAAAAGATGTAACGAAATGGCCAGTTATTAAACTACTTTTCTGCTTTTACTTTTCTAACTTAAATTGACATAGACATCACTTTTTTTCTTAAATGAAAAAACTATGTTTTGTCAATTTGAGGCGCTAAATTTGGCATAAAGGGGAGCAATTCTCCACATCAACTTGCATCCTGACTTGGTTACAGAAGTCTTGCTCAAAACATGGCAACATAACCAGATGATTTTGATTCAAGAAGTCTTGTTCTTTTATTTAGTTGGTAAATGATTACTGTTATGCGTAGAAAAGTCTTCGCATTTAATTTTAAAATTATTTATTTACCAATTCTATAATTAAAAAAAAGTGCTGAATTAAGGTTTTATAACTAAAAGAATGTGGGTTGAGAAAGTGAGGAAATAAAATAGTGTTTGTAATTTTATCAATTTATTTCAACCTTTTGATATATATAAGAATAAAGTAAATATATTATCATCAACATGTACAAGAAACCAACAAATTTTAGTTGAAATTTAGTATAACTTTAGTATAAAAAAAATTATTTAAATTTATATATGTAAAATTTGTTTCCACTAAAATTTATTTCTTCCATTAATCTTTTTCATTTCTAATTTTACTTTTTAGTGTATAATTTAAAATTCTAGAAACTGTGTAGTATATTTTTTAAATAACTAATTACCGAAATCTTTGATGACTTGAAATTAATGTGCAATATATAGAATCTTAGAAGTAAGGTCGTGATTCCTTCTTCCCCAGAAAAAAATAATAAAAGCGATATGTTAACAGAAAAAAAACCTGTTATAATCTGAGTTTTCTCTGCCAGGGAGCTATGCACCAGACAAGAGAAGTAACAAGATGAAAAGTGAAATAGATAACATAAAAGAAAATGAAGAACCATATGCACAGAAGCAATGGAAATGAACTATATGGAATTAATGATTAATATCTATTTAAAAGCCTCGTTAAAGCCATTTATAAATAGGTCTCAAAGGCCTGACATGAGAGAGAAGGGAGCAAGCTAGAACCAAGGATGACTTCCCAGAACACCCAACATGATCAGCGAGGCATTTTTGCTTCACATGTGGCAAATGCGGCAAGTCATCCTTGGCTCAAACCCACTCACTATCTCATCATGCAAGACCACTCGAAACTCGCTTTCAACTACTACTGCAATATATAGTTATTAATCCTCCCCCTCTTTAGTTTACTCTGCTTGTCACCTATATGCTTAGTGCAATGCTATGGAAGTATTTATAGGCTGATTTATCAGCAACGGTCAAGTGCATTGGCAGAATTGTTCACTGTGTGCAGGCATATATTCAAAGTCCAAGAAGCTTTACACGGAAGCAAACACATACATATTTTTATCATCTTAGGCTCTGGTATGAGGAACGACCACATGTGGCACTGGAAAAGAGCACCAAATTCTATTGTCTTGTTAACACTTCTTCAAATACGTAGAGCTTGCACAGCAAGATGGGTCTATTTTCTTTCAACGGAGAATCGAATAGAGCCATTGACTTTCTATTGAGGGAATAGAATCTGTTCATATTATTTTCCTCAAGTGGTTGTTGGTCATACATCTATTTTTGGATAGATTTGGACCAATACCGAATGCGGCAACTGTATCTGTATCAGAATCGTTCGATATTTTTATAAAAAGGTATAAATTAACCAAAAATAGGTCAATTTGGTTGGTTGCTTGAGAGACTAAAAGATAACCAGTCCTTCTAACGCTTCGTTCATTTAGAAAAAGATACCTTTATTAATAAAACCTATTTTTATAAAATTCATTATTAAAATCATATTAAATGCTCATACAAATTATATTATAAATTAAATAATTAAAATGCGCAATAATCTGTATTGAAATAATTCGATAAAAACTCAAAATTTTAAATATATGCGAAATAATTTACAATAATAAAAATATCTTTAAATATAGAAAACCAGGAGAGTTCCCCTTTACCTTATATATACATTTGGTTTCGCTGTGTAATTAAAAATGATCATGCTTTATGCTATTGTGATTTTACTTTTGGCTTGGATGTCATACCTTTTATTGTTTTGCTCAGAAGTCTTCATCGCCTTTCCCCTGAGGCCAGTTTTGTTCTTGCTTGGAGGGATAAAGGTAGAATTGCAGGGCAACCATTAATTAAGCTGGTTCTTGACTAACAGCTTGTAATAGAGCTAGACTTTCGAATCACGATCTATTACTCTTCAAAATTCATGTAAACTTTCGAATTGCAACATTTTATAATGTCAATTTCAAGAATTGATTGTGATTATTCCGAAAATTCTAACACACAGAATAGAAAAGAAAATGTTTTACGTCCCTGCTCTAAATCACCATGTCATTGAGAAACGTGGAAAGAACAGAGAGGTCATGTATGAAAATGTGTATTAAGCGTAGGCCATTCCAATTCGTGCATATAACTAAAAGTCTGGGATCCATGTCAATTTGGTCTACGAGGGGCCATTTTCTCCTGTTAAAAGGAAGGAATTAATAAACAAGAAAGTCTTAGATCGACCTAAAGTGATTAAAGGGCTTGGGTAAGGATCTCAGCATACTTAATATAACAGGAGATCCTGCTTTTCCCAGATAACAAGTCCAATAACAACAGGCTAAACCACTATTCAACAAAGATGCTAATGTGTTATCCAACCAAATATCAAATGGCCGATACAAAAATCATAGACGGAGGAATAGTAGACATTTCTCCTGTTATTCCTGACCATAAAACCAAAACAAAGTAAATCTCGCTTCATACCGCCAAGAATGGGACTGTAACACCCTTCCAATTTCACCTGCAAAACATGAAATGCAAACAAGGAATCAATTGTAACAATAAAAAGCAAATCATTTCCGCGTAATAAGTCACTTCTGGGGAATCTAGCCCCATTTGAATCCTTGACAGAATAAAATATGTTATGCAGTGTAAATATCTTTCGAAGTAAAAAATGGCAAATCTCTGTCAGACAAAACTCCTAATTGTGTACGGATCTCAAAACACTAATCTATCTATCTCAATAACATGAGAAGGGGATTCAAAATTTAAATGCAGCCACATATATTTCTCAAATTTAAGCCTTCAGCATAGTGTTATGAAATCCTTTAATGCATACTCAATAATATTGCCACAAAAGTACAAAAAAACCAATTAATTCCTTTAAATTTTAACATAATTCATCCATGCTTAACCATTAAAAATCCAATCCTCAAATAGATGATATTGCAGTAAAATTATATAAATTGAAATAAATACCACAAATGATGCAAAATATTAGTTTCGAATGGTGTAGCTACCTCCTGTGCCTCTGAACAAAGGGTGAATTCTTCGCATCTTCATCTGGAGACAATAAAGACAAATCAGAATAAGGAATAGAATCTTAGAGACATATATGTTGGAGTAATTTTAACGTAGAAAAGAGTTAACCGTGTAGAAAGAATGAAAGAGGAAGATATTTTTTTATTCACTGATGCACTTGCTTAATTACACAACTTTGTAACAGAAAAATAGATAAATCAGCAACAAGCTAGCTAAACTTCAGCACGTAGCTGTAACAACTAGTAAAAACAATCTACTAACAAACACCTGAAAACTTGGTCAAAAGTAAAACTAAATTTGAGATAATTTGCAAAAACTAATGCAGAAAAAATCAGCTACTGATGCACAAATTCAACAATATACGTATGAGATCCTTATATATCAGGTTTATGGCTTCTGTTTGAAAAGTAGATGCACACAAATTATCTACAATGCAGTAGAAGTCAAAGATGTTGCATTGTTATTTCTGTGATTGCATGTTTAGTTGCAGACTTAGTACGCTGATTGCAGGTATCTTATCAACAAGGTTCCAACATTTTTGAACAGTTTACCATGAAATAGTTGGTAATACTTATTGCAACTTAGTGATCTTCTTGCTGCAGTCAGTGCCACAGAAAATCTCTCTATTATTGATGATAGTATGTAGAAAACTACTAGTTCAATTATTGTGTAAAGGTAATTATTATGGAGACCATGAATTTAAGAATAAAATTGATGTAACTAAGAATAACAGACCAAAAAAAAAAATCTCCAGCATAAAATAAATAACCAAAAAAGAAGACTCATACTTGAGGGGACAACAGGGAAACAAAGAAAATAAGAATTTCAAACAAGCCACTCCTAAGATTGCCTCTAAACAGTATCCACATGACCTATTCCCACTGTTCATGTATTGAATTCTCTTTCAGAACATAAAAAAGGAATTGAACCAAAGTTGCACTTTCCATACAAATCACCATCACGAGCTCTACCACAAATAAACATATGAAAGGCAGAATGAAGCTATTCGGTTGTTTGGCTATGGCAAGTTTATAATTAATGTGTCGTTCTATCCACCGTAACTCCATCTCTGTAACTTTCCGTTTACAAGAAATAGGCAATACCCACTTGTGTTTGCACAACATTCAGATAACAAAATCACGAAGCAAAGAGTAGTGTAGAACACTCCATATTCTTAGACTTATTTAAAATACAAATAAAAATTTTCCACACTTTTCTGGACTGTAAATGTTCGAAGTTTTTGGTCAGATATTGTCACAAATAATAAGATTTTCAAAAGTAGCTTTACAAGTGAAACTCTGGAAAGATAGTCATTCCTAGATGGGCTAGAAGACATGCATAAAGATCAAGCAGAATGGAGTACAAAACATACAAGCGTACCAGTTAGACCAAGAGAAAACTTGGTAATTAAGGTTCCAGTTATGGCAAACCCAACCAGGAATGGCCAATTCCGGTTGAATTCCCTTTTGAAGAACACGGGCCATGGATCAAACCACTTCTTCATCTCTACAGATTGCCTTCCTGTCTTTTCGATATCTCTTCTGTCTCTTATCGCAGCTTCTGTGTAAAACGAACGGCAGAAAAGTGAAAAAGATCATCACTTTCCTTTAAGGAATCATTAAAAACAATCAAAGCAGGTCCAACACCCAGATGCAATTTAGAGTTTAGTTCAAAAAGAAAAAGAGAAAACTCATTTCATAACAAGTCTCAACGAGCTAAATTAAACAATATATTGGGGGATTACAATCGTGATCGACATATCAGCAAAAGCAATAGTGCAAACCCTAGAATGAAACTACTTGAGAATTTCCAATAAGCATTGCAGAGTAACAAGAATACGACTCTCAATACAAAAAACAACGAAAGAAAACCACAGTTTCTCCGACAAACAACGAATAAGATCAGTACGGAAAACAAACCAACAATCAGATGACAAACCGAGACCCACCTGACGAAAGTAAAATAAAAAGCTGAAAGTACTATTCTTGAGTGTCAGATCTAAGCAGGTAATATTCAAGACCATACAAGAGAATCAGCAAAGCTCTAGAGTTAGAGGCGAGGAAGGATGCCTTGAAACTCACCGGTGATGAGACTTGAGGTTCCGTCTAACAGAAGACCTTTTTTGTACGTTTTTGACATAATGACATTGATGCAGGTGGGCTTAGGCCTATAAATTTGGCAATTACATTACATGTAGATTCTAGTCTTGTACCATTTAATTTTACAGCCCAAATATAGAAAAGATAAGCCCGGTCCTGTCTAATCTCACCGTGTAGCAAAGAACGAACGTGAACTTTGCCTTTGTAGACATACATGTTACATCCACTTTCCTATTCAACCATAAATTGTATGTGCCACTCTTTACAATTTTACATAAAAACTAAATACAGTTAGATGCTTACAATATTGGAATTTTCTAAATACAGATAGAATTTTCTATTTCATTTACCAAATATGTAATTCCATACTAATTTCAACTAAATTTTACTACGTTCGTGATAAATTTGTTGGGTCGGTCTCATATCTAGTTGCAAACACAAATAACTATTAGTAAGTCTAGGAGTGTTTAAGAAGTTAATTGAGAAGCTTAATTTAGTAAAGATTAAGAATTGGTTTGGAAGAGCAGTGACGATTAATAACCTGCTGAAATCAATCTGTTGAAATGATAAGTACTTATTCTCAATAAGCACTTATGTGTTTAGGATTGTTGTGTTTGGTAACTGCTGAAATGTAAAAATAGGTATTTGAAAAGTGTAATTGCAGTTGCTGAAAAGAGATAAAATGACTAAAAAGTCCATTGATTTAATAAACTATTAATTGTTGTATAAATAATTAAAAAATATATTATTAGTCATATAAATTTAAAATTATAAATAATAAAATATTAAATCAAAATAAGAAAATATAAATAAAATAAATTTAGTAAATAAAATATTTCATAAAAATAATAATTATCAGAAGGTTACTAATGGAAAGTAGAATCTCCACCATGAAAGCACTTTCCTACCGCAACTCTTTTTTTACTTCTCGATTTCTGCGGTGTCACCGCACTTTCCTCCAATCTCTGGTTGTTCGCCCGCAGATCCAAACATTTCACTGCGTTTGGAAACTGCGGTGGATAAGTACTTATCTGCACCGCCCCGCAAATCCAAATGCAACCTAAGTATGTATGAATATCTCTTATTGATCTTTGTAATGGTAGTTAGGAGAACTTATTTTTAGATGTCTTCCTTTTATAGATAATCTTTTTTGAAGTGTAGTTGCACCCTAATTATCCTTAATAGACTTAGATCCAACCTTTATTAGATAACTAAGTTGGTTTTTGATTAAGATTGTAATTCCTTATATGGATGAATCTTATCTTGATAGAACTTATCCTTTTTTTCTTAAATATTTAGGCATCTTATATAGGCCTAAAGCTCACAAGTTAGAAAAAGGTTGATGAATCAATCTAGGTCCAATTTATATATTTGTTAAGGGCATATTATTTACCACTTAGTTTCTTATCAAAACTTAGATCAAAACAAAATTTTTAGTACTTAGATATGTATGTAAAGATGTCAAATTACTCTCAAAGACCATATATTTGTGGGGACTGTCAAATTTTTATTATCATGATGCTTCTTAATGCCAATGATAAATCATGATAGCCCTAATGAAGATAGATATAAAGGTGAAATCAATCCACACTCATTTTAGGTTACCTTTACTTATGGCATATTGACAAAAACATTTGATAACTCACCTTTGGTTTTCTTAAGCATATCCGCTTATGACATATTGATAATCTATTCAATAACTCACCGTTGGCTTTCTTAAATAGGCCTACACAAAGTAAGTTGAAACATTTTACAAGATTCATCGTTTGAAAGGCTCCTGATAAATATTCTCTGGGAATACTCCTTGTGGAATACAATTAGCATAGAGACGTTCCTACCACTCACAAGGAGGTGAAGCATCATTTGATCTCAATCATTTATCAATCTTGATCATCCATTCATTTATATAAGGCACATGATGTGCAAGATGGATTACTTTTGTCATCTCTAAAGAGATGTTAAATAGAGAAAATACCTCTGCTTTTATCTACCTATATATCTTCTTAAGAAGGTTCTAATATTAATGTGATCAATAGACATATCTTATATACCGTAAGTAAAATTACATCTATTCCTCCTTAAAATTTTAGAAGTTATAAAGAGAAACAAGGATGGTAGAAGTAGTTTCGAGAGCGAAGCTAGTAGCTCTAGTAATTCTAGTTCAAGTAGATATAAAATCATAGGTTTAATGGTGTTAAATCATAGGAGTCGCATCCTTATGTCAAATAAGTCTACATAAAAGCTGTATATGTTGCCTATGATGATTTTTCCTCATTTCAAAATGTCATATGAACCTAATTCAATCAGGTATGGAAAAAGACTTCATTTTTTAAAATCATCTTTGAAGTTCACCTATACCCAACAAATTATGCATAGCTGAATTTAAGAAGATGATAGAGAAGTTTCATATCTCCAAAGAAATCTCACTCAGATTCCTAATTAATAATAAGCAAATTTGTTATTCAAGGCCTAGAGAGATGGGATTTAACTTTAATGCCTTCAATTATGGAATTCAATTTCCTTTCTATCACATCATTAACCAAATATTAGATGTAACAGGTTTAAGTCCCAATCAATTTCATACACATTCCTTTGCTAAGTAGGTTCTTCATTGCCTATCATATAATGAAAGTGCCCTCTTACCTCAAGTTATTTAAGTGTGTGCATCAGTATAAGCATGTGGGAATATAAAGTGGGTGGTATAGCTTAAGTGATAGGGTTTTGTTTGTTGGCAATTTTGCAAGGATTCCACTATAATAAAGAAAAGTTCATCTTTTTATTGATCCCAAAATACCTTTAGAACTCTAAGGTTGTTTAGAAAGGATTAGATAAGATATTTCGTTAATGGGATAAGGATGACACATCTATAAAGTTTGTGCCTTAAAAACTTGTGAATCCTACCATCTCCTTTTCACCCCTATTTTTATTTATTTTTACTTAATATTTGAAAGTATCACACTAACATCCTTCTTGTCTATATGATAGCCAAAAATATGAATACAATGTTCACAAGGACTAAGGCTATGTTTGGTTAGGGATTTAATAATATAATGGAATGGAATATAATATAATATTATTTCATCGTTTCGGAGGAGAGTTTATAATGGAATGGAATGGAATGAGATGGAAGAGGAGGGTTTCATATTACCTCTCATTCCATCCTAAACAGTAAAAATGAAAAACTTCCGATTTAGGAGGTTTATGATGAAATATAAAATGATAAACAACTTTACACTATGTTACATTATAAACCCTTCATCTAAATAATATTTCACTATATTACATTATGAACCCTTCCATTCCTCCCAAACAAAAAATTTCTAATACTACATCCATTTACATTTCATTCCATTATAAATCATTCCATTATGTTACATTCCGTTCCATTCCATTAAAAATCTTACGTCCAACCAAACATAACATAAGGCAACTAAGGATAAATGTGTTTTGGCAACATCTTTTAGGATGAGAAAAAGCATAAGATGATCTACAATGATGATGTCACTATGATCAATCTCTCTCTTCCTTTTGTGTCCACCCTTATTTTTTAGCTTTCTCATCTTTTGCCTCCTCACTTGTCTTACCATGTAGAGAATGTGATTACCCTCTTTGTTTATAGTAGGCCTATTAGGAAAAATGAATTTTTATTCTCTAATTTTAACCTAAAAAAGATATACATCATCTCTGGCAAGGTTGAGAATGTGTTTAAAATGATCCAAAGGAAGGTCAATCCTAGGGATAGATAAATCTTAGACGAGATGTATGTTGAACACATTTATATGTTTCCTAAGAGGCATCATATTAAGTTCATTATAATTAAATTAAATAATTCGAAATTATCTTGTTTAGGCCTAACTTTATGTTTTTTCTTTCTTCAAGATATCATTTCAAGGCTATGGGCTTTTATAGGGTCTAGTGGAAGTTCGACAATTTTCTCAAGGAGAAGTAGAGGTTGAGAATGCAACCTGAAAAGTTTATATAGACCTTGAGGCATTTAAGAAGGAGAAGAAGGTTGTTTAAGAATCTTGATGAGAAAAATAAGGAGTAACGACATTAAAAGATGAGAATTAGGGTGATGAATTTAAGTTTGACATTGTTTGTCATCATTTTAGTTCCAATTTTTTTAAGAATCGGAACTATGATAACCTTATTAATGAAACAATGGCAAGAAGATTCAACATTATTATGATATTCAAGGTATGATAAGAAATAGATTGTTAAGTAAAAGCAGTTAATCCAAGTTTATATAAATAGTTTGTATGTGTTCGATTAATGAAAACTTATACTTAAGTGGCAAGAATAAAAATTTAGGTAGCCGAAAGTATTTTTTATTTCATATTGGTTGAATCAACATAATGAGAATTATAAAGTTACATATAAAGATATATGTATCCTTTTGATTATGAACCGTATGAAACTTGTGAAAATTGTTAAGTTGAATAATAACCAAATTAACCTTTCATAAGTGGATGATGACGATATTGAATTGTTAAATTTTATACATGTGATGTATTAAATGTAATAACAATTCATAAAATATGATAAATGTATTTCGTTAGATTTATGTGATATAGTCATATGTATTAAATAAAATAAGGATTTAAAATTTTGAAAAGTTCAAATTATTTAAATTTAAGTAGAAATTAAGCATTAAGAATGTCTAAGTACTTCGACAAGATTAATGTGATGAGATATAAATTTTTTAGTTATCTATAAGCAATGAGATTCTCTAGTGAATATCTCCATAATTAAATTCTGAGTTTAGATTTGTATAAGGAGAAATATACTATATAAGATATTGTATAATGCAATATTTATTTCTTCAATTGAAATCAATTAACAAAATTTCATATTAGATATGAAATAGTAAGACTTCCCTTGATATTAGATATGAAATAGTAAGACTTCCTGTAATACTTAGTTGAAGCATATATTATCTAATAAGTTTAGAACTAAATCAAATAAAAAAAGTATGAGATATCCAAAAGGTTAGATATAATCTTACATATCCCATTAAACAAAATGTTTGTTTTAATGTATACTTTTAGGAGAATATTTCTTAAGATAAGTGGCGAGAGTAAAATGAAATTTAAAAAGTTTAGATCTCATAATAATACACCTAATTAGAACTAGTGTCTTTGTTGAGACATTTAATGTATGGTTGAAAATCTACGAGATATTAAAAGATCAATTTCCTGTTAAATTCAAAGAGTTCATTTTAGAAATAATTGTGAATTTATTATGTCTATAAGAAGGTTATTGGAAGCATACTTGTCCTCTTTAATAGGAGTATATAGAAACATACTGCTCATAGAGAATAAAAATTCAAAAGAGGAGTAATGTAACCTTGTGTTGATTTTTTTCTAAATGTAAATCTTCTTCTTCTACATGCAGAAAAGGAATAAATAAATAAATGAAATTTTGGGAGGCTTCATGAAGTGCTTCTTTAGGAGTTAAACTTCCATTAGTCCATATTTCCAGAAAAAGTATTTCTTTCTTTTCATTCCCATTTCCATAAGAATGAACACTATGATTCGCAATTCGAAAGACTTTAATTATGGAATTTGGATCTATAGAGATAGACAAAAGTTTCTTACCTATTCTAAGTCTAAGTATATAGATAATATACTAAATGTGTTTAATATTTGATATATTTGATACTGGTGAAGTATTAAAGATATCTATTATTCTATGTACGGGTTGACATTTGAGTTCAAGATTATATGGATATTAATTTTAAAAGTAAATCCTTATTAAGGTATGTTTTATATGGAATAATACTATTTTGAGATTTGAAAGGTTCCAATCTAGCATTAACTGCTAATCAAGTCATAATACATTTTTATTTAGTATAAATGGTTATTTAGATAAAAAATTTTTAATGAACTTTGTATCGCTTCTTGCATTATTCATACAGTAATTTATTGTAGAATATTATAGTCATTGTGCATCCAAAAGAAGCTAAGTGAAAATTGCAATATTTAAGCAAGTACTCACTATAGAGAATCTCATAGAATTCTCTCACTAAACCACTATCCTAGTAATAGCATAATCATCTGATGGTGATATGGTATAAGTTACTTAAACTATTGTGTTACTACTAGTAGGAGATTATTTGTTTATAACCTGCAACAAATTGGTTGGTCGTAAGTTAATGACATAATTATTTAAAAATATTCTTTGTCTTATGCATATTCATATGTATATAATAAAGCTCTTGGGATAAATATACATTACAAATAAAATTACAATGCGATAATAACTGTAAGATTCATATTGTATTTATTTATTATCCCTAAATTGTTCCCAATGATTTTTCTATCGAGACTAGACGTTGCTAGAGTGTAAAAAGACTAGTATATATTATATTTCTTCCTTATGAAGGAAGTAGTCGATCTCACAGGCTGAAGTATGGAAATACTTAAACAAACAAGTGAGTGCTTATTAGATAACAAATTTACTAAACTGATCCCATATGGGAATTCCATTTGAAACATTACTTTTATGTCTATGAACATTTTCATTGTGATGATTGTAATAATGATTCTTTGATTTGAGGCGACCAAAGTTTCTTATATAAGGTTTTTATGTTTTGATACTACTTATGACTTATTCTAGTCAAAGGTAACTATGTCGTTTGTCATTAGTTATAGCATAAGCTATATAAAGATAGTTTAATAATCAATATAGGATTTATACCCTAAACTAATTAGATAGAATGTTTCATTATTCTCAATTAGTATTGATTTAGGAAATTCTTGACCAAGGTGGAACGATACTTTAAAATTAGTTTTCAAATATCATTAATTGAATTAATTACTAATGATAGAGAACTAATATGTTTAGAGTCTGATAAAGTAGACATTAATTATATGTTCTATCTTTAATTGAAACATTTTATGTTAAAAATATTAAATTATACAAAAAATCATGCACGGAAAGATTAGTCAAAATTATTTAACATTCCTAAATATTTTGGTGGTTATTGACGTATTATTTGACACCCATTTTTGTTTATGAATATAAATTATTTAATTAAATAATTAAAGATAAATTGAAGGAGTTTAATTTATGTAATAATAAATATGATTAAGGGTTATAACTTATATCCATTGTTAACATATTTGGGAACCTAATAGGTAACACACAAAAAATGGGTTAAAGAGAAAAAAGGAGTTTTAATTAAGTTAGACTTGATTGTAAAGTTTAAGAAACTTTACGAATAAATATGAGATATTTAATAAATAAGGACTAATATGCAATATTAAATCTTATTTGAGCTTAATTAGTTTAATTAGAATTAAATTTTAATTCAAATTAGAATTTTATTTTAATTAAATTTCTAAAAGTTTCAAAATTTATTTAAAAATAAGATTAGGCTCCAAGGGAGCTAACTTTTCTTATCTAACCCTCTCTACAATATTTGTAGAGTTCTCTTAACTCATTCTGTAGATACCGTTAGAGGCTGAACAATTATACAGCTATAGTGATTGATATGAGCCAATTTCAAAAACAGTTCAAAGAAAACGATAAGAAAATAATCAAGTTTCACAATAAGATATGAATTAAGATTCATGTTTTACAATGTTTTATGTTAATTATATTATAAAAATTTTAAGTGATCTTGATATTTAAAAAATAAAATAAAATTGTTTGTTATTATTCAGCCGTCCATCCTGCTATGATTTTCTAACAATATCAAGAGTTAAAATGGGAGCATACTAAAGTTTTAGGGGCGCTGGTTTAGATTATAGGCTATAGTAGGAAGTGTTAAGATATAGGTTATGATATCTTATTATTTAATTTTAGTCATTATTTGATAATTGGACCTAGTTGTGTTTATGTGGGACTTTTCCAAGACAAGTTGATAAGGTTTAAAATCCTAATCGAGATAGGATTCAAATATATAGTCTATTTTGGGATTAAAGAAGCAAATTTTCTGGAATTTGAATTGATCATGACAGTTGTAATGTGGTTGGATTTCACGTATGTATTGGACTGAATATTGTCATTTTTGGAAAGGGGGATTTCTAGGGTAAATGAGGATATGTTTTATGAGCTAATTGTGTGAAGATAGACATTTATCTGTTGCAAACTGTTTTTAGAATCATGTCACCTGGGCTAAATTATTTTGTGCTGTGTTTTATTTGGTCTGTCGTCGTTGATTGGGTGTTTTTGTAGTTGGATTTTTTCTCTTGGCTTTTTACGTTATGTGGTAGGGTGATCTGTGATTATGTGCTGTGTTTTTATGGATAACGTGATTTTTTAATAGTTGGGTATTCCTCAATTTTTCACTGATAATTGAGGGTTGTCTTGCATAACTTAGGGGCTGATTTCTTTTTTAGTTTTTGGGGCATCATTTTATGTGGCTATTGATTGTCGATGGAGTGTTAATTGTGTGGTTGCCTTTTGTGATTTATGGTGTACAAAAACTCCAGATATTTTTCGTGATTTTAGTAGCTGCTATTCTTGATCATTTAGGGGATTTTTGTTGGCTTGATTGGGAGTTGATCGTGTGTGTTTCTGGTGGCTGTCAATAGTGGTCGTAGTGTGCGTAAAAATCCAGCAGGCGTCGTGAATTTTACAGCTCCGTTGTTTGCAACGTTTCGGTGAAGAAACATTTGTTTTGTTGGTGATTTTTCTAAATTGGGGAGTTGTGTTTTTTGTCTATTATGATGAAAGTTTTTGGTTGTCAATGATAGTAGCTTTTCAAGTTTTTGTGTGAAAAACTTCTAGCAATCTTGTTATTTTTTTAGATTCATACTTTGTAATGTTTTCAGTAAAAAGACGTTTGTTTCGTTAGTGACTATTCAGTTGTTATGTATGGGATATTCTAATAACGATATTGAAGCTTCAAAGAAATTCTTTTGATGGACAACTTCTCATTTTTTCGTTGACGAAGCTACATTGTTAGGAAAGTTGTTTTCTTTCTCAATTGTCTTTGTTTATTTTCGTTGTTATTTTAATCACTTGAGTTATTTTATTTTCATCATTTATTATCAAATACTGTTTAGAAAATCCTCTGTTGAGGTTAGTATAAGTCGTTCGTACTATTGGGTGTGATTTGCTTTCACGGGTAGTAAGGATGAGGGATAGTGTCAAGGGTTGGATAAGTCAGCTCTGTAATGCCTTGAGTAAAACTATTATTGTATCACAGGTAGAAGTAATTAAGTTAAGTGAGGACCCTGCAGACATAGACAAGATGTGTCGAACTGCATTACCAAATCTCGGGTGTTGATTTGTTTATTTTACATTTAATTTTTCTATTTTTGTTTGTGTTAAAAGCAACTGCTGCTGAAGCAATATTTTTACAAAACTAAATCCTTTGTGATTTTTCAATTGGTATCAGAGCGGGTCACCAAATCAGAATTTAGTACGTCAAGTTGGTGCAGATCAGTGTTTCACAATTATGGCTATAAAAGAAGGAGCATCAATCATCAGTCCACAGTTGTTAGATGGTTCAAATTATTCGACGTGGAAATCACGAATGAGAGTATCCATTCAAGCACAAGGAAAAAAGCATGAAACTTGGTTTTAAATGGCTGGACACATCCAGTGACGAATGATGAAAATGGACAAGTAGTACTTAAAGATGCATCTGAGTGGACAAAGGCTGAAAAAGAGAGAGTGTTTACAAATTCTCAAGCCTTGCACGTCATATTCAGTGCAGTTGATAAAGGTCACTTTGCTATAATATCAGTCTGTGAATCAGCAAAAAAAGCATGGGATACTGTGCAAACTATAAATGAGGGATCGAAATCTATGATAGCTTCGAAACTTCAGATGTTAGCTGTGAGATTTGAAGAACTGAGGATAGATGAAAGTGAAACTATTGGAGACTTTCATGAGAGACTACATGATAAAACAAACCAAGCGCATTAACTTGGGAAGAGGTATTCGATCTGAAACTTGTTAAGAAGACATTGAGATCACTGCCTCTAAGATTTATACAAAAACTTGCAGCTATTGAAGAAGCCCATGATATCAATGAATTGTCTTTGGATAAGATAATTGAAATTCTTACCAACTTTGAGATGAATTTGTTGAGGGATAAACGAGAGAAGAACAAAGGATTGACATTACAAGCTGAAATTGGTAAAGCCATGAATGACTTAGAAGATGAATCTGATGAGAATGAGGATATGAAGTTATTAACAAGAAATTTCAGTAAGTGGTTAAAGAAAGTGAAGAAGGATAGACTCGAGTTTAGACAGAACGGTGGGAGTTCATCGAACAACAACTTTAAACAACAAGCTAAAATGTAAAAAGGTGAAAGAAAAGTGAAGAAACTTCAATGTCAAGGCTTCGGACATGTGCAAGCAGAATGTGTTAACACTTTGAAGAAGAGAAAAGGAAAGTGCTATACAAACATGTGAAGTGAGAATGAATCTAAAAGTGAGTATGTTAGTAAAGAGGAATTTGTGAGTAATGCTGTGTTGGTTGCTTTATATAGCAAAAGTCCAGTTGATTGCTTAACAGCAACGAAAAAGGAAGAAACTGACGATAAAACCATGGATAAATCAGTCCAAAATTTTGGGAAAATGTAGATGAATCAGTCTAAAGTTTAATTTTAGATTATGATAGTGATGATAGTGACTCAGAGGACAAAATTGAGGATATTTACAAAGCCTATTAGTTAATGTATGCAAAGTAGGTCCAAACATATAAGAAGAATGAGAAGTTGAAGAAGGAAAACTCTACCATGAAGAACATCATTTAAGATCCAGAGAAGTTGTTATCTACAATCGATGAGCTAAATGAAACAAAGCTGAAGCTGGTCAATATAGAAAAAGGAATAAAAATGCTAAATGAAGGTACCAAAAAATTAGAATAATTGTTAGAAATTGATAAGATTAAAGGAGACTTTCAAGGTGTTGGCTACAAAGGTGAGTGTTCTAAGGTAAATGATAAGAAAATAGATGGTGCAACCAAATTTGTCCAAGGAGAAATCTCAAGGAAGAATAGAAAAGTCATACCTACATGTAACTTTTATGGGATAATCGGGCACATAAGGTCGAATTGTTACAAGTTACAAATGATATTTCAAAGAGGTCAAAACTGAAAATCTAGATACTCTCTATTAAATTTCCAGCAGCAGCCCATGTTACCTAAACATACTTGGGTTAGAAAGAGTCAATTACAAGCAAAAAGATGTAGTGAAGGAAAGCAAAAAATTGTCCAGATTCACAGTTAATTGTTACTGTTAAAGAAATTGGTAAACAAAGGATCTGTTAGTCGCTTCTTAGGGAGAAACCAACCAGCCATCTAATTACAAAGTTAATGTGACGAGGAATAAGCCCATGTTTGAATTTCTTCGAGGGCCAAAAGGACTGTGTGCTTTACATTTTTTAAGTATATTTTGATGTTGTTAAAAAAAAAGGGTTCGAAGGAGTTAACGTATAGGCTTTTTAAGTTTTTATGAGTTTTCTAAGGTTCAATTGATTGGTGTGAGTTTGGTTTTTCTTTACTTGTTGAATAGTATATTTAATGTGAAAACGAGGCTTTGCTTGATGATTTGAGAATTTATTTTTTGATTTTGATTTACGGAGTTATGTCGAGAAAATGTTGATTCTTGGTTGGATACTTATAGGAAGATTTTGATTTTATATGATTTGGGTTTTTCAAGTTTTATCTTGATTTCTCTTTATATTGTAAGGTGCGTGCATGAGTTTAGGCAATATGCTTTCATATGGTTTATGTAAGGGGGAGATTGATTAAGTTTGATTCTGATTCGTTGAATGCATTTTCGGAATTTATAAATTTAATTAGTCATATGCAGATGAATTTGATGTGAGTAATAATATGTTAGCTAGTGTTTTTACTGGTGGTAAATTGTTATCTTGGCCTTCTACTACTGCACTACATGCTTATGATTCTTCTACTGTACCTAGTTGATTGTTATACTTCTTTTTTCACTGAGATTGATCGCATTGAAGACATTCTTCATTTTGTCATTGTTTTGTCACAAGAGGGAGATATATGACTGTTTATTTTCAGCTAATATAACTGTTCAATTCAGGGGGAGGTTTTAAGGTATTTCTGTGACTATTAGTCTTGCTTTTTGGCATCTTTTTGTCCCAAGGGGGGAGAATATTTTTGACTTTGGATATTCAGATATTTAATTACGCTTGGATGTTTAATTAAGGGGGAGTTTCTATCTGGTATGTGAATTTGATGTTATGCGTTTAATTATACTCTTTAGGGGGAGTTTCAATTATATGACAAATAATGCCTAAAAGGGGGAGATTGTTAAGATATAAGTTATTATATCTTATTATTTAATTTTGGTCATTATTTGATAATTGGACCTAGTTGTATTTATGTAAGACTCTTCCAAGACAAGTTGATAAGGTTTAAAATCCTAATTAAGATGAGATTCAAATATTTAGTCTATTTAGGATAATAACTATCTAAGGAAGCAAATTTTCTAGAATTTGAATTGATTATGGTAGCTGTAATATGACTAGGTTTCATGTGTATATTGGACTAAATATTGTCGTTTTTGGAAACGAGTTCTGTATGACTTAGTAGCTAGGATTTCTAGGGTAAATGAGGATATGTTTTATGAGTTGATTATGTGAAGATAAGCATCTATCTGTTGCAAACGTTTTTGAGAATTACATCACCTGGGCTGAACTATTTTGGTATGTTGTCATTGATTTGGTGTTTTTGCAGCTCAAATTTTTCTCATGGTTTTTTACGCGATTTGGTTAGGTGAACTGTGATTATGTGTTGTGTTTTTGTGGATTGCGTGATTTTTTAACAGCTAGGTATTCTTCAAATTTTCACCGATCATTGAGGATTGTTTTGCATAACTTGGGAAATGATTTCTTTTTTGATTTTTGGGGCATCATTCTGTGTGGCTATTGCTTTGTAATTTGTGATTTGTGATTTGTGATTTGTGACGTATGAAAACTCCATATATTTTCATGATTTTAGTAGTTGCAATTCTTGATTATTTGGGTGAAGTTCTCTTCCTTTGAAACAGCGAACATGGGAATAGTGAGGTTTCCTTGCTACTAAAATTTTATGACGTTTGTCCATTTCATAATCATGTTCCATCCATGCTCAGCATAGTCAGTTTGATAGATGCTTAAGAACTTAGCTCAAAAGAGAAATCGATAGTTGAAAAGGTAAGCACTGGTATTTAGAGGTAAACTCTTTTTCCCTTATAATTGAAATTTGTAGTGAAAAAAATTGATTTATGTTTTCAATAGTAAGATAATTACTAAGTCGTGTATAGTATAGATTGAAATGACAACCTCTTCACTTTTAGAACACTTTATCAAATTCTTTAATGTCCTTCAATGTGATTTAAGAATGCTTTTGAATGTTCGAAATTTTTAAAAAGAAATCATGAAAGTAAAAATAGACGCTAAGTGGTTATATAGTCAGATTAGTATAGGGTAGGGATTTTAAGTGAAGAAGGAAAATATCTAAAGATTATGATTACCTTTATATTGCTTAATTTCTCATCTTTAGAAGGCTTTTATCGTCCATCTCTTACTTTTTACAATGCTATACGGACAAGTATAGGTAATCGGCCTATAATACTATAATTTCATTTTTAAAAATTAATACATAGAAAAGACCTAATTACATGATTATTATTAGAAAAATTTTAATAAATAATAAATAATAATAATCATTACTGATTATTATTATGATGCTTACAATTACATATTTTTTAATGTTACTTTTATTGCAACCAACTGTAAACAAAGGATAAAATCGTCTTGAAAAATACCTTCAAGCTACCTAAACAATATCTAAAATATGTTATCAACCATAAATATATATATTTATCGTCATAATCATCAACATCCATTTGAAATCTTTTTGAGTCATAACATCTAAAGAAGTCCGATAATATACAGCCTTACTCTTATTTAATAAAAAGGTTATTATCAATACCAACATAAATTTATAAAAATAGGAAAATAGAGGTCGCCGCCTAGGATTTTGAGTTTCGTACCGTTTCAGCCAGTACCGCCCAGAAAGTACCGTACCGGCCAAAAAACGGTACAAAACTATGCCCATTGGTACCAGTTGTCGGTACCAATTGGTACCGGCGATTTCCTATGGTACCGGCCGGTATTTAAACTATTGGCCACATACCGGCCAATACCGTGAATTTGGAAAAGTTAAAGGATCATTTTGTAAAACAAAACAAAATTAGCCCCCACCCCTTCCACCCTACCCCGTCGTCCCCGGCAACGTGTGCAGATGATGGGCTTAATCTCATGTACCCATCGTCTTCTCCACGATGTTGAGCACAAACCCAGTTTCTGAGTTTCTCACTGTCGTCTTCACGCCTCAGAGCTTCTCACCATTGCTACCTATCTACGACTCTGTTTCTCCTCGCCGTCGGCCACCTTGGACTACCCAAGCGACGCAATAGCGACAATCTCCCTAGCGACGCCAACGCAAGCGACATCGATTTCCACAGATGGGCGTAGTAACAGAAAGCCAATAAACCAAGAAAACGCCAGAAAAAAATTCAGATCTAAAGTAAACCAAGCAAAACCAGAGAATACGAATAGGCGTGTTCATGGATGTAAAACGCAAGCAGTATATGGATTTTAGAAACCCATCAGAAGCACACAATATCGCAAATGCAAAAACATAAGCAAAAGCATTTGATGCAATCTCGTGTAGTGGACAAAACTTTTGGTGGGATAAGTCCAAAATCTAGAGAGTTAGGTTAGGAGGTTTTTGGACTTTTGACATTACAAAAGCTTCTGGATCAATTAAACAAATACATATATTTAGCTCCTAGTTATCTTAGGTTGTTAAATAAATACAAGTTTTTAAAGGACAAATAAGTTTTATTAATTAAAGAAAAATAATTATGATAAATAATAATAAATAAATAAATTTTATACTAAAATTATACGTAACGATTATATAAATTATACATAATGATTATATATTAATCTATATTTTAAATGTACTATCAATATTTGTTTGTATATATTGTTAATGTAACATTTTATTTTTTAATAACTCAAAATCTTTTTATAATCATTCTAAACTTCATTCATGCACCAATTTTAATTATCATATAGCAATATTATATATGCCATCAACTTATTCTAATTATTAGTGATTTTAAAGTAAATCATCGATCTCTTGATTAATTTGAATTCCTAGAGTCAAGTTTGTTAACCGACTTTTATTTGAAAATTTATTTGATTTAATTATTTTTTATTATATGATATAATTGTAATATTTTAAATATTTTATATTATTCTTAATTTCATATTGGTATGATGATTAAATGATATTTTATATTAACTATGATTATTATTTATATATGAAATATGTGACAAATAATGTTAACAAAAATAAATAAATAATTGTTATTTTAAATTTCTAATATTATGATTTTTGAGATATAGTTAATGTAAAATTATAAATTATACAGTATAATATATTAAAGGATTATTTTGCAATTTAAAAAAAATTAAGGATTATTTTATAATTTTAAAAATTATCTAAAATGATATCCAGTATTAACTGGTACTAATATAATATCATATTAAAATCCAATTTGATATTAAATTCAGTACGATATTTGCAACATTGTCATCCCGACCGTAACTCGAACGTGGGATTTCTGAGAAGAAGTGATTGACATCATGTCATATGGGATCTCTATATTGGATATTAATGCCAGCATGGTAACCAAATTTGGATGGAAAGTTGAATGTCCCTTCAGGATGAAGAGATGAAGACGGGGTGGAAGGGCATTGTCGATATTTGGTGGTGAAGTGAAGGGGCGATGTCAAGGGAAGCCGTTACGAGGCATCTTCTAGTCATCGTGTGGGACCAGGTTCTATTATCTTTGCTTTTAGACTTTAGAGAGCCGACTTTCTTTATCTTTTAATCTTTTTTGCTTTTCAAAATTCTCTCTCTTTTCTTTTTTATTAATGCTTTCTCTGTAAGAAAAACATCTCGGAGAAATTAGCCATTTGAAATTACCATTACATCCTCCATCTTATCTCGTTATTCAATCAGCACAAAAACCGCAGGGTTGGTTTTAAAGTCACGGAGACGTGGACCCCATCATGTTCTGCAGGCTCTGAGCTCCTGCGAGTTCATCTAAAGTATAAGCTAATGACATTAATCTTTAGTGCTTAGATTGTAGATAACTACAATATGCTTAATGTTGTTTATTAAAAAGGTATAATTTGATAAGGTAGTATAAAACTTCTACTTTATATAGTTAAAGGAAGATTTGTGTGGATGGCTGATTTGTCCCATAAGCAGTGTAGCCTTGTGTTACAAATACCTGGAACTAGTCATGGTTTAAAGTGGCACTTGTGAAATAAATTAAGGAACGAAGGGCAATTACGTGTATATGTCATATTCGTCCTATAAACCTAAGAACTTTTAACAATATAATATCAAATTATTTGTTTATACGTTATTTTTTCCTTTTGATGAGTTTTTGACCGTTGCTTTTTTCCCAACGTCTCTCTCTCACTGTCTCTCTCTCCCTCTCGCTCCCCGAGTGATCAACCAGCTGCAGAGCTCAGCTTCCATTCAACTCCCCGTCCACTCGGGTATGATTCTTCACTTCATTCCCGTCTTATACTTTAAACTGAAAGTTTTATTCTTTTTATAATCTGGGCTTCGTTTAGTTTCAAGTACTTGTTTTGCTTTGCTCTTCCCTCTACTTAACTGCGGCCCTATTCTCCGTGTTTTTTTCTTTTTATCTTGTTTTCTTTCATTCAACTACGTAAATGGGATTCGGATTTTGTGTTCGTAAATCGTTTCAGGCTTTTTACTTAATATTGTGTTTATAAATCTTAGGTTTAAGCTCTCAGGGGACGATAATATCACCTTTTGACGACGTCTTTTTTGTATGAGCACTAATGGGTCATTTATGTCAAAGATTTCTTTAGTGACATAGTTTTCAAATATTATACATATTTTTTTTCCTTCTGGAGTTTCGGTGTTAACTTTTGAGAGGGGTAATGTTAGGTTTCATATTCAATGAGTCTCCTTGTCCAGTTGTGGTTTAAAGTAGTGGGAGGTTTCACCATGTGAGGCAGTCAAAACTTGTGTACTCTTTCATCTACTTTAAGCCCCTTTTATCTTCTTTTGTTGTGTGCTCTGTCTCCTCACTTTTACCTCGTTTTTGTTACTAGCCATTTTGCATTTCTGATCCTTCTTTAATCGGTTAAACCCATCCTTTTTTCTTCTCATTTTGTCTTTTGGATTCTTCTGGTGTTGATTTTATTTCGAAATGTTATCTTATTGGTTGTTTGCTAGTAATTCTGCATGTATTGATTGTTTTAAAGTTTTAATTTCAGGCTTACAGAAAACTGAGTCATGTCCTTGCGGTTCTTTTTTCATTTATTTTTTTGCTTTTGATCGAGTTCAATCTTCAGTTCTCTGTAGTTTAATTATCAAAGAAATTTTAAATAATTGAATAATGGGGTTCTCTGAGAAGTGCAAGAGAAATCTTGAATCTTCATTTCTTTCTGTCACGAAAGAAATGTTTGTTGTGACTTGTGAACCAAGAAAAGAACCGACTACTTTGCAAGATTGTTTTCTTCTCTGAAAATTTTCGAATGAATCCAAATAGTTGTTCAATCAAGCTATTTTCAGTTTCTTATGCCCATAGAAATGCTTTTGCTATTGCTTGCTGTCTTCAACTTTGAAGACTTCCATCAATGCTCAGTTTGTATTTATAGTTGAGCAATGAATTTGTATGTTAATGTTGAACAGCAGGCGCAAATCCATATGAATCTGGTTAGAAATAAGAAGGGGATACCATTGAGATCCTGATTTCGATTCAAAAGCTGAAAACTTTTGAGGTGAAGGTAAAAGGGAAAGAGAAGGTGAGAAATGGGATGTTCTACCTCGAAGCTGGATGACGAGGAGGCAGTTCAGCTATGTAGGGACAGAAAACGTTTCATAAAACAGGCTGTGGAGCAAAGAACACGGTTTGCCTCTGGACACTTGGTTTATATCCAATCCTTGAAAAGAGTTTCTGCTGCTCTTAGAGAGTACATTGAAGGAGATGAGCCCCGAGATTTCTCGGTAGATTCATTCATAACCCCTCCTTTTACACCAATAAAGAAAACAAGTCCGGGTTTCATCTCGATTTCGCCAAAATCTTTGAAGCCTGCATCACTCCAACCAGGGCCTAATTCAATTTTGAAAATTAATTTCCTGATGGCGGGGTCCAGCCAACCAATTTCAGTTGAGGAGAGGCCTGTCTCGCCGGAAACAGCCCGAATAGATAACTATTCTCCAATTCATCATTTTGGGATGGATGGATTCTTCGCAATGCAGTCCTCACCGATGAGCTCTTCGTTTTTCTCTTATCCGTCCAATGATAGGATTAACATCCCTCCACCATCACCTCAAACCTCACTATGGGATGGCTTTTGGAACCCATTTTCTTCACTTGACTATTATGGTTATCCTTTTCATAATAGCTTTGATCATATGGATATGGATGACGACATTAGAGGACTAAGGCAGGTGAGAGAAGAAGAAGGGATCCCTGACTTAGAGGATGAAACTGAGCAAGAAGAAATGGATAACAAGGTAAATTCAACAGTGGAAAGAAGTAGAGACGATGCCAATTATGAGAAAGAAGAAGTGCTTGTTGAAGATGTTGATGATGGCGAGAGTGACACTGAGAGTGGAAGTGAATGTGAATGCGATTGTGACAAAGCACCGAGAAGATCACAATCACAAGGCAGTGCAAAAGTAGAACTATCACGAGCTCAAAATTCAGGACAAGCTGGAATCCACAATCAAGAAGTTGTGGTCGGTGACGGAGAACCTAAGACAGAAACACCAGGTTATACCGTTTACGTCAATCGAAGGCCAACAAGTATGACTGAAGTTATCAAGGACCTTGAAGAACAGTTCACTATTGTTTGCAATGCAGCCAAGGAGGTCTCAGCATTGCTGGAGTCTAGCAGAGTTCAGTACTCGGCAATCTCAAACGATCTCACAGGTTGAAATAAAAAATTCTATAGTATCCGTTTTATTTTAGGCCTTCATGAGAAATTTGCCATTTAAATTCTTGATATGAATGTAAGGTAATTTCATTTTTTCCTATTTTCATGGGGAAGATGGATTCTTCTTTAGTTTGATTGTAGCTCGATCCTGTATGTTTACACTTTACATTTATTTGAAATTGCATTATACCAACAGAACGTACGTATTTTGCTTTTGCAGCCATAAAAATGCTCAATCCGGTAGCATTGATCCGTTCAGCTTCATCTCGGTCATCCTCGTCAAGATTTTTGGTCAATTCTTCAAGTTCTAGAGATGAAGAATATGAAAGTACTAGTGACTTCTCAGAGGAATCTTGCATGCTTTCAGGTAGTCACCAATCTACGTTGGACAGATTGTACATATGGGAAAAGAAACTCTATGAAGAAGTCAAGGTATGGCTATCAATCGTCTTCTGAACTTTCCTAATGAAAAGCTTTTACAACGATCACTTTCATGTGGCTCAAATAAATCGGAAACAGAGCCAAAAGTAGCACCTAAAAGAAAGGCTTGCTTTTCAACTGTTTCTTTTATTCTTGTGCATCTCTACAGTCTAAACCTTGTCTTTTGTTGGTGTGCTTCTACTGCGAAAGTATTTGTGGTTTTTCGAACAGAACTCCTATACTTGAGAATAAATAGACCACCATAGCTTTGTTTTTGTAGTACCTAAAGTGTGAGGGGCATTAATAACAAACTGATAATTTCATTTTGTTACCTTCTTAATAGTCTGGAGAAAGGATAAGAATTGCATATGAGAAGAAATGTAAGCAACTCAGGAACCAAGACCTAAAAGGAGATGATTCCATAGCAGTGGATAAAACAAGAACAGCCATTAGAGATCTACATACTCAGATAGCGGTTTCAATTAACTCTGTTGAAGCTGTGTCAAAGAGAATAGAAACTTTGAGGGACGAAGAACTGCAGCCTCAACTTCTGGAATTAATACAAGGGTATGGAAGTCAAGTCACTGTTCCAGGCCACAAAAATCATTCGTATACTGACCATGACGTTACTCTCTTGTTCATATGTTACAGGTTAGCAAGGATGTGGAAAATAATGGCAGAATGTCACCAATCACAGAAACGGACACTAGATGAGGCCAAGCTCCTACTAGCAGGCACACCTTCGAAACTGGACATGAAGAGGCGAACCTCCTTCTCAGTTGCCGATCCTCAGAGGCTTGCCAAATCTGCTGTCAATCTTGAAACAGAGCTCAGAAATTGGCGGGCTTGCTTTGAGGCATGGATCACTTCACAGAGATCTTACGCGCATGCATTGTCCGGCTGGCTTTTGAGATGTATCAGGTCTGATCCTGACATAACAAAGCTACAATTCTCCCCACGACGGTCTAATGTGACCATTCCAATCTTTGGATTTTGCATCCAATGGTCAAGGTTTCTTGATGCCATTCAAGAGAAGGCGGTGCTAGATGGACTAGATTTTTTTGCAGCCGGGATGGGGTCTCTATACGCACAGCAATTAAGGGATGATAATCACAGGGTACCAGTAAGCTCAACGAGATATGAGTCCAGGGGCAATAATAATAATATGGATTTGGTAGAGTTTGGTGAAGTAGAAGAACAGGTGAAAATGGCCGAGGTTGCTGTAAGGGTATTGTGCGCTGGAATGTCAGTTGCAGTTAGCTCATTAACTGAATTTGCTATAGGCTCTACAGAGGGATATGGTGAACTAGTTAAACAGTGGGAGAATGTCAAGTGGCCATCACCCAGTTCGGGTGGGACTGGAGACACTAATTTATGATACTCCTGTAGGTAGTTTTTTCTTGGATATCAATGTGTTCGCATATTACATAGAGCCATTGTTGTTCCTACTAAACATACCAGTCTGATCAAAAATAAGCCGAAGGGGCAAAACTAAACTCGGGATATATTTGGAATGGTTTGGACTGAAATGCTAACCTTGCATTGCATTTCTACTTGATCAGCAACAAGAAGGAGCCAGTCCGCATATTTTAATGCTCTTCAGAATCACTTTAGTTGCATGTATGCCTCTAATTACTTGCAAAATGGATTTCTAAACGCGCTTGAATGCCATGAATAGGCATCCTGTAAAATATGTAGGTAATCCGTCTGAACAGGATATGAGCAACACGTTCTTAGAACCCATTTTCAGCTCTACCAAGAAACGTACAAAAAGTAATAGATGGACTTCAAAATCTATGCTTCAGAATCTAAAAGTCCAATCCAATTTAACTAAGGAGCAGAATCATCACTTCAGTAATGGTGATAATATTTGTGATGGTAAGACAATTTATGTAAAATGTTTTCTTTTCAGTCATAAGTGAAGCCATCATCATCATCTCCAACCTCTGCCTCAGAAAAATCATATCCACCCATGACTGACAGGAAAAGTAGAACCGCAACCAACTGCGTCACCAAAAAATATTTTGCTCTTCTACTGAAAGCTTTTTCCTCTTCTGTCTTTTCCCTTTTGGGTTTTCTTTTGAATTTTGAACCTGAAGAAAGAAAAAAAATAGACCAAGGGCTCTAAATGAAAAAAGGAAATTTATCATGTATGCTTAATAATATAGTCTATGACATCTTTACGTGAAGCATATAGAACAGAGTAAGTTAGCTTGTTTTTATCAATCAGCAAGAACAAAAACAAGCATTTGAAATTGCTTACCTGAATTTGTTGGGTTTCTTCTTCGAGTTGAATATGAAAATTGAGAGTTGAATTGAGCATCAGAAGAGGAAGATGAAGCAGTATCCAAGTAGTCCTCCTTAAGTTTTTCAGCATATTTAATCAGGTTACTGTACTCCAATAGTGTGCTTCTTATCGCTGATGAATCCTATTAAAACATGATAGCATGGAAAAGCAAAAGAGGATCAGAGCCCCAAAACCTCCTCAATACAAGGTAAAAACAATAGTGGCTATAAAATTGAAAAAAAATAGGTGGACAGAAAAAATTCTTTGTGATAGAAACTGAACTCATGTCAATTGCCAGCACTAGAAGGTAGATCCTCAGGGAGGCGATAAAAATAGAAAAAAATAAGTGGGGAGAAAATAGTCTGTCAGCATGTTAAAAAGAATATTCAACTCACTAATCAAGAAAGATGAATCCTCCATTATTTAGCTAAGCACTGACACTGCTAACATTGTTTATATCTGATAACCCAATTTTAGTCTACATTTAGCTTCTCTTTTGATCACATCAATTTCGTTTCCTTGCTGACAAGGCCACACCATACAAGTTTTAACAGTTGCTGAAAGTGATCAAGTTCCCCTCTCAACTGGCAAAGCAAATAATCCGCCAAGCTCCAATGCAGTTCTCTGTTGGTTGAACTAAAGAATTATTTGTTCTATTGCCTTTCCCTTTTCTTTTGCATCATCATCCAAAGATATTCAAATCATGTTTTACTTTGAAAATTAGCCATGCAAGGACTCCCATTTGGCTTCCATACAGATCAGTATAAGAAAATTTCTCAAGTTCACTTACAGGTAATGCATCAAGAATTAAAAGTAAATGCCCCACGAGTACTGCATCCAAACTTGTTGGTCTGCATGAGAGACACCGTGCAGTTGCATAACAAAATCAAAGGTTAGAATTGTGGAAGGTTCAGACATCAAGCTAAAACACAATGACAAGAATGAGGCTAAAATACCATTTTTAATAAATGCACACACCATAATATTTAGAAACTTCACCTGTCGAAAATAAACTTCTGGTCGTCTATCCTTGTTGACAAAGCTCCAAAAACAGTTTTAGCTCTCCTGTAAATCTGTTCGTAAAGACAAACAAATTAAGTATAAATCTCCCTGCAAAAGTTAATTGTAATAGACAATCAATTAAAGGAGGAACAAAAAATAGTATCATCTCCCAAATACATACTACTGAACTTATGTGCGTTGTTGAAAAGTGAAAACTAGAGAACATGCATATCTCTGCATGTGAGAGGCAAAGAGGGAGGAGGGACAATAAGTATGCAACAACGTGCATATCAAAAAGACCAAAGATTTCAACCTGTTCTTCCCTACGCTCCACATTCTCTTTGGTTATCCCAAGTCGTTGCTTAACATCACGGACTTGCTTCATGAAAAGAACCTTTCCTATTAACCAAGGAAGATCTGAATAATAAATCTTGCGAGCAGAACTTCCATCCGATCCCACCCAGAGTTCATACATGATTGCATCTGCAAGCCAGGAACTAACCATTGCATCCATTGAGATCCATTCTGGGAGGGACTGGAAGTCAGCATCCAAGTCAACAATGCCATCTTCCTTCAGACGTTGAATAACACCTCCATTCTCATTATTATAGATCACATAAGTACCTGACTCAATGTAAGGAATTTGATCTAGAAAACAAAAGAACGAGAAGTATTTTAATAAAGTATAGTGGCGGAGTAATGAATATGCAGGAAGAAGTCCATAATTTGCTGGGAGAAGTTAACACCATTACTGAGTTGCCTCCTAAAAATACAACACCAATTCGAAGATAAGATAGTCAAGCACTGTCAACTAGACATAATAAGCAGTGGGACAAACCTTATGATTATGAATAAAACCTAGGACAAAACAAATTATCCAATTGAAGCACCAGAAAAGAGAAACAAAAAGAAAACAGAATCTATATATACAAAACAGCATCATAAAGTCCAAACCTTGATAGGCAAGTTATAAAATTCATAAAAAACCAAAACTAATAAAAACTTAATTATGGATTCAATATCAATATGCAAGTTGAATTTCTTCATGCCAACGATAAAAAACGAATCTTGATCACATTGGAGTAGGTTTTAAGTTTCACATTGGAAAACAATCAGCCAAGAGCGTTGACGAAATACAGATGACTATAAATATGATGGACAATCCACAAGTATCAATATAAAGGAGTAACATGAAGTCTTGAGCAAAGCTAACCAAAGCTGGCGGCTTGATGAAGAAACCAGAAGATTCAAACTTTAGAAAATTCCAACAACAAATAACTAAGTTCCAATAAAGAAGTACCTGAATCAGGATAAGAAGAGTTGAAATCCAAGTTAAAAGGGAAGCGAGCGAATTTGAGATAGATATAAATGGGCAAGCAAATTGGGCAAGAGGTAGGGAGACCGAAGTTGGGTTTTCTTGCTACAAGAGTGAACTCTTCTCTCTCTGGAGATTGCTCCATTAATGGTGATTATGGAGAGAGGCTTCGGTGAGTGAGATTGATAATTTTCTCAGGGTTTTTGAGCAACCGCTGATTTTAGCTTCCCTCCCTAGAACCGAAGCGGGTCATTATGTGGGAAGTAGCAGAACTTTAAGGTTCGGTCGACTCGACAGAAGGACGTGGGCCGGTTCAACTCGCTGTCTTAAAATCGGTCTACTTACTTCAGTTCTTAACTAGTCCACCTAATTAGATCGGGAAAATCACAACATTTGATATTAACATCTATTTTATTTAATCAAATCATATTATTGTTTATTATTATATTAAAATTATTTCACCATGTATGAGCAATAACTAACTTAAGTACCGTTTAATTCTACTTCCGTTTTTCTGTTGTAATTTTTAGTTTTTAGTTTCTATTTTAATTGAAAATATATATTTAGTTGAGATTTTTAATATAAAACCTGAAGAAAACTAAACATATGAATATTATAACTAAATAATTTTACACATTAATTGTATATAATAAATTTTATAAATTAAAAAATTATATTAAGTCATTATAATTAATAAAAAGATGTTCATCATATTATAATTCTTCAAAACATAATAGTACTATCATTTACAAAAAGAAAGATAAATTAACTAGAAGTAATATAATCACTCTACATTTGTCTAACAATTTCATCTCTCTTTCAAGACATACTTCAAAGTTGTACTGGAATGATATTATATTCTACTTCAGAACTTGCATCTTTATTTTCACTTTCGTTAATTTGTTCTTCATTTTCAGCATAATTGTCAAATAATTCATCACTTTGTCCATACATTCTAATAAAAAACTGTTTAACACAACAAGCAATAATGATGTATTTTTATTTCTTCATATCATAACTTAGTATATATTTGAAAGTATAAGGAATCTTGCTTTTAATACACCAAAACATCTTTTAATAAAGAATGTTTGTAATTAAATAATTATTGCAGACCTTGAGGTCCCTCTCATCCTCTATAATCTCGCAAATGATATTTCTTACCTTGATATGGTGAAAGAAATCTACATATATTGATGTAATCTAAATCAACCAAATAGAACTTACCTAACATATAAAGAATATAATATTAACAAAAAGTTATTAAAAATTAATCATAAGTAATATGTTTATTTAAAATAATATAATACCTTGTGGAAGCATAGGAAATTGATTAATTAATTTATCAATGTTTCGAAAAGAACTCAATTCATTTACAGTACACATATAAAACACATGTCAAATGAGCAACAATGCATAATATTTTGATAAGATTATGATACTCAATATAATGCAACTCTACCACTGGTTTTTGGTCTCTATAATGTATTTGTTCAAGATTCTCATATTAGGATTGTTGGTTTGTGCCCCACAGTCAATCGCTTTGGTTGTAGTTTAGTGACAATTATTAAAAGCATTCTTTATCTTGTACATGTTTAGATGTATATGATAAAGTTCATGAGATAATTATACATTGTAAATGGAATTATAATGATATTATAATTATGAGATTCATATTACATTTATGTATTATCCCTAAATTGTTTCTAGTCATTGTTCTATTAAGACTAGACATTAATAGATTTACTAACACACGTTATGTTTTTCCTTATGAAGGAAGTAGTCGATCTCATAGGTTAAAAGTATAGAGATACTTAAACAAACGTGTGGGTGCTTGTTACAGAACAAGTTCACTGAATAAACCTGATATGAGAAATCTATTTGAAACATTACTTATATATTTGTGGAATTTCGATTGCGATGATTGTATAAGTGATCCTTTGACTTGGAGTCACCAAAGTTATCTTGCATAGAGATTGCTATGTTTTGATACTACTTATGACCTATTTAATCATGGTTCGATCAATCGGTAGTCATGGATGTAGAGTGAACTATATTGAGGTAATTGTGTGATCAAGATATGATTCATCACCCTAAAGTAATTAAGGAGATGTTCTGTTGTTCTCGATTAGTATTAATTTGGGAAATCCTTGGCCAAGATGGAATGACGCTTTGTAAATAGTTTATAAATGTCATTAATTGAATCAATAGCTAATTACAGAGAACTAATATGTTTGGATTCAAATATAGTAGACATTAATTTCATGCTCTATGTCTAATCAGAATATTGTATGATGAAAGGATTGAATTATACGGAAAAATCATGTATAGAAAGGTTAGTCAAAACCACTTTGACATTCCTAAATATTTGGGTGGTCATGAGGTGTTGCTAGACGCCAATTTTGATTTATAATTATAGATTGTTTAATTGGAGAATTAAAGATAAATTAAAAGGAGTTTTTATTTATCTAATTCTTGTTATGAATTAGAATTATAATTTATGCCAACATATTTAGGAACCTAGTGGGTCTTACATAAAGAATGAGTTGAAGAGAGCAAGGTTATTTTAATTAAGTTGGACTTGATTGTAAAGTTTGAGAAACTTTAAGATTAAATATGAGAAATTTAATAAATAAAGATCAAATATGAGATATTGAATCTAATTTGGGCATAACTAATATTTAATTATAATTATTTGTAATTCTAATTAAAGTTTAATTGAAATTAGAATTTAATTTCAATTAAATTACTAAAACGTCCAAAACCTATTATATATAAGTTTAAGCTCTAATGGAGGTAACACTTCTTGCTTAACCCTCTCTGTAAGTGTTACAGATTTCTCTCAACTTATTATATGGATATCGTTAGAGGCTATACTTGTGTGCGATTACGGTGGTTCAGACGGCTCGGTTTCAGAAACAGTTCGAGGGATACAATAAGATAAGGATGGTTGACACGGATCAGTTCAGAAACCATTTGAGAGATACGACAAGATAAGGATCAAGCTTCATAATGGGGTACAAATTAAGTTTCCGCTTTATTATTATTTGTGTTAATCATTTTATAGAATTAAAGAGATCTTAGATTTCGAGAAATCAATTGTAATAGTCTGTTTTTCATACTAAGGGTTAAAGCCTTAGATTATTGCATATGAGTCAAATCATATTAGCATTTATAAAATGCATTTCATTCATATGTATATCATTAGTATACACACATGAATTATGATTTCGTACACATTTCAAAGATAATATATGTACTAAATTGACATATTTTGGGGTATAAAAGGTTTAAAATGATATGGAGTAAATTGCATATTGTTTATGTCTTGAATTTTGGTTTGATTGGTTACAAGTAGTAAATTTGGAATTAATTGTTATCATTAGAAAAGTGATGAATTAAAATATATATTTACACAAGGAAAAATGCCAAGTGACAAGACAAATTGACATATGAAAAATTAGGATGACTAAGCCTATGAAATAAGCGACAAATGGCATAGATAAATAAGTGACATTTGGCAGTGCCATTTGGCATGGGTAATTAATTGACGAATGGTAGTAATGG
>JAOQMS010000179.1:15944223-15977079 GCA_027563885.1 Erythroxylum longipes
TTAATTAAATTTATTTATTTCAATTTGATTAAGATAAATTAAATTTATGATTTTATTTGTTTAGAGAATTATTATTTAATTTATTTATAAATTGTTTCTTTATTTATGAATAATAAGTTTTTTGATTTTTAGAAAAAGTATTTTTTTCTTGATTAAAATTTGCAAAGTATTTTCATTTATTAATTAAGAAAAAGTGCTTTCTTTAATATTTTGAAAAATAGTTTTCTAATTTATTAAATAAAGATTTTCTAATTAGTTAAGAAATAAATCTCTAAATAAAAAATATATAATGACTTTATTAATTAAATTTAAAAGTGTTTTATTTAATTTTGAAAGTAGTTTCCTTTTTAACATTAAAAAATACTTTTCTAATTAAGGAAATAGTAATTCCTAATGAGATTAGAAGTAGAAATCTCAAATTAGATTAGAAAGTGTTACTTATATAATTTTGAAAATGAGTTTTTCTAAATTATGATAAGTAAGTAGAATAATTTATTGAAAATTGTTTTCAATTAAGTTTAACATATTTATTAAAGGAGTCAAGATAAATTGGAAATAGTTTCCAATTGGATTTGAAAATTGTTTTCAAATCAAATCAAATTTTTATTTGGAATAGGAATTTAATATATTTAGGAATCAATAGGTTTAATCTAATTTATTTTTCAAGGAGTTAGAAATATTATTTTAGATTATAAAGATCAATAACTATAATCAAACGAAGCTTGATATATTATGCATATAATTTGATTATGAGTACATAAGTTGCATACTTTATTTATATGTTTGATATATATATATTAGCTGCATGTTAAAATTGTATGTTCTATATATGTGATTTTTTACATGCAATTTTGTGTTTGATAAGATGAATGAAGTTAAAATCTCTCGTTAAAATATTAAGTAGACATTGAAAATGTATTGTTGCCTTCCTTTGTTATAAGAATAAACCAGAGTTCTGTTTATAGTTGACTTGTTGAGTAAACTTAAGGCCGTTTTAACCCGAACATATTTTGTTTTATAACAATGAGTTCTACTTAACTAAATTAGTGTGATTTGGATGAGTAAACACATGATCACATGAATATAGGGGCAGGGTTAGGAATAACATATATGATATGTTTTGGCAAGAATTGTCACCTAACGGATCTAAGAGTCACATGACATATGATTAATAAAGTTGTTATCTACCTAATTTAAGTTTAGTTGATCTCTTGAGCAAACTTAAGATCAACTATATTTAAATGTGATCCTAGCTTACTAGAAAAATTAGAGTAATCTTTTCGAATAATAGTAAGGGATATTATTTCAAATAAAATAGTGGAAGTAACCAAATACATGATTGAATTCCTAATCTCATTTGGTAGTCATGACATATAATTGATTATTTGCTTTATTACATTTATTTTGCTCTTAGTGGAATTTACCTTCTTTAGTATAGTTGATACTAAGTTAGTGAACACAATTTCTTGAACATAACATATATTTGAAAAGAGTTCTCAAAAGTTAATTAGAAAATTGTATGTCCATTATTTTATTATGATATAATCTATATTGAGGATTCAGTGACAAGTTTTAAAGATATGTCAAAATCTATGAATTGATTAATGTCTCATAAACTTTAATGACAACATGTAAGCTGTATGTCAACACCATGATAGCAAAATGAAAGAGGTTGCATGGAGTAGAGCTAAAAGGTACAATACCTTGATGATATTGTTTCACTTAATTTAGCCTCCTAAAAGTACAAAAATGGACATCAATTAAAGGCTTTGCTATAGTATGATAATATTTCTCATAAGAAGAAAATGATTGCATGACTCTTTCTTGCCTATACGAGATATGATAGTGATCATATATATTTCTAGTTCATGCTTACGAGTATTTGATACTGAATTTATATTCAACATTATTGTAATGTTCAAAGTATGATAAGAAAAAGATTGTTAAGTAAAAGTAGTTGATCCAAGTTTATGCAAATAGTTTGTATATGATGGATCAAAGGAGACTTATGCTTATCATAAATGAAAAAACAAAAAGTTAGATAATCAAGGCTATCCTTTTATGTCATGTTAGTTAAATCAATATAACGAGAATCATAAAGTTACATACAAGGATATGTGCATCCTTTTGATTATGAATTGTATGAAACTTGTTAAGTTAAAGAATAACCAAACCAACCTTTGGTAAAAGGATGATAATGGTATTGAATTGTTAAATTTATACATATGATATATTGAATGGAATAACAATTTATAGAAGGATAATACTTATAATTCATTATACTACTAATGACTTTATGTGATATAATCATAGGTATTAAATGAAATAATGATTTAAAATTTTAAACAGTTTAAATTGTCTCAATCTAAGCAGAAATTAGTATTAAGAATGCTGAAGAACTTCAATGAGATCCTTATAGTAAGTTTTAAATTTTTGATCATCTATAGGAGATGAGATTATCTAGTAAATACCTTTATAACTAAATTCATAAGAGTATGGATTTACATAAGGAGGAAAATATAATATGAGATATTGTATGATGCAATATTATTTCTTCTATAGCTATGCCTAGTACTATAACTTACCTTCTATAGTTCCAATTGAATCAATTAGTAAGATTTCATACTAGTTATGAAATGCTAAGTCTTTGAAAGAGTCCTAATTAATGATTTAAGGATATAAACCTTAGTTGAAGCATATGTTATCCATTAAGTTTAAAACCAAATTGGATAATAAAAGGTTATAAGATATCCAAAAAGTTGAATATAATCTTACAGACCTATTGAACAAATTGTTTATTTCAATGTATACTTATTAGAGAATGGTTCTCAAGATAAATGGTGAGAGTAAGATGAAATTTGAAAAGTTCAAATCTCATGATAATACATCTAATTGGAACTATTGCCTTTATCGATACATTTGATGTATAGTTGAAAGGCTACAAGACATTGAAAGATTCACTTTCATAATAAATTCAAAGAGTTTGTTTTGGAGATGATTGTAAATTTATTATGTCTACAAGAAGGTTAGTGGGAGTATGCAGAGACATATTGCTCACAGAGAACAATATATCTAACTTTCGATTGTTGAAAATATAATTGTCCAAGGACAACTCTTGCTAGATATGAAAAGGGAATAGTTTAATTCTGGAAATTAGATCTACAGAGATAGATTAGACATTTTTAACCCATTCCAAGTCTAAGTACATAGATAATGTACTAAAGATGTTTAGTATTTGGGATATCAGATACCTGCGAAGTATTAAAGATATCCATTACTTTATGTGTGAGTTGATATTTGAGTTTAAGATGATAAGGATATAACTTTAGAATTAAATCCTAATTAAGGTTTATTTACTTAGAACAATATCATTTAGGATTGGAAAAGTTCCAATATAGCAATCGTTGCTAATTAAGTCATAATACAATTTTCATTTAGTGGAAATGATTAATTGGATCAATAAGTTCTTTAGTGAACTTGATATAGTTCCTTGCTTAGTTGAAGATAGTAATGTACTGAGGAACATTAGAGCCATTAGGCATGCAAAAGAAGCTATGGTCTCATTAAAGATCCAAGTATGTATTTAGACAAAATTTCTTAATTATCATGATAATTAAGATGGAAGGTGTAAGATTTAAGTGAATGCCCACTATAGAGAATTTTGTAGAATTCTCTCATTAAGCCACTGTCTCAGCAGTAGAATAGTCATCATATGGTGATATGGTATGAGATACTTAAACGAATAGCTTAGTGTAAGTGGGAGATTGTTGGTTTGCGCTTGTAGTTTAGTGATAATTATTAAAGGCATTCTTTATCTTCTACATGATTAGGTGTATAAGATAAAGTCTATGGGATAATTATACATTACAAATGGAATTATAATGAGATTATAATTATAAAGTTCATATTGCATTTGTATATTATTCCTAAATTGTTCCTAATCATTGTTCTATTAAGAGTGGACATTAGTAGAATGTAAAAAGACTAGCACATGTTATGTTTTTCCTTATGAATGAAGTAGTCGATCTCATAAGCTAAAGTATAGAGATACTTAAATAAATGTGTGGGTGCTTGTTACAAAACAAGTTCATTGAATAGACCTGATATGAGAAATCTATTTGGAGCATTACTTATATGTTTGTGTAATTATCATTGTGATGATTGTATAAGTAATCCTTTGACTTAAAGTTACCAAAGTTATCTTGTATAGAGATTACTATGTTTTGATACTACTTATGACCTATTTAATCATGGTTCGATCAATTGGTAGTCATTGGATGTAGAATGAACTATATTGAGGTAATTATGTGATCAAGATATCATCCATTACCCTAAAGTAATTAGAGAGAATGTTCCGTTTTTCTCAATTAGTATTGATTCGGAAAATCCTTGGCCAAAATGGAACGACGCTTTGTAAATATTTTATAAATGTCATTATTTGAATCAATAGCTAATGACAAAGAACTAATATGTTTGGAGTCAAATATAGTAGACATTAATTTCATACTCTGTCTAATCAGAATATTGTATGATGAAAGGATTGAAGTATACAGAAAAATTATATACAGAAAAGTTAGTAAAAACCACTTTGACATTCCTAAATATTTAGGTTGTCATGATGCGTTGTTAGACGCCAATTTTGATTTATAATTATAGATTGTTTAATTGGAAAATTAGATATAAATTAAAAGGAGTTTATAATTCTTTTTATGAATTATAATTAAAATTTATAATCATTGCCAACATATTTGGGAACCTAATGGGTCTCACATAAAGAATGAGTTGAAGAGAGCAAGGTTATTTTAATTAAGTTGGACATGATTGTAAAGTTTGAGAAACTTTATGATTAAATATGAGATATTTAATAAATAAAGATCAATATGAGATATTGCATCTAATTTGGGCATAATTGCTATTTAATTAGAATTATTTTTAATTCTAATTAAAGTTTACTAAAACGTTCAAAACCTATTATAAATAGGCGTAAGCTCTAATGGAGCTAACACTTCTTGCTTAACCTTCTCTATAAGAATTACAGAGTTCTCTCAACTTATTATGTGGATGTCGTTAAATGTTGGACATGTGTGCGGCTACAGTGGTTGGGACGAACCGGTTTCGGAAACGGTTTAAGGGATACGACAAAATTAGGATGGTTAATATGGATTAGTTTTGAAAATGGTTTAAGGAATACAACAAGATAAGGATCAAGCTTCAGAATAAAGTACGAATTAAAATTTTGCTTTATTATGATTTGCGTTAATCATTTTATAGAATTAAAGAGATCTTGAATTTTGGGAAACCAAAAAAGTTTTGTAATTATTCCTCTACAGTTGGGATTAAATTTCGTCTCACAACTTAATTGCTTCTACCTCTCTATGGATTATTTTTACATTTTTTTCATGTTGGAAAGGGAGCCAATTGTAATAATTAGCATTTAAAAGGTAATAATAGCAGTTTGACATCAAGGAGAAATATTAGTCATCCAATTTACCCAAATTTATATGTATTTGGAGTATTGTTTTATCCCAAACTTATGAAGAGAAAAATAGTCTTTGTCTATCTATGATCCAAATTTTAAACCAAGTATTATTGTCTTAACCAAAAAAAAGGAAAAACAATAAACTAGAAACGTAAGAAAAAACAAACACTTGGAAATGCAAAAATGCAGAAAAACGATAAACTAGGAAAAATTAGAAACATAGAAACTAAAAACGCAAAAACCAAAAATGCAAAAACACAAAAATGAAAAAAACTAAAATGTAGAAAAAAGATAAATCAATAAAATTAGAAAAAAAGAAAAAAAGAAACGTCAATGGAAAATGAGAAACGAGGAAAACAACAAACCAAGAAAACCAGAAAAATAACACAATCTAATGAAAACAATTCTCAATATAATCAAAAAATTATTAAATCAATTTTGAAAACTTACCTTATGAAAAGCTTAAGTTTAATTTCGCTTTCTACACGAATAGAAAAGGAAAAAGTTAGCAAAATTTTCAAATTTGGAGATGAATAACCAATGTAGAAAAAATATCTTATATTATGCAACGAAAAATCAAAAGAACAAAGAAGTATGAGAGAGAGAAGAGCTCAGTTAAAGATGTAAGAGAAAAGAAACGAGTAAGTTTCTACTTAATAGGTTTACTAGAGGAAGTTTATAAGAAAAAAATAAATTAAATTGAGTTTGTTGTAATTTTTTTCTAAAGAAAACCTGTTGTGAAATATTAGAAAAATCTTATTTATATTTTTGTGAAACTATTGTGGCTTTTTTTAATTTTTAAAAACACAACAATAAGTAATCACGTATTTTAATAGTTTATTCTCTTTTTAATAAAAATCAACAAAAAACGGAAGAAAAAAGGATAAACAAATGGCCCCCTTAATATTTATTATTATAAACTTGCAATATACTATTTGAAATTTAAACTTTAATAATAAATTATTAATTTTTAATGTATATGAAAAGATAAATATGATACTAAAAGATTTAATAATTTTTATAAGATAAGAGGACTAAAATGATTGAAACTAAAATTGATATTGATATTTCATGTTTAAATTAAATGATTTTAAATAAATATATAAATTAAATAACAAAATTAAAACGTTCAAATGTTATAACAAGTTTTTAAAAAATAATTCACTAGACTAATTGTTTTTTCTTGAGTTCCTTTAACGACTAGCGTAAGATTTAATTAACAATATTCATTTGTGGAACTTATTTAAAAAAAGAAATTAATTATGGAATTTGAAGAATTAAAAATATATTTTTCTGTAATATATAATATAATCGTAAGATACACATTAAAGTGTTAAAATAATAAGATTGTGATATAATTTAATAAAAATATTAATATAATATAAGTAGAATTTTTATATTACATCTTAAGATCATTCTGTCTTTTTTAAAGTCGAAAATTTGAAAAGAAGATTACCTACTCAATTTTTTTTGGACTAAATGGAAATAAAATTTGTTTTTGAGAACTTGAAATAAGTTATTACAATGTTATTTAAGATATACTCATAAAAATCTCTTAACTAATTACAACTAAAAATCAATTTTATCATACCCAAGTTCAACTGAACAAAACTCATCTATAATGATATCAAATTGTAATGTTAATTTGATTAAAACTAATTACCATAATAAAATAATATCCCAATCCTTTATCTATTTTAGGCGTTAGTACTTTTTCTCTCGTTACACTTGCACATTTCGACTAATGATCAATCGTATATGTCTGCAAAGCCCCCTCACTCAAGCCAAACTTTATCATTTTACACCATCTCTCCAAAATAATCTACGGTTTTTCACCACTGCATCTTCTTCCAGCGCTTGTTAGGTAAGAGATTTTCACTCATTACTTCTTGGGTTCCTCTGCTTCGTTGCTTTTCCTCCTCTTTGAGTCGGGTTTATCTTGTTTTTTTTGTCCAATTTCCTCTTTACTAGCTTAAAGCTATCAAATTTCATCGGCCTTCTTGCCTTTGCCTATGGTCGGCACTGCGTACATGCAATGATGTTACGTGTATTGCGTAAGATTTTGTTACTTTTCATGTACGCTATCTCTTATATTATTCTTTTTGCTCTTGAAGGATGGCCTGATTTCAAGCACGATCTGGGATATTTGGCTAATTGCCTAATTCAGATAAGGGGACATAATGGACGTCATACTTATGGTGACTGAATGTCCACTTAGAATGCCACCCATAAAGAATCTGTGGTTTTCCTACCATCTAGATCAAGCATTTCAGGGAGCATTTGGGGCGCAGAGGAGGAATTAAAGGTTTCATGGCATTGGCCAAGATGCAGTTTCTAATGACAGTGAAAGTGCGTCTCTTAGCATGGAAGGTTCATTTTTGGCCATAAGTACTCTCATTTAGCAGGAAAACTTTAACCAGAATTCAAGCTTTTGGGGTTTAAAAGAAGCTGTTCAAAGCTTGGAAACTATTAAGCAATCACATGTGACTATATGATTCCAATGTCATCCCAAATGTTAGGCTTCCAACACTACCCATCTTGAGGGAAAATCAGCATATGAGGCACCTTATTGGTAGGTTTGATAGTAATTGGGAATTCACTTCAATAGATGTTAGTGGTAAGAGCACCTTGCATATCTGGCCCATCCTTTCTAAACACAGGGAGAATCTGAGGATGAATGCTCATAGCAGTAGTCATCTGGTGATATGATAGGTGAAGTCAAGACATTGATTGAGTTAATTCAAGTGTCAATTTAATTAACCAGTTACTTTCTTCAAATTTTCCTATTAATTTGACAATGAATCATGGTGTTTGATTATATTTATGTAGAACTTCTTGCTCTTTTGATGGGTTAGAGGTTAAGTGTCTAAATTTTGATTTAGCTTACGAAATGGATTATATTATGCTACAAATGGACATATTTTTTCTGATGAGTAGCTTCTAGAACTGTTTATAAGTTATTCCTTGTCTTTACTTTTAGTCTATCATTACGTTACTTTTTTCCTGTGTCTATAAGGAACTAAATAGGTTCCATAGTAGGGTCCCATAGGTACCAATCCTCCAACCTCCCACCCTAAGATGGGAAGTTGCATTGCACTTGCACAGCTACAAGGGTGCTGTTTTACCTTAGTTTATAAGCATTTCTAAGGTATGTCATCTTACAAAATGTACAATTGTATGACTTCATACTTTTTGTTTATGTCGAAGTTTTAGCCTTGTTTTACTTTTTTTTTTCACAAATCAATAATTCATAATGGAAGTCATTTTTTCCATTGTCTTTGACTTCTTGTGTTGATCAAAGAGCCTGCAATTTCAATTTTCTTTTCTCAAGATGGAACTTTTGAATTGACAAATTTTGTTTCCTCTTTGCTTGCTGCTTTAGGATTGCAAGGCCATAAATACATAGATACTAACTCAAATTTGCAGGAGGATTTCCCCTATACTCCACCTCCTTTATATAATCAGTTTGTTCCTTATGTTCAGGAAGTATAGATAAAGTGGCTGATTAGGATGGTGATTGTAGTTCCTTTAATGATCTTGTTAGCCAATCTACTATAGTTGTAACGACTCGAGGTATAGAGAGCACACTGTCATCAATGAAATTGAACCCTGATATCTCAATTATTAGTGTCTTAAGCTTATCATTTGTTAACTATACAAGAGCCACAGAATTGAAACCTTCTCTTTATAAAGAAAATTCGAACCGTGCTAATGTTGCTGTTATCTAATCTAAAATAAAGAATCTAAATATCTCTAGCCTTCCAGTTTCCAAAGGTCAAAGAAATCAAGAACACTAGCTACATGACTACCACGATATGCTTCAAACCCACATGTACCAATAACAGGGTAATGCATTTTAAGTTCAAAGTGGGAAATCTCATGTAGGTTCTCAAGGAGTGAATTCATCACATATTGGTACAAATCCATCTTAGCTGGGCTTACCAAAGTTCTCAGTAGAGGTACACCTAGTATTACACACGTTTAGGTTTACTCCTCCATATGAAGGCATAGAGGATAATATATCTTCAAGTGATCTTAGCACATACAAGAGGTATCGTAATTTTACTTGTTGTCAGCAGATCACAAGGAAGAAATTAAAAGAACTTTGAGGGAGATGAAGAGTGGAAGGGTAGTAGGCCTGAGGAAATATCTATACAATGGAAGAGCCTAGATGAAGAGATCTAACTTGGTTAGCTAAACTTTTTAATGTCATGTTTAAGTCCGTCAAAATATCGTATGAGTGGACACTTAGTATGCTAATTTCTCTATACGAGAACAAAGGAAACATCTAAAGTTGTAACAACTATATAAGCATCAAAATACTTAGTAACATCGTGAAATTATGGGAGAAGGTGATTGAGAAAAGATGTATCTATCTCAAAAAATGAGTTAATGGAATATTATAGGGAAAGACAGTGTAACCTACACATGATTTTTGTTTACTTAAAGAAAGCTTATGATAGGGTACCTAAGAAAATCATGCGGAGGTGTTTACAAGTTAACGAAGTTCTTATGACTTATATACAGTTTATTAGAGATATGGAGAAAGCTGTAAAGACTAGAGTAAAGATGATAGAAGAAAAATACATAACATTTTTTTGTCAATATTGAGCTACATTAAGGTTTCTCATTAAGCTTTATTTTTTTTGGAATATAATGAATGAGCTCACTAAGAATATCCAAGGGAATGTGCCTTGGTGTATGTTGTTTACTAATGAGGCTATTTTCGTGGATGAGACAAAAGAGAGTGTTAATTTCAAATTAGAATTTTGGAGGGACACATGAAAGTTGAAGAGTTTCAAATTGAGCAAGGCTAAAATTGAGTTCTTAGAGTGTAAATTCTTTTGGTTATAGGGTGTCATTCGATGTAGAGGTAAAGATTAGTTCATAAGTTGTACTACAAAAAGAATGTTTTCAATATTTAAGATCTATAATCCAAAGCAATAGAGAGATTGATGAAGATATTGTTTACCGTATCAAATCATGGTTACTTAAATACAGAAGTGCATCAAGAATTTTATGTAACAAGAAAATATCACTCAAAACTTAAAAGTAATATATTGTTTAGCGATTAGCCCGACCATGCTCTATACGGCAGAATGTTGGCCTATCAAACAAATATATAGTCATAAGTTAATGGTAGCGAAGATGAGAATATTCCGTTGGATGTGCAACATTATTACAAGAGATAAGGTCAAGAATGTAATGATAAGAGACAAATCAAATGTGACTAATATTAATGAAAAATTAAGAGAGACAAGGCTTAAGTGATTCAGACATGTTAAGTAGAGATATCTTGATGCTCCAGTGAGAAGATGCGAGAAGATTGTACTTTGGGACTGTAAGAGGAAAAAAAAAAGGCATAAGAATAATTGGGAAGGGGGTGATTAAGAATAATATGGCTTTGCTGCGACTTACCGATGACATGATCTTCAATAGAAAACTTTTTCATACTAGGATACGGGTAAAAGATCTCACATAAAAAGGTCCTTTTCTTTTTCATAAGTTTTTAAAACATTTTTCTTCGAGTCTTATGTCTTATATTTAGCTTAAACATTTAATGTGTAGTACTCTTTTAATTATTCAGCTTAAGCTTTTCTTTACTTAGCCTAAACATTTTCTTGTAATGACTTATTTGTTTTATTTATTTACTTGTCTTCTTTCTTGTTTGTGTATATATTTGTTTATTTTATCTTTTATTGTTATTCTTTATCTAGTTCCGTATTTATTTTATTACTTATTTTTATATTTTATTTATACTTTTTATATTTTTATTTATTTATTTATTTTATTATTATTATTATCTTTTATGTCTGTTTTTATTTTTACTATATATATTTTTTCATATGAGTCTATTGGAAACAGTTTCTTTACTAGTTAAAAATAAGGTTTCGTATTTTTGGACCTTTTTAGACTTTATGTATCAGTGAAATTTTTACTATAATATTGTTATTGTTGTTGTTGTTGTTGTTGGTTCTACAATTGGTTTGTATCGTGGATCCATGGCACTTTATTGTATGATGGAAAGTGGTACTTAATTAGAGCTGATATGTTTCTAGGCACGTGAATTGATTGAGCTTGAACAGAAAGCACAGCTCATTTGTGAACTAGATGGACATGTTATGAGATTTGTGCATGATCAGAACGGCAATCATGTCATCCAAAAGTGTGTCGAGAGCATTCCCGCGGAGAAAATTGAACTCATTATTTCTGCTTTTCATGGTCAAGCGACAGGACTTACTATGCATACTTGCGGTTATGTTTTATGTTGGAATATCTTCTGCTTTGCTTTTTATGTCGTTCTTTACTTATTTGGTACAGCACAAGAAAATTTTATTTTTTGATTTGGTCTATGCGGAGAGTTCTGGTACACTGTGTAGATAAGCCACATTGTCAGTTTATAGTTGATGAGATCTTAAGAGTTTTCCTATGCTCTTTTCCAGGATCAGTATGGCAATTATGTGACTCAGGTAGCTGCTATCTCTTATCATCTTGAATTTTTCTCTGCCCATGACCCTTAGAAACAAGTTTTTGCCTTTCCAAAACTGTCAACATATTCTGTATTGCTTGTTTCACAGTTGTGGAGCCAACTCGTATGCTTTTCTAAATAGCTGTTGGTCAGTTGCTATTCCTTGATATTTTCAACACTGTTTCGCACAATCTCGCTTATAGACACCAATATCGTTGAGAGATTCACATATCCATTATTGTTATGTTCATATGTTGGGTTCTTTCTTTGTCCACAAGTGACTAGATTGGTGGATTTTTGCAATGCAACTCTTTGAATGGTCACCTTGCCATGCCAATTCCAAAGAGGCTGTCGACGCCTTTAATATGTTGCCCCAGATACTAAGAGGGCAATTTAATAATATGTATTTTTTTTTTCATTTAATTATTTGTATGTTTGATACTGATGCCCTTATGCTAATTTTAAACTTTTGGAACAAACTTTCGTCACTGAGCATCTCATCTGACATAAACTCTGTGCTTTGGATAGAGGAAAGCCTTGTGAAAGATGTCAAATTCTTATTAAGTTGTTGGGTCATATTGTTCAGCTGAGCCAGCATGAGTTTGCTTCCAATGTCATTGAGAGGTGCTTGGAATATAGCATTGCCACTAAACGGGAACAAATAATTCAGGAGATACTTGGCATAATGAGGCCAATGATAACTTATTAGTAAGTTTTAAGGAGTTGTGGTTGAAGTGAACTTTTGAGTTTATGCATCGGTAACCAGTGTCTGTGTGTTTCTGTTTCGTCATTGATTCACAACAATGTTGGTAGAGGTCCATTTTTTCCTTCTTCTATTCTAGTCAGGCATTAATATAGGAGAAAAAGCATGTATCTTAGTTGTTTTTGAGAGTCCACACGGAAATTGTCTAGTGTTTTATTTTTCTTTCATTTATTATATACTTCTCTTTTGTGTGATATATTAATTGGAGTCCATGAGTCTGTTGTGCATGAGAACATATTCTGATTCTTTCTGTTCACAATTGCAAACTGATAAATGAAGTATATATCTTATCATGCAAGCCCATTTGTAGTGCTTAATCTATACGCTAGCATCTTTTCAGTTGATATTAATTGGGGTCCATTGCATCTGTTGTGCATCGTTTCAGATCTTTTGTTTGTTATCGTTGTTATATAACTACAAACTATGCCAAAGTAATTCCGTGATTCTGTGGAAGTGTTTTTCTTCTTTGAGATTGTTTCTAGAGTGACTTTAATGCTTCCCTTGGTTGTATAACAAATTTGATCATTAGTACAGTTTCCTGGCAATGTTGGAAGCAGAAGGATTTCAAAACTGTTAAGAGTTACTCGAACTTTTCCTCATATTTGTTATTAATCATATTAGAGGATATGTTTACTAATTTACTTCGTCAACTTGGTTCATATATCCAGACAATGATGAAAGATCAGTCTGCAAACTATGTGTGGTCTCGAAGATTCTGCACATGTAGTGATGATCAACGGGCAATGTTACTTAGCCGTGTAAGAATGCAAGTAGGGATGACAATTCCAACCTAACCCGGCTCAGCTTGTTTTTTGCTTGAGTTGGGTGAGCCACGGGCCTAGGCTGGGATCAAAACGACGTCGTTTCGAAAAAATGGACAGGCCACGAGCCAGTTAGTGCGTCGGCGGACCATAAGAGAGGCCAGATTGGGCTGGGCTAGGCCCGGGCTATTGACATATCTAAATACATGTTCATGCTTTGAAGAAATATAGATATAGGAAACATGTTGTCTCTCGATTCGAAAAGCAATTTGGTGAAGGTATATACTTGGGTAATTTGTCCTTTGACTCATATCTTACATTGGTCATCGTGTATCTTCTCTTGATGATTTTTTCTACGTTTTTATGCTAACTGTTAAAGTATCTTTTTGCCGTAGCATTTCCATGTAACATTTTCTCTTTTTTTCATCATTCCTTTTGTTGTGAATCTATGCATTTTCATATTGATGGTATGTCAAGTGTGGTGACAATTCGGGTGAGGCTATTCAGTACCTACATTCATAGCATATCTTGTGGTAAAATATTTTTAATGATCAAATATGGAGGTTCAGTTTTATTGACATGTAGGAAGCACGATATGTTATTTTATGCCCTTGCAGTTAATTGGTTGGCTGCAATTTGATGCATGATATTATTATTTAATTAATTAACGACATTTTTTAATCTTTGTGTATTAAGTTAATTATATTTGATGTTTTAATATTAAAAGTAAAATTCTTGGAATAATTATTGTGTAATTGAGATTATGATGAGATTATAATTATAAGATTCAATTTATATTTATGTATTGTTCCTAATATTTTTAGTTGTAGTTTTATCAAGACGAGATATTGTTGAAACGATAAAATTAATACACATTATGTTTCTTTCTTATGAAGAAAGTAATTGGTCTCATAAATTAAAGTATAGTGACATTTAAACTAATATGTGGATAATTATAAGAGAATAAGTCCCTGAACTGATCGTATTATGAGAATCTCAAATAAAATATTATTTATGATTATGGATTTCCTCATAATGATTGTTGTATAATTGATCCTTAAACTTGAGATTATCAACGTATTTTGTGTGAGAATTATTGTATTTTGATTCTGCTTTTGAACCGTCTTAAGATAATTTAATCGGCAGTACTTGGATGCAGAATGAACTATAAGAAGGCAATTGAAGAAGTTAATAAATGATTTGTCATTCTAAAGTAATTAGAGAGAATGTTTTGACATTCTTAATTAGTAGTGATTTATGAAATTTTTTGGGCAGAGTGAATTGATATTTGGAAAGATATGTTTTAAATATTAGTTATAAATCAATTACTAATTAGCAAGAATAAATATGATTGGATGAAATCAGTAGATATTATATTCATACTCTATTCAATTGGATGCCGAAATGATTAAATTATACATCATAATCATGCATAGACAGCTTAAGTCAAATCACTTTAATATTCTTAATTTTTGGATAGTCATGATAAGTTATTAGATGTTAATCTTGATATATGATTATAAATTATTTAATTGGAGAGTTAAAGATAAATTATTATGAATTAGAATTAGAATTTATAATCATTGTCAATATATTAAGAACCTAATGAGTTACACATTAAAGAGTAGCTTGTGTAGGAAGAATCAAGTTTGATTAAGTTGGATTTAATTATAAAGTTTGAGAAATTTTAGGAGTAAATATGAGATATTTGATTTTATTAAAATTAAATTAATTATAATTAGTATGATTTTAACTATAATTAAGGAATTGAATTTTAATAAAAATTGCAAAACCCAAATGTTTTTTCTATAAATAGGAATAAGCATCAGAGAGCTAGCTATCACTCCTGCTTGTTTTCCTCTCAAGCATTGAGAAACAGCTCTGTGGATACCATTAGAAGTTGGACAAGTAAACAACTTGTGATTGACATAATGAAAAGCTTTCAAAGGAGTTCAATGGAAAAATGCATAATGTACGATTTCTTATTTTACGACTTGTGTTTTATTACAAGTTATTCAATTATCAAGATCCAAACAAAATCTGTAAAAATTTTATTTTCTGTTGCACATGTGATTTGATCACGTTTGGTTTTCAATAGTAGTATCATAGCTATATTAAATTGTTTAACTTGAATTAAATGCTTGATTGTTATTAATTTTGATAAATATTAAGGTTTGATGTTTTAAGATCTTAGAATTTTTTCAAGAATAAATTTTTTATGCCAATGTTTTGTTTATTCTCTACGATTGTTTTTGTTTGTTCTAAAATTTTTATGCATCAATTATTGTTCTGAACAATAAAATCTTTGAATCTAGAAATTGTTTCTACGCTTGCTCTTTGTTTTTGAGTTCTGGAATTTATGTCTTTCTTATGAAAAATTTTATATGCATGAATTTTCCATTTGTTAGATTTCGTTTGCCTTGTGTGCCCTTTTTATACTGTGTCTACCCATGCTTGCGATTATGCTACCTTGTTTTTGCTTTTATTCCTTGTTTTTGCTTATGTTTTGCATTTACTGGGTCATTAAACTCACCAGTGTCTGGTGGAGACTCTCTTTAGCGGCAAAACACCATTGGTGATGTTCAAATAGTAATGCCAATGATTGATGTTGCCACTGGTAAGACGACTAGTAATTAAAGCCCATCAAGTTTAGCAGATGATGCGGGGAGGTGGCGACGATTCACCGCTGGTTGGATGGACGAAACCAGTGGCGAATCGCCACTAGTTAAGCCTAGAATCAGTGGCGTCGCCACTGGTGAAAGGGAGGGTGAAAATTGCCAACAAACGGAAGTAGGTGGTGCGAGGAGTGACAGCGAGGGTAGTCCAATAACGTGCAGGCTGGAAACAAGCGATGACAGTTTAAAGGAGGTTGGAGAAATGTGGGAACAAGTCTGTGAAAAAGATGGACATATGTGAGACACGTGCCCACCGTTCTTTGGGAACATGTCTGAGCAGACATGACTCAACGTTCCCAATTGACTGCACGCACCTGTACAATCAGCCTCTGCATATGCTAGACAACCTCCCCTTTGTGTTTTGTTTGATTTTAATGATTTTAAAGCCGTAATTTCAATTATATTAATTTAATGGAGATTAAATTAGTTAAATTCCTAATAAAATTGAAAGAAGTGTTTTTTTCAATTTTTGAAAAATTGTTTTCAAGGGGTAATTTTATTGGGAATATTTTGGAATTTAGTTTAATTTTTCAATAGTTGAATTATTAAATTAAATTAGTTATCAAATCAATAATTAGAATCAAGCAAAGGTTTTAAATAATTTCTTTACAATTAGATTATGATTGAAATTATAAATATAGTGAGATTATATTATTTTAATGAAACCAATTTTTTAAAATTTTAAATCTCTCAATTAAATATTAAGTACACCTTAGGAACGTGATAGCTGTCTTCCATTATTTAAGAATAAAACCAAAATTTTGTTTATTGCTTAGCTCGTTAAATAAACTCAATATCACTTTAACCCGAATATGTTCTATCTTAAATTAATAAGTCTTACTTAACTAAATTTGTATGATTTGGATGAGAAAACTTATAATCGTATGAATTTAGAGGTAACGTTAGGAATAATATATATGATATAATTTGATAAGGAGTTGTCACCTAATAGTTCTAGGAGTTACATAAGATATGATTAATAAAGTTGTTATCAAAGTAATCTAAATTTAGTTGATTTATTGAGCAAACTCAAGATCAATTATTTTTGAATGAGATCTTAACTCACTAGTAAATTATTTGATAATTTCTCAATTTAATAGTGAAGATTATTATTTTGAATAAAATAGTAGAAGTAATCAAATATTTTTAAATTCCTTATTTTATTTGATTTTGGATATAAACTAATACTTGCTCCTTTTATGTTTTTCGATTATTGAATCAGAAGACGAGTACCAACCTAATGTTGAGAAGCATCATGGATGCTAACAAGCTTATTGGACCTAACTTTTCGTATTAGTTTTGAAACTTGAGAATATTTCTTAGGTAAGAAAAGAAGTTGTACATTTTTAACACTCCTGCTCTACCAGAACTTAGTTCAAATGCAGCTGATGAAGTTTGGGAGAGGTATCGACATTACATTGATGGTGTTGAGCAAGCCACATGTGTGATGTTGGCTAGCATGTCTCTAGAGCTTCAGAGGTAGCATGAGAACATAGATGCACTTGCTATGATTCTACATCTCAAGGAGTTTTTTAGTGCACAAAGTAGGGTGAAGATGTATCAATTCTCCAAGGCGCCGTTTCAATGTAAAATGGTAGAAGGATCTTCAGTTAACCTGCACTTATTGAAGATGATTGGGTATATTGAAAAATTAGCCCAATTAGATTTTGTTATAAACCATGAGTTAAGCACGAATTTGGTGTTACAATCTCTCAATTCGAGTTTTTTATAGTTCGTCATGAACTTCCACATGAGCAAAAAAAAGGGCTCTAAGAAGAATAAGAACAAGAAACAGAAGGCTTTTACTAATATAGTAAAGCCTAAAGGAGATGTCACAAAGAAGAGCAATGACAAAGGCGTATACTTTCACTATGGAGTCAGTGAACATTAGAAGAGGAACTACCCATCTTATCTTGCTACCCTGAAAGATATGAAGCTTAAGGAAGCTGTCTCTTCAGGTACGTTTATGATTGAGATCAATCTTTCTACTTCTGTTCCACATACTTGGGTATTAGGTACTGGATGTGGTTCTCATATATATAATAACATGCAGATATTAATATGGAGTAGACCATTGAGGAGTGACAAAGTGGACCCATGAGTTGAAAATAAAGCAAGAGTTGTTGCATTAGCTATAGGAACTCGTAGTATAACTTTACCTTTTGACCTTATAGTAGAACTAAATAATTGTTATTATGTTCCAGTTATTACAAGAAACATCATTTCTATTTCTTATTTAGATTTGAATGGATTTGCCTTTATTATTAAGAATAAGAGTTGTTCTTTTTGTAAAAATGATGTTTATTATGGATTTGGATTATTTACAAATGTTTTGTATGAGTTAGATCTTGAAAGGACGATTCTTAATATAAATAGAAAGAAAAGAAAGTTAAGTGACCAAAATTCATCTTATTTATGATATTATAGGTTAGGTCATATCAACAAAAACTAGAATCACAAAGTTACATAAAGTAGGATATTTGGATCCTTTTGATTATGAATCATATGAAACTTATGAATTTTGTTTGTTGGGAAAGATGACCAAACTACTCTTTAATGGAAAGGGACAATGTGTCAATGAATTATTAGAGCTAATACATTCAGATGTATGTAGGCCTATGTCCACTAGTGCTTGAGGTGGTTTCTCATATTTCATTACGTTCACAGACGATTATTCTAGATATGGTTGTGTACTTGATGAAACAAAAGCCTGAATCATTTAAAAAGTTCAAAAAATTTAGACTTGAGGTTGAGAAACAAACTGATAAAAGTATTAAAACACTTAGATCAGATCAAAGTGGTAAATACTTAGACTACGAGTTTCTTGGTTGCTTATAAGAGAGTGAGATTCTCTCGTAATGGACTCCTCCTACAACTCCACCACATAATGAAATTTCTAAGAGGAGAAATCATATTTTATTAAATATGATACGTTCTGTGATGAGTCATGCAATCCTTCATATTTTCTTTTGGGGATATGCCATTGAAACTGGAGCTTACATTCTAAACAAAGTTCCATTCAAATTGGTTGACAAAATACATATGAGATATGGACTGGTAGAAGACCACGATTGTCACACATGAATATTTGTGGATGTGATGCTTATGTAAAGCATGTTATATCTGATAAGCTTAAAGCTAAATAAGATAAATGTAAATTTGTGGAATATCTGAAAGAGAGTTCGAGATATTAATTTTACAATCCTCTTGGGGAAAAGGTGCTTATCTCAAGACATGCTACATTTTTAGAGAGAAAATCTTTTCTCAAAGAAAGTAGAGGGAGTGAAGTAGAACTTAGAGAAGTTCAAGAGTACAAATTCACATCGCGATGGAATAAGAACCTCAAGTTGATATATATGATAAACAACCGAGGGTTGAAAAGACATATAGTTTGCAACGCACCTACATCGTCCCTCCACTATATTATATCTACATATTGAGCAGGGGAAGGATAATGTATTGCTCATATGATGAGCCTACTTTTTAAAAAGCAATGTCTGATATTGATTCTTTAAAATGGCAAGAAGCCATGAGATCTGAAATAGAATCCATGTACATTAACCAAGTGTGGACTTTGGTGGATGCGCTTGATGGTATTGTACCTATTGGATGCAAGTGAGTTTTTAAGAGAAAAACTGACATGGATGATAATGTACATACATATAAAGCGAGGTTAGTGGCTAAAGGTTGCAAAGAAAAATAAGGAGTTGATTTTGATGAAAACTTTTCACCAGTAGCTATGCTAAAATCCATAAGGATCTTATTGACTATAGCCACATATCATGATTATGAAATATGGTAAATGGATTTCAAAACAACATTTCTCAATGAAAATTTGCAGGAGGATGTATATATGACACAACCTGAAGGTTTTAAATCTAAGAGATTTCCTAATCAAGTATGCAAGTTGCAAAAGTCAATTTATGAACTTAAGCAAGCGTTACGGAGTTAGAACATCAGTTTTGATGAGGCAATCAAAGAGTTTTATTTTATTAAAAATATGGATGAACCATGTGTTTATAAGAAGGTTAGCGACAGTGCAGTCGGTTTCCTAATGTTGTATATAGATAACATATTGCTGAATGGAAACGAAATACCTACGCTTCAGTTTGTAAAGATTTGGTTATCCAAGAACTTCTCCATGGAGGATATGGGAGAGAAGCAACCTATATTATAAGAATAAAGATCTATAGAGATAGATTAAAGAAGTTGCTTAGGTTATCCCAATCCACTTGCATTGACAAGGTGTTAAAGAGGTTTAACATAGAGAATTCCAAGAGGGGATTCTTACTCATATCACATGAGATTTCTTTCTCATAGAGTATGTGCCCAAAGAAACAAGAGGAGAGAGATAAAATGGATTGTATTCTATATGCTTTGGCGATTGGATCAATCATGTAAGCAATGCTATGTACTAGATCAAATGTCTCTTATGCTTTGCAACGAGCAGGTTTCAAGTCAATCTAGGTGAGTGTCACTGGTCAGCAGTGAAAAATATTTTAAAGCACTTGAGAAGAGCTAAAGATGTTTTCTTGGTCTATGGAGGAGCTGAAGTAAGAGTTCAAGGATATTCAGATGCTAGTTTCCAGTCAGATTCCGATAATAGTAAATCATAGTTAAGGTACATCTTCACTATAAATAGTGGTGCGGTAAGTTGGAAGAGTTCCAAACAATCAACCATTGCAGATTCAACAGTCAAGGTAGAGTATATTTCAGTGTCAGAGGCAGAAAATAAAGCGATTTGGATTAAAAAGTTCACTATTAAACTTGAAGTGGTTCTTAGCATTGTTGAGCCTATAGTGTTGTTCTATGACAACAACTGTGTTATTGCGCAGAAAAAGGAAACAAGGTCTCATCAATGATCCAAACATGTACTTAGAAAGTTTCACTTGATTAGGAAGATAATGGAGTAGAAAGACATAACATTGGAGCGAGTTCGCACTGAAGAAAATCTTGCAGATCCTCTCACTAAGTTATTGTCTCAAAAGAGACATGATCAACGTATGGATGGATATGATATTAGATACGTAGGTGATTGACTTTAGAGCGAGTGGGAGATTGTTAGCTTCTGCCCTTGTAGCCAATTGGTTGGTTGGAATTTGATGTATGACATTATTATTTGCTTTATAAAAAGGCATTCTTTATCTTTGTGTATTAAGTTAATTACCATTGATTTTTTAATACTAAAGGTAAAATTCTTGGGATAATTATTGTGTAATTGAAATTATTATGAGATCATAATTATGAGATTCAATTTACATTTACGTAGTATTCCTAATTGTTCTTAGTTGCAGTTTCATTAAGAAGAGATATTGTTGAAATGATAAAACTAGCACATATTTTGTTTCTTTTTTATGAAGAAAGTCATTGATCTCATAAATTAAAGTATGGAGATACTTAAACTAATGTGTGGGTGATTATAAGAGAATAAGTCACTGAATTGACCTAATTATGAGAAGCCCAAATAGAATATTACTTATGTGTTTGTAGATTTCCTTATAATGATAGTTGTATAATTGATCTTTATACTTGAAATTACCAAGGTATCTCGTGTAGGAATTACGACCACTCTAGGAAAATTCAGTTAGTAGTACTTTGATGTAGTATGAACTATAGGAGATAGTTAAGTAAGTCAATAAATGATTTTTCACTCTAAAGTAATTAGAGAGAATATTTTTACTGTTCTTGATTAGTAGTAATTTATGAAATTCTCTGGCCAGTGTGAATTGACATTTGGAAAGGCATTTTTAAATATCAATTATAAATCAATTACTAATTAGCAAGAACGAATATGATTGGATAAAAATAGTAGACATTATATCCATACTTTGCCCATTTGGATCATTGGATGGCGAAAGAATTAAATTATAGATCATAACCATGTATGGACATGTTAAGTCAAACCACTTTGATATTTTTGATATTTGGGTGGTCATGACATGTTGCTAAACGTTATTCTTATCTATGATTATAAATTGTTTAATCAGAGAATTAAAAATAAATCAAAAAGTTTTTTAATTTATCTAATTATAATTGTGAATTAGAATTAGAATTTATAATCATTGTTAATATATTAGGAACCTAATGAGTCACACATAAAATAACAACTTGTGAAGGAAAAAATCAATTTTATGAAGTTGGATGTAATTATAAAGTTTAAGATACTTTAGAGATTAAATATAAGATATTTGATTTTATTAAAATTAAATTAATTATAATTAGAGTATGACTTTAATTATAATTAAGGAATTTAATTTTAATAAAAATTACAAAACATTAATACTTTTCTATAAATAAGAATAAGCATCATGGAGCTAATATTTTTGCTTATTTTCCTCTCAAGCATTGAGAAGTTGCTCTATGAATATTATTAGAGGTTGGACAAGTGAACAACTTATGATTGATACAACGAAAAGATTTCAAAGGATTTTAACAAAAAACGAATAAGGTAATGAGATTGTTTTACAAAAAGTGATGTTTTCATTTTTAATTTTAAAACATAAAATAAAATAAGGTCAAACTGGGCTGAATTGGACTCGGGGTTAGCTATCTTTAAGTTGGGACAATAGTTGTCCTCTGTATTCCGCATCATTGCCAACCCTACTAAATAGAGATTTTTACAAATAATTTTCGTTGCAGCTATGGTAGCACTCGGATGTATGATAAGTTCTTAAAAATGATGCCTGCCACACTAATGACAATTCCTACTACGCAAGGAAGCTGCAAGCATCTCAAAAAATGCATTGAAAACCATAAAAATATGAAGTTGGCGGACGTCAAACTTTTAATAGGTTATCAACACAAGTTTCGTATAAAAGGGGTGCAAATAGGTAGTTGAAGAACGAACATCTTTAGGCATTCTTAGGAAAGAATCAGTAGTGTACATTGGTCTGAAATTCCAGTTCTGAGCAAAGCGAAGTAATGAATACAAAGCAAAAATTGCCCCTCTCGTATATTCTTCACACCCTCAAGAAGTAAAACACCACCATACGACAAAGACTCGTATTATATTGCTGTATTGGTAAGAACCGTGGTCATTTAGCAATTAGCATCTCTTTTCATGATCATGACCCCTGAATACATAGGCCAATGGTGATTAGTCCTATATCTTTAACATCAAAATCTAGACTTTCGCTTCCGACCAGTGTACTTTGTGTTAGGAGGCACAGTGTTTCCTTTTCTTCTCATTTGTTCTTTCTTTTTCAGCAACCATTCTCTGCCTTTGCCTTTCTTGGCCGTTTTCTGCTTTTTTCTAGGTCGATGCCTGTCTGAAGTGCGAATCTACAGCATCGATACAATATTTTTGGTCAGAAGAAAGAAAAAAGAGGCTAAACAATAACTAGATATTTCAAGAAAAAGAAACTCACAGTTTGATTTTCTTCATCACTAAATTCTTCATCAGAGCCACTTTCTCCATCTTCACCTTTTCCCTTGGGAGTAGCTGTGCTCAAGGATGGTGGCCCACAAGTGAGCACAAGGTATTCTTTTCTGTTCTTGGTGCTGTTTAGAAAAAAGTTTCCGGAGTTAATCATGCAGGCAGCAGAAAGAACCTATCTACAAAAATTTTTGTATAGAGCTGCTAGAGAATGAATAAGAGTTCAAACTTGTGGGACAATATAGAGCCATCTGATAGTTTTCAAAAACAAGAAGCAGAATAGAAAGGAGACAAGTACATATGGTGAAAACAAAATTAAATAAATATGCTACAAGAATGAATAACTGTCAGTAGGACACATTCAGCTTGCTAGTCGTCCTGGAGATACCTGTGAGGATAGTCAACAACCACGCCTCCAGCAAATCCAGCATGCATTGCCGATCTCAAAATTAACTCCCGCTGGGCCAGATTTTCAGGGTACACTTGAAAAACTGCCCTTGCTCCCCTTGACAAGCTTCTATACAATGATCCAAAGAAAGCCCTATAATGTTGACAACCAAATCAACAAAGCAAGAACATATGCATCATCAGTAATAGTATTATAAAGTCATCAACATCCAAGATAAGAATTCACCAAGATAAAGAAATCCAGACTTACTTCAATCTCAATCTGGGCTCATGGGAGGACTTGTCAGCATTGCACAACCACTAAATGCCAAACCCAAGAAGATGAGTCACATGCATAGTGCTTTAAAATGTCAAAAGAACTATATTGTTTCCAATACAAGGCCAACACAGTTTATATCAACAACAGGGGAGAGCAAATAAAAAGTGATGTGAATGAAAAATAAGCAAATTCAAAATAATTTCTAGTGATAGACCAAGCCCTGAGAGATGTTAAACCCAAACAAATTATGCATTGAGAAGAAAGAAGGGTGAATACCAGAATATGGTGGTAGAAGAGCATGACTGCATAGCAAATGATGCCCAACTTTTAAGCGGTAAAGTTAATTACAGAATTTACGTGAAAAAGTTACATAAGATGAACACCTTAAGTGCTCTTATAGGCACATTACCAAACAATGATAGGAAAAGAACAAAAGTTCACACTGCTGTAGAAGGAAAATTTTGGAGCAATTGGGAAAAGTTCACCCCGTAATAAATATACATAAACTGCATATAGACCAGACAAACCTGAACAGCAGATATACTGATTGCACCATCAACAACCCCAGGCCTAATTGCTAAACCCTGCAACATAATGCCATAACGTTATAACCAGTTTGACACTAATCGCGTTTGCTTGTAATTTTATGACATGCCAGGAAGAACAAAATCAGTGTAGCACATCTGTGTGCATTGAATAGTTAATGCCTACAACTGCTTAATACTTATTCTGTTCCTCATGGACATTAGCTATGATTGCCATAGGAGAACTTTTAGTCAATAAAAAGCAGGCGCTAAAGTTTCTTAGCAACTTCCTTAAAAGTGAAAAAATATCTGCCAGACAAAATCTTGAACTAGCACATGCACAAAGAAATCAAAGGCCTCACAATGGCATCAATCTAGCTGGTTCAACTAAGACTCGTTTATGTAAATACAGAACACAAATTGTCTATTCAGTGAATACCTGGCCCATGTCACCAAGTAAAAGATCACCCTCAACTTGGCGATCCAATGCAATATCTAAATATGACGAAAAGTTAATGATCTTATACAAAAGGGAAAGTTTTTTAAACATGTGCAAAAAACACGGCAACAATTAAACTCATTATTTAGACGTGCCAAGCATTGATTGTGATATGTCTAAGCCAACCCAAAGGTGCCCATTTTCAGTCAGTGTCTCTCCGCTGAGTCCTGATCCACAACCTGTTAAAACCAAACAAATCGATTTAGCAAATCAACTATTCTCCTGTTAAAATATTCAACAATCAAATTCACCAAAATTAATCCATAGCAGCAAATTGGCTTCCATATGAACTCTTAAACTCCAAAAGAATATGCGCAAATATAACTAAAAACGTATGTGACACCAAAATCATAGACAAAACATGATTGAAAACAGAAAAAATGATATTCATACACTACCGATGTCAAGGAGTAATCTTGGGACCCCATCATCAGGCAAAGCAAGAAGCTCCAGCGCTCTCTCGGACAGCTTCGCCTATCAGTCATTCAACAATTATCATGCGCACAAACATGAAAAAAAAAAGAACAGCTCAATTAATCAATAATAACTTCACAATCTTTCAAGACCGAAAAAGAATGCAAAACGATGAAACATGAAAAAGATATAAATTTATGTATTTCACACCTGAATTTGAATAATACGGGAAGAGGAAGTGTATTTACGAGCTTCTGCATCGTCGTAGAAAATCTCAGGTGGTGCTAAAGACTCCGGTCGGCTCGACATCAGATTCAATAACCTAAGTGGCAGTAATTACCAATTCACTAAATTCCGTACAGCCAAAAACATAAGAAGACGCTGAATGACTCTGAAACCCTAACTATCAGATAAAACCCCAAATCGGCAATAATTTGGAGGTCCAAGCCCATTTAAAACATGGGCCATGTCGAAGAGGAATCAACTTAGCTTCTTTAAAAAATAGATAAATACAAAATTGAGTAATTCATTCTATCATATAATGAAAAAGGAAAAATATTTATCTTACTAAAATAAGATGCATTAGAATTTGACGCGTCAATAACTCCAACACATCAAATTGCAAATGATGGTTGCATTAGTCATTTAGAAAAATATTATTACGTCTCAATATAAAATCAAATATATTTAAAGTATCATGTCTATTGTATGAAGTGAGATTATTTATATATATATATTTTGCTTAATTCAAATTTATTGATAAGTGTTTAAATATATCATTAATAATCATTACTTACATTTAAAAATTATATCATTCAAGATCATAATCAAATGACCATTTGTCCCCTTATAACTGCTTTTTTTGCAAGTTAAAGAAAAGGTTATATCGTGCACATAACAACGAAGTACAAATCTAGATTTGTGGTGTCTCTTTTATAGAAGACATGGATTGGTTGGGGTTTTACTCCATCATTTATCCCCCTTACATTGGCCTTTCGAGCTGATGTGGGAGATTCATTAGTGTTTGTAGTAGGAGAAGGGAAAACCTCCGATATAGTATCCCATAAAAGGTTCTCATCCAGTCTCCATCATCTTTCCAAGAAAGTAGGTCTCAACGGGCTTCTAACCGGTTTAACTTTACATTATGTTAACATTGTAACTATCTTTGACGTGGGTGGTCTGTGGTTTGCATGAGGTTGAAGACATAAAAAAGCTACGTGGATCACTAACATTATATCTTTGTCTACGCTTCCATCTTGTCATAGCCTTGAATCCATAAGTTCTGTTATTCTCGACCTTTCATACGGTCTCCATGCCTGAAAAGATAAAATAAAATAAAATAAATAACAGAGTTGTTTAACATGTTTTGTTTCAGAAAATCATATCCTTTCAGTTGGTTGCATACGTATTCTGGTAGATATTTCATTTTTGTTGGCAGATTTAGATCAGTGTTCTTCCTATAGCTCATGATTTCAAGCACAAGTACTCCAAAGCTGTAGATGTCTGCCTTTTCGAACAACTCTTCTTTGATGGCATACTTTGGGGTTGTGTAAACTCTGACAAGAGAATATAAAATATATAAGGAATATACATGTTTACGTACTTGTATACGAAGAACAAGAGAAACTCAAAATAGATAAAGATGAAATGTGCAAACTTGAAAGGAGAAATTCACATCATGCTTGACTTGGAAAAGGCTTACAAAGTTCCTCCAAATGTAGTGCTGAGATAAGGTTGGCCTTCAGGGAAGAAACTAGCAAGTCCAAAGTCTCCAATCCTTGGCTGGAACTTATCATTAAGCAGAATGTTGCTAGCTTTTATGTCTGCGAACAATTCTTAACTGTGAGTCCTTATGTAGATATTTCAAACCTTTGGCAATGCCTAGAATTATTTGGAACTTGGTGTCCTAATTCAGGAATTGATTGCTTTTGCCTGTAAACAGAAAATCAAGCCAACATTTAACAATTGATATGTTTTTTTTTTCAATTTTCTTTATTTACTATGTCAATCTCAATGGAACTTTTTGAAGTTTACCATAGACCATAAGGTCCAAGCTCCCATTCTTCATATATTCGTAGACTAGGGGCCTTTGAGGCCTATTTATGCAATAACCCAGAAGTTGAACCAAGTTTTTGTGCTGAATGCTTGTGATCATTCTCACCTATGAAGCAAATTCTGATTTACCTTGCAACGATTTGTCAAAAGACAATTTCTTAATAGCAACCAGCCTACCATTAGGTAGCTTTCCCTATTAGATGAACCGGTTCGTTTTTCAATATCCTCAATACAGACTGAAGTGCACAAAAAGACTCTCGAAACATAAATCTTACCTAGCCTCTATATGTGTTAGTATCTAAAGAATACCTGATAAACATGTCAAGTCCACCTTTGCCAAGAAGATAAGTAGAATTGAAGTTCTTGGTTTACTTCTTTAATGTCTGAAAATCAAAATAGTTCGCAGTATCGAGGTTCCCACTCTGTAAGTCCCAATTTGTTGCCAAAAATTCTAAGAGTTGGAACATTTGATAGCTTGATGCGATAACAAATGTCAAAACTTCAGCTGTATATTACCTTTTTATGGATTATCCTGACTTACAATATCCATCATCTCTTTTAATTTGAAAAACTTCCAACAGATTATGATAATAGCAACCAGTTAAAGGTTCAAGATAATAAATGGGCATGGGCTGACCCATCCCATAATAAACCCACACTACCACACAACACACACAATGTTTTGTTTTGGCTTATCCCATTTTCTCTCTATTTTCTGTAATCTGTTTTTCCTTTTGTCCAACACACCAGACCTTAGCTGTCTTTTTTGTTACAAACATTCTAGAACAATAGCAAATAGACGTAGAAACAATAGCTAATAGGATTTCTTAGCTTTCAGTATAAATATTTCTTCTGTACAGACAAAAGTTGTGATGAAATGAATACATTTCCTTATCCATACTAGCTTATTTTTTATGGTATCAGAGCCAAAGGTCTGATCCATTTAACCCTACCCACTAAAAATGGCAAACACAGCTGATGACAGTGAAACCAGCTACCCTAACCCCACACACCCAGATCTAGAAAAATATTCCATCACAAATACAGAGAATCCTGGAGCTATTCTCGTCACTGCCCTCTTTAATGGTAACAATTACCTAATGGGACATGCATACAGCCAACAGAAGACAGAACTCTTCTTGCTAGATGGAGAAGGGAAGATTCCATGGTCAATTCATGGATCCTAAACTCCATGATCAGGGAACTAAGTGATGCTTTCTTATCTTTCTCCACAGCTAGGGAACTCTGGGAAGAACTGAGAGAGAGATTCGGGGAAGCCAATGGTCCACTGTTATACCAGATAGAGAGGGAGATTAGCTCTTTTAAGTAAGGTAATCTTACCATTTCTGCTTATTACACAAAGCTAAAAAAACTCTGGGATGATTAGCTAGTCTCAGCCTTATACCTACATGTACCTGTGATGCCGCTAAAGCTATCACTACCAAAGAAAACATCCATATACTTGTGCAATTTTTGATGGGTTTAAACGAGGACTATGAACATGTAGTGAATCAGGTTATGTTAATGGAATCTCTGTCCATGGTAAACAGAGCGTTTGCCATGATGTAAACTGTAGAAAGGCAGAAGGCAGTAAATGCCAGCAACAACAATACCTTAAATGTAGCTATGATGGTGAGACAAACTAACCCTAATACAAAGAAAGGTGGCTAACAACAACAAAAGACAATTTACAAAGAAAGAAGACACGTACTATGAGAAGTGTGAAAAACTAGGACATTCCATTGAGACTTGCTTCAAGATCTATGGTGTGTCCGACTGGTATAAAGAGTTAACTGGACAAAAGAGCAGAGCAAACCTGGTTGCAACCAGTGACACTCCTGCAGACACTCAACTAGAATCCAACGAACACAATAAGAGGAATGGACAAATCCCATATGGTTTAGCCACATTCATTCAACAAGAGATATCTAAGGCAATAAAGGGAAAAGCTACGGGTGAGGTAAAGTTTGGTGGACTTGCAAATTTTGCAGGTAATGGTACAAGTCACACTAATGCTCATAGTACAAAAACGATTACATATGGCTAGTTGATTCAGGTGCATTATCACACATGGTCACAAAATCTTGGTTTTTTTCATAAAGCTAAAACAAACAAGAAGTACGAGCCTATGACACTCCCAAATGGCACAAAACAACATGTGACACACATCTGTGAAGCTACCATTGGCAACAAAATTGCTCTTGATGAGATTCTGCACATCCATAATTTTTTCAAGAACCTACTCTCAGTGAACAAACTCATTTCCAATCTAATGATCTATTTTTGCAGGACCTATAGACTAATGATGTTGTGGTTGTTATCAAGGCCAGAAGTGGACTGTATTAGCTAACACAAAATAGTCTATTACCCTCAGGAACACTTAAAGGATCTTCCCTATATTTTTATAGAACCAAGAATGTTGTGTGTCATGCTTCTGTTTCTCCTAATACTTGGCATAGTAGATTAGGGCATGTTTTTAAGGAAAAAATGAGGCATATCAATGAAATTACTTTTCTTAATCGCGACTTATCCAATTGCCAAATCTGTCCTATGGTAAAGCAACATAGAAAACCTTTTCCTAAGCACAGAATACAAACCATTAAACCTTTCGAAATAGCACACATGGATCTGTGGGGGCCTTAGAAAATAACTACCCTAGATGGATCACAATTCTTTTTGACTATTATGGATGACTTCTCTAGAGTCACTTGGACTTTTTAACTTAAACACAAAGACCAAACACAAACCACCTTAACATAATTCATCAGCACCTTTGAAAAACAATATGATACAAAAGTTCTGAAAATACAAACAGACAATGGGAGAGAATTCATAAACCATGAATGCAGACAGTTCTTTGCCAAAATGGGAATAATGCATTAGAAAAGTTACCCATACATACCAGAGCAAAATGGGATAGTATAAATCAAACACAAACATTTACTACAAATGACAAGAGTTCTAATATTCACAACAAACTTAACAAAATATTTCTGGGGATAAACACTTCTCATTGCCACCTACATCTTGAACAGAATACCAACCAAAGCCCTGCAGTGGAAAACACCCTATGAGAAGCTACATCAGAGGATACCTAGCTATGAACATCTGAAAATCTTCGGATGCCTATGTTTTGCCTTAGACAAGACACCTAACAAGATAAAGTTGGATCTTAGATCACTGAGGTGCATTTTTCTTGGATACATACTAGACTACAAAGCTTACAAAGTTATGGATATAAACACAAAAACCATTTTTAGCTTAAGAGACGTAACCTTTCATGAACATACTTTTCCCTTTAATAAAACTCCAACAAATCCTGAATAGATACCACCACCATTATTCCCTTACAACACAACAGATGATGATGCAACAACAATGACATAAGATGATATGCCAGGTTCATCCAACTTACAAAATACAGAAATTACACCAGAAACCTCAAACACACTGCCATAACCCGAAACCACTATCAACTAAGAAACTACCACCAATAACAGTGTGAGAAGAAGTCAGAGAATACATACCACACCTAAAGACCTCAATGACTATGTCCTCCAAGTCTCTGCTCATCATTCCACTTCTGTCCCCAATAATGCTAACAACTTTTTTAAGTTTTTTGGTCCTGCATGAACAAGAGAAGAAGAAGATTCAAGCTTCCATGTTGCACATAAGCAAGGCTACAAGGAATTCATAGGCAATGTATCTACTAGTTTTGAACCACTATCTTATGAAATAGCAAATCAAACAAAGGAGTGGGTGGACTCCATGGATACACAACTAGCAACTTTAGAAGATAACCAAACCTGGGTTTTGACACAATTACCTAAAAGGAAGCAGTCTATAGCATCTAAGTGGGTATACAAAGTAAAATGCAACCAAGATGACACAGTTGACAAATTGAAATCAAGATTAGTAGCAAAGGGGTATAACCAAAGAGAAGGAGTGGACTATACGGAGGTATTCTCACCTGTAGCTAGAGTTGTGACAAGCAGGACCCTCCTAGCCATAGCTACTGTCAAGAATTGGCCTATCCTACAATGTGATATAAATGATGCTTATTTACACGGTCACCTAGAGGAGGAACTATACATGCTACCACCATAGGGTTACAAGAAAGCACAAGCAGGGGAAGTCTGCAAACTACTGAAGTCCATTTATGGACTCAAACAAGCAGGCAGGTAGTGGCACAAAGAATTGACTACGAAACTAAAGGATACAGGGTTCAATAAATCAAAAGCGGATCATTGCCTATACACAAGAGGTCGAGGCATCAATTTTATTGCTATTGTTATCTATGTAGATGACATTCTCATCACTGGGGAAAAAGAAGAACTTTTAAATGCAATTAAGCTCACCCTAAATGAGGAATTCACAATTAAAGACGTCGGGTATGCTAAATTCTTCATAGGAGTCAAAATAGCAAGGTTAGAAGAAGGCATGATTCTCAACCAAGGCAAGTATATACGGGACATCTTACAAGAAACAAACCTACTAAATTGTGAACCTTGCCTAACACCTATAGTTCCAGGGAGTAAGCTTACCCTTCATGACAGTGAACCTCTCCAAGACCTAGAATGCTACAGACGACTGATCGGTAGACTACAGTACTTGAACTTAACAAGGCCTGATCTCACCTACATCACGCAATAACTCAGTCAGTTTATGAAAACACCGAGATAACCTTACTAGGAAGTTGCAAAACACGTTCTCAAGTATCTCAAGGGAACACAAAATCAAGGTTTGTTTTATGCGTTTAATTCTAACCTACAACTCACTGCCTACTTTGATTCGTACTGGGCAAGCTATGTGTTCAGTAGAAGATCCTTAACTGGGTATTGCGTATTCCTATGAAAATCTTTGATTTCCTAGAAAACAAAGAAACAATCGATAGTTAGTAGATTTTTGGTAGAAGCAAAATACCGGAGCCTAGCTTCAACTACGTGTGAGTTAAAATGGATAGTTCAACTTTTAGGATATTTTCAAATTGAAACGCAAGAAACAATACCTCTCTTTTGCGACAACCAAGCAGCGATCCACATCTCGAAGAACCCCATCTTTCACGAGAGGACAAAGAATCTAGAGATCGACCTTCATTTGGTGCGCGATGTGGCGAGTCTAGGGTTCCTTAGCCTCAGGCACGTTCGAAGTGAACATTAGTTAGCCGATTTGTTC
>JAOQMS010000179.1:15982353-15993044 GCA_027563885.1 Erythroxylum longipes
AGATTGAGTTGAAATTTGGTATACTTGAAAAAGCTATCGATTAGATATGTTATGATATAAAAGCATGAAGATGAATTTATAATGGTTAAGGTGTTCTTCCTTGGATTACGCCCATATTATGGTCATAAGCTCACGTTTTATGATATTCTAGATAGTTGGGCTCCGAAAATAGGGTCTAACAACGCATCTATGAGAGAGAGGTATCCATACCCTTATAAGGTGTATTTCGTTTCGTTCTCCAACCGATATAGGATCTCACATTCTACCCCTTTTAGAGCTCAGCGTCCTCACTGACACATCAGTTCGGGTACTGGCTTTGATACCATTGTAACAGCCCTAAACCACCCACCAACAGATATTGTCCGCTTTTGGGCTTTAGCCCAGCCAAGCCCTCCCAGTTTTGCTCTTCCTATACCTTAGAAAAACGCATCTGTGAGGGAGAGGTATCCATACCCTTATAAGGCATACTTCGTTCCCCTCTCCAGTCGATATGGGATCTCACATTTCACCCCCTTTAGGGATCAGTGTCCTCGCTAACACATCAGTTCAGGTGCTGGCTCTAATACATTCTAACAACCCTCGACCATCCTCCCACAGATATTGTCCGCTTTTAGGCCTTAGCTCAGCCAAGCCCTCATGGTTTTGCTCTTCCCACACCTTAGGAAAATGCGTCTATGAGGGAGAGGTATCCATACTCTTATAAGGTGTATTTTGTTCCCTTCTCTAACTGATATGGGATCTCATATGCATCGATATATTTGTTACGAAATAACCATTTAAAACTCATAATCAAAGTTTCTCAATTGGAAAAATGGAATGTTGCTTGTATAAACACGTTTTCTCTTGTAGTTATGCGTTTTTCTGCTTATGTGACTTTGATAACCCATATAGAGTTCAATTGGTATGAACTCAGCTGATTCCTACACTCAATTTAGCTGGAACTTTCTTATTAGTTAATATTTTAAACCTTAATTTTAAGAAATTATCTTGATACACCTCTTGCAATTTTTATTATTTGTATTATTAGTAATTAGGAGATAGTTTTTTCTGTTACAATCCCTATGATGTTTTTCATTGTACAATGGGATCCCAATATCAAATTTCATTTGCTATTTTTATAGGCTAATTCTAAGTGGTACTCTCATTTTTGAGATTTTGGCTTCCGGATTATAGGACTATGTGCTTGTGGATGTCTAGCTCATCTAAAGATAACTTATTCAAACTCAGAATCTTTATTGTGAAATAGTGAAAATGATAGTATTAATTTGTCATGTGATCTAGTAGTGAAGTGGTATTGTGGAAGGTATGATGGTGAATGATTTTTGTCATACCTTGGCATGTATTCTTTAATATAAATGTTCTTACGTTTTTATTAAATGTATATTTTATTATATTTAGTATAAATATTCTTACATCTTTTTGCTAAGTATTTCATTTTATCTATATTTTTGTACCAATGTTATTGATTCCGTCATTTGCAGAATCATGGAAATCCCACCAGCCACTAACTTGAGCTAGTTTTAAATAACTTTACAACACACCGGGGTCTTCTTATGGCAAGTTACCATCACCTTCATAATTGCTTGTAACTTATGGTATCAGTTGGTGTAAGCCTTCAATAGAAACAAATTTCTATAGGTCATTTTATCAATTAAAATTTTATTTTATATTTAAATATGCAGAATAAACTTCAAGAAAAGGGTTAAGTAAATCATAAGGTAATTCAATCAACGCCTTTACCATTGGTTAACCATTTTTCTTGTGTTTTAGGAAGGTCAAACTACTCACGTGGTGTAGGTGTTAAGGAGATAACGTTAAACTATCAAGAAAAAAGTAAGATTCTTGCAAAAAATGAGGCAGCAAAGAAATATAAAAGTGAATTGGTTGATGAAGTTGCTAGGCTTAATGAAACATCAAAAAGCAAGAGGTGCAGATTTAAGCTCAGCGTGTAAAATTGGATAAGCAAGTTATGGACTTGAAACAATTTCAAGGAAATTTTGCACTTTTAACAAATATCGGAGCGATTCCTAGCGTGTTACCTAATTTGTCTTCACCAAGTACTTCAACTAATAATGTAAGTATAATTGATATTTACTATTGTATTATAATATTTTATTATTAAATCAATATATTAATATTTTATATTCTAATTACTATTTTTGTTTGTTTTATAGGATACTAATCAATAGTTGCCAAGGACAATCTCTAAGGCTTTGAGTTTTATTATTTTCTTTGAGTTTTAATTTTGGCAGACAAAGAAATTTTAATTTAGTGTTTAATTTTGTTTCTTGAATGGGATTACTATGAGTTTCAAAATAATTGTTATATTTAAAATTTTATTTATGAAAATAGTGAACGTATTAGTGATAAAATTGTTATATGGTAAAAATTTTAAATTTGTGATGAAAATTTATTAACACTATTGATAAAAGTATTAATGACCATATTTTTCTCAATAATAATAATAATACATGTGACAACATAATTTGTTACTATTAAATGATAATATTAATGGTGAAATATCTTTTACAGATAAGACTTACTTAAGTGACAATATTTCTTGTCACAACTTTATATATTTCTAGACTAAAAAATGTTGTTACAATATAATAGTGTTTGTGACGTTTTCGATGTATCACTATTAATATTTGTGACGTTTTTTATGTATCACTATTAATATTCTTTTAGTCGACACTATCGTCACAAATGAGTAATGCTTTTGAGACCATATAGTTTTGTCACTTATGTAAGTGATTTCAAAGACAAAAATAGTGGTCACAAAAACCATAAGTAATTATGACAACCTTTTAAATATAGTCTCTATTTCATTAATGACAGAGGTATTTGTGACAGTAAGTGATGACTTAAAAAATCATTTTAGAAATTAATATTAACCAAAATTCATGCTTTTAGTGACAACTTTAGCTTCCACTAAATGTCCATGTTCTTATAGTGATCAGATTATGTAGCCTCAACAACCTCACGCTTTGATTTCAGTTTTTTCTTTCATTTTTAGTTTATTCTCTTGACCCCCTTATCCTTTGATTTTTAGATTACGCAACCTTGAGGCCTTCGTGTTGAAGGCATCAGGAGAATGAACTAAAAATAAAGAGCTTGCTGGTATATTATGTTGCAACACGAGAGTAATTTAGGGCATCGGAAGAACAAACAAAAAACAAAGGGCAAAGGGCATCTGGTATTCGACGAACAAACAGACAACGAAGGACTTAGACTGCATAAATTGATTTAAGGATTTCATTTTTAACAATGACGTTGTTTCATTAATAAGTTAATGTAGACACTAACGTTGGGCAATAATTGAAAAAAATTAAAAGTTTGAGCATTTTATTGCCACCTTTTGAAGTTCGAGTTATAATTGCAAAATTAAGCAAAGTTTGAGATTTTGTTTGTAATTAACCCTAATTAAATTGATATATGTATACATGTATATATTATTGGAAAGGGGAAACTACAAAGACTAAGAATTTAGTAGTTATTTCTATAACATGTAAATCTAATTTAAAACGTTTGTAAGTTTTAGTAATCCATAGGTTAAATTTTTTTGGATTTATATAAATGGACAATTATAGTATCTTATAATTCTAAATGTATATTCCAGAATGAATGAAGGCCAATCTAAAATCATATGTTAAAGATTATAAAAATATACATCATAATCTTAATATAAAAATTAATTGCATACTTTTAGTTATGCTAATCAAATCCAAATTAAAAACAAAGTGATCCTTTTGTTTCTAAAAAATATATAAAAGACCCCTAAATTTTGGATAGATTTCTTCTAACTTATACTTCACTTTTGTTATAGTCCTAAAAGATAGTATGTAGAGAGATTTATAAAAGATAAATAGATTCCTAATAAAATACTATCTTTTATTCTTATCATATTTTATTGTAAAGGATATAGTTAGAATCAAAAAATTTTCAATTCTCACATTTATTTTGTTAATTATTATGTGCTAGAAGGTATATGAGCCAGAGAGAATATTAAAAGAAAATTTTATGAAAAAATGAAATTATAACACTAGAAAAAACTATTTCAACATTAAAGTGAGTTTTAGTTTACAACTTAATTCTTAGAACTAAAACAATGCAACATAGAGGTTATAATCAACTCAAATTACATGTTTTGTATGCTTTTCATGTCAGAAGAGAGTCTATATTGTACATTTTTTTACTATCATGATAGCTCTAATCTAGTTAAGGATGTCTTTAGCTAATTGATACTTTCCAACTTCAGCTCTTTTGTATTACTTGCTATTTCTTTCTTTTCAAAGAAAGTAGACTGTAGTGGTGAAGGCATTCTTAAATACCACTCCATTTTGGTTTTGGTGTTCAATTAGTTTAATATCCTAGCCCATTCATAGGCTTGGTAGTATTATACTAACATATGTAATAATATACTCCACATAGATTCAGAATACCTACAGAGAAAAAAAATAAGTGATTTCTTTCTTCTTCAACTTCTTTAAATAAAACACAAGTGGGATCTGAAGTGCCAAATCATCTGCCTTTTGTTCTTATTATGTTTTTTTATCATAATCCAAGTGATTAAGGAGGCTTTGGGATTCAAGGAATGTTTCCAAAAAAGATCAAACCATGATAAATCCCCAATGCCAGTGTTAAAGATCTTATGGCAAGATTCATTTGTGAAGACCCATTTGGAATTTAGAGTCCAGACAATGTTGTTCTCACTTTGCCAGTGATGGAGTTGAGGTAAGTATCCTATTAGAGAGGAGAAACCTCTGAAATTTCTAGACCAATCTCCTTATTGAATGAGTGAGGAGACTTTTGCATCAATAGGAATTCTAAGAATGATTTCATTTCTTAGCATGAAAAGGCTAAAATCAGGACAATTATCATACCAAAACCATGTGTTTTCCTCATTTCCCAGCTTATATTTGATCCAGGGTAACACCAAGTTCCTCTGAATCAATATGTGAGTGAAAATCCAAGAAAGTTCCCTATTGTTTGTAAGACTCATATACACACATTTAAAATTTAAAGTTACAAATAATTATAAGAACTAAAAAGTGTTCAATTCAATCTTTCAAAAATATGAATTATGATATTTATATTCTAAATATGCCAACACTACCTTCCATTCATTATTATATTAAAGAAAATAAAACTTTAGAGTTTTGAATTTGTGAATAAACCTTATTATCTCTATTGTAATAAAGTTAAGGGTCTAAATATAAAATTAAAATTAATTAGACAGTATCATATTTTGTATATTAATCCTTATATGAATGTCTTAGGTAAACCTCTAGTTATAATATCAATTACTATAGGCTCAAAATTAGTATGCTCGACAGTGTTATCTTTCCTTAATATGAATTTTGATAACTTAATACTTTATATCAATATATCTGTCTCGAATTTCTTTTCTAATTATTGTTTTTCAGAACATTGTAGTTGAATATCTTAATAAATCATTAATAGTATTGTTTGTCACCATTAGATATATGATGAAAAATTTTAACCATAACGCTTATTTTGTAGTTTTATAGCGATTTATAAGCTTAACTTCTATAGTGGATAAACAATTATAGTTTGCTTAGTACTTCTCTACTAGATTGCACCACCACTAATAAACAAAAAAAAATCTAAATATGGAGTTTTTATTACCTTTGCAACCTGTAGAATAGCCTATCATTTCTCTATTATTGAAGTATCTATATGATAGTTTGTTATTCTTAATTCCTCGTAAATACCTGATAACCTTCTTAGCAATTTTCTAGAACTCAAGGCTTAGGCTATTTTGGTATCTCCCTAATATTCTTATTGTATATGCAATATTAGATCTTTTATAAACTTGTGCATACATTAAATTACCAATTGTATATGCATATAATATGTCCTTTATGGCTTCTTTTTCTAACTCATTCTTTGCATATTGATCTAAATTGAATCTATCTCAGTTTGCAATGGGTACTACTAACAATGAACATGCACTCATTATGAACCTTTTTAGACCCTTTAAATATAAGTTTTCTTTAAAGATGATCCTAATATTTTTAAAACTTTATCTTTACGAATGTCTATGTTAATGACATAAGAGGCTTCGTTCATATCTTTCATTTTGAAGTTTTGAGAGATAAAAAATCCTTATTGTCATGTAGTAAACTCAAATCATTAGTTGAAGTAATATATTGTTTACATATAAGACTAAAAACAAATATATATTTCCATTAACTTTAAGGCATATTCACTAATTAAAATTTTTTCCTTTAAAATCATAAGTGGTCATAACATTGTAAATTTTTGTGTACTACTAATATGAGACTTGTTTTAATCTATATATAGACTTCTTTAGCTTGCAAATTAAATCATCTTCATTACTGAAAGAAAGCCCTTTGGGCTTATTCGTATATACCTCCTTATCAAGATCTTTATTTAAAATGCTTTTTTAAGATTCAATGATTCAATTCTAAATCAAAGCAAGTCACTAAGACCATGATTATCCTAAATGAATCTATCTTAGAAACTAGAAAGAATGTTCCATGATAATTAATGCTTTCCTTCTGAGTAAAACCCTTAGTTACAATTATAACTTTATATCTTTATATTATCATAAGAGTCTTTTTTGGTTTAAAAAATCATTTATAGTTAATGAATATAGCCTATTTTGGTAATTTAAAGAGATCTCATACTTAATTACTAGTCATGGATTTTATCTCCTCTTGTATGACTTCATATTAGATATTAGAACCTAAGAAGTGAAAAATAGTTAAATGATATGACCAAAATACTAACGGAAATTCTTTTAATATCGTTTATTGCCTCTGAAAATGAGATTGGATTCTCATAAGGAATCATATCTGACTATTGTTAATATGCAATATAATCATCACTCTCCTTATCCTTGTGGACCTTACACCAATTCTTATTATATAGGAAAACCATTAAATTGTTCTTTATAGGGTGTTTTAATCAGAATTGGTTATTCTTCTTTATGTAACTAAATATGGAAAAACAATCCATCTATTTAAATTTAGGGATCTTTCATAAGAGCCTAATATTTCCTCTAGTTCAACTGGATGAAAAATACTCTCACTAAGCTCAGAATCTTTGACATTTCCTAGTTTAACTATCTTTGGTTTCTTTAAAGGATAGTAAAATCTAATTATCTTATAACTTTTAGGTAATAAAATCACATGTACCATCATTGAAACTAATTTTTTAGATAGGACTATAAATTTTTACTTTAATAGGATAACCCATATATATATAAATTCCTTATAGTTGATTTACTTCCATTCCATATTTGAAAAGGATTTTTACGAATAGATCTTGATAGATTAACAAATTAACCCCATTTAAGATATACATTGAATTTTTTAGGGCATTACTATATAAACTTAATGAGAGATTAAAATTACATATTATACTTCTCACCACGTCCATAAGTGTATATCCTCTTCTACGACACCATTTTATTATGGTGTGCCCAATATTTTATACTATGCTATATCACCTTTCTTTTAGAGAAAAATACTAAGTTGACCATTTGATTTTATTGTCCTTTTGTACATACTACTAAACCATGGGAGGTAATAATCCATATTTTAATGAAACAAAGCATATTTTCTACTAATGATTTTTTCTTTGATGTTTTAAAAGAAAGTAACATGAAATGAAGTAAAGAAACAATTTATGGAGACCAAATGCATTCAAGTCAATAAGAAGACCAAAATTAAGGGACAAGACAATTCTAAAGAATTACTTTGTAATCTATCTCTTAGTTATTTTAAGATTTTAGGAGCTTTTCATGCATAAGCATATCTTGTTTTAAACTAAATATATAATTTTTTCCTTTATTAAGAGGGACCAACGTTTTAATTTCAAAGAAAACCCTCTTCATTTTAAAAATACTTTTTGAAAAACTTTTGGAATGTTTTAGATTTAATTTTTGTCAAAAGAACATTGTTTGATTTTTGAAAGAACTTGTCTTTGAAAACTTATCTTCAGGCACACTGGTTGACTAGTATACAGGGTGTTGTCAACCAATTTTATGGTTTTGTAGATACATTGGTTGATCAATTCCTAGGTGTGGTTGAGCTATGCGTAAAACAATGCAAAAGGATTATGACTAATGAGTTTATATATAACAATGGACAGTACATTGATCAACCAATATAGCATATTTATTATTGCTACTAGTTATTATAATGACTAGTTTTTGTTTCTAACAATAATTTGGTGCTATTATGGGTATAAATATTTGGGATTTCAGTTGTTGGGCATCTTTATGACATTTATGGGATATAATAATACATTAATAAGAGTTCTTAAGAATTTTTAGGCATTCATTCATAGGTTATAAGGTGATTAAGAGCATTTGAGTAATGAAGTAAGCAAGAGATGTTTATTTGAGTTGTAAAAATCAATTGGGGTTAAAATTCTTGTATTTTGGGCATACCAAGAAGCATTGAGGTTCCTCTTCACCTTTAAGAAAGATTGTATAAGGTTTCTTCGTTCTTGATTAAATATTGTTGTAAGAAGTTTCCTCTTCACCTAGATGAAAGAAGGGATTAGTGGAATCCCAAAAGAGAGTTGAAGAGTGAATGTAGGTAAAGTTTATTTACTGAACAACTACAAAATCAATTTGCAACATCTCTTCTTTATACTTTTTATTTTTTACTTTACTGATTGATTAATCTTATTCAAACTACTATTAAATTTCATCATTCATTTGGAAAATTTTAAGGTCTTTATTAAGTTGCAAAAGTTTTCTTAAAAGTCAATAACACCCAATTCACTTGCCTCTTGGGTGCCATTAAGGACTAATAAGTGGTAACATAGTGGGTCTCTTTTATTGTAATTTCAAAAAAAAAATATAAAAAGATCACCATAACATATCTAGGTGCATTTGCATCTTCATCTATCTATGATGGTTAAAATATTAGTAAGGCTCTTTTATTTAATGGAAATTATTATTTATATTAAAAACCTATAATTAAATTCTTCTTAATGGATGAAAATGTTGACTTGAATGAAATTACTTCAAGTGGTCCTTTCATTCCTGCTAAAAGATGATTAACAAAAGTTTCCTAAATTAAAGAAAGAATAAGGAAGATTTATAGATGATACAAAAGTTACACATAAGGGACTTTATTAGGAGAGCAAAATAAGAATGCTAACACATCAATATGAATTGTTTTAAATTAAGTACAATGAAAGCATATTTACCATATATACAAGATTTATTAACATTATTAATGCTATAGAAGTTTTAGAAAAGATATATAGTAATGTTGAAATGGGGAGGAAATTACTTAGGTCTCTAAAGCTAAGGTGACGATAATCTAATAAGCAAAAGAGCTAAAGTGTTACTATTGGAGGAACTTATTGGATTGAGATAAATTATGAATTAAAACTCAAGAAGACTTAAAAAGAAGAGACAATGGCTCCAAAAAAGAAAAGCTTAGCCTTCAAGGCTTCTAAATAAGAATCAAGAAAAGAAAAAAAGACATCAACTACTAAAAGCAAAGAGAAAGGCATTACCTTAATTACAAGAAAATTTAAGAAACTTATAAGCATAAATAACTTCTGAAAAAAGAAACGACTTTGAGGGTTAAGATATATTCAGAAGGTATATCAAGTAACATCATTTATTTTAAATGTAGAAAACTCAGTTACATGAAGTCTCAATAACCTTTCCTTGAGACAATAGAAAATATGAGAGAAATGACAAGAAGGAGAAGAGGTATAAAAAAATAAGGCATTTAAAGCCTCCCCTTAGAATGAAACAAGTGATTCCAAAAGTTGGAATTTGAAAAAAGAAAATTACATATTGAATTGTTATAGTGATATTGAATAGTTATATGATGAATTAGTCGAGCAACTTGAAATTATCAGTATGAAGAGGAAGTAACTATATTTCAAACTCAAAGAGGCTTAAGATCATCTAGACGCATGCATGAGTAAAAATGAAAGATGAAGTGAATAAAGAATTTAAGAGTCTGGTCATTGTTGATAATCATAACTTAGTTACATTAAAACATGATAATGAAGCATTAAGAAAGGTAATCAATGACCTTAAGGAACCAACGTCCAAGGTCACAAAAGGAAGTAATAAAGCAAAAAGTACATTAGGAGCTTAAAATAGTTTAAATGAAAGGTATATGATTAGATACAACTGTAGAAGTGTATCCAATACCAATTCAAAATTTTTAAAGGGAAAATATTTGCTTAATAAGAATCATTACCCAAGATAATAAATGAACATGTACCATCCACATCTAAATATACACATTAATTATATACATATATTACATCCACTGGGGCTTAATTTAAAAGCAAGCTTCATGCTTTCGTATATGGCTCTAAACCTAAGCTTAAAACTCAACACTCTTAAGGAAATAATAGGTATAATTTTTATGTAAAGAAATATGATATAATCCATTCTCACTTATACTATTTTTGTTGGATCCCGCTTTTAGGATTTTTATATTTTATTTATTTTAATTATTTTATTAGATTATCAAGCATGAAAATAAATAGAATTTATGAATTAGAAAATTTTAGAGTTTAATATGGTATATCATGGATTTTGGTAAGGTGGTATAAAGTAAAAGAAGGAGTTAGTAGGAATTTCATGAATAAGGAAGGGCAAAGATTGGAAACTCAAAAAGTTATCTTAAGATAATAAGACAAAAGAAGAGAGG
>JAOQMS010000179.1:15993144-16017696 GCA_027563885.1 Erythroxylum longipes
TATTAGCCACTGAGCTGTGTAGCTCAACCCCCTTTTCTTCCCTCCTCAGGTGCAAACCAAGACGATAGTGATCCCTGTAAGGCATCGAAACCTCCTTATTAGTTAAAGACATTTGGACTTAGTTAGTCCTGTAATAACACATTTGGCATATCAGCATGGAGCATTTTTGTATTTTGAATTAAGTTGATGTGTAATATGATTTGTAATAACTCTGGCAGTATTTTTTTAAAAACAAATATAATGAAATTAAATTCTGTGGTATGATTCTGTTATATTAAAGGTTTGGATAATGAGATGTGTTTGTGCATGCTTTGCTTGACGAATTTGCCAACTGGTGTTAGTTTTAGAATAGCACGTAAGTGGGAAGGATTGCGTATGAAAAACACAGACGAAAGGAATCGTCTATGATGACGTCACAACATAGAGGCAAGGAAAAATATAGAGGAAGAGTATCGTCTGTATTGACATCAGAACACAGAGGCAAGAAGGAATAGAAAGGAGAGGTATCGTCTGTGCTAACGTCAAAACACAGAGGCAAGGGAAATTATGAAGGAGAAGTATCGTCTGTGCTGACGTCAGAACACAGAGGAAAGGATGAATTGACAGTAAAAGGATCGTCTTTGAGGACGTAAGAATACAGAGGATAGACCACAGACGATAAGGGGTCAACCCAGAAGATAAAAGTCAACTACAGAGGATAGAACACAGAGGATAGATCATAGGCCAAGGATTATAAGAAGGAGTTAAGAAGTGATAGTAGTTGAAGAGGATCCGTCTGTGTTACTGTTCACAGACTTCATCTGTGGTACTGTTCATAAGGATCCGTTTGTGTTAATATTCACAGACGAATGAATTCGTCTATGTTACTGTTCATACTCTTCGTCTGTGTTACTATTCACAGACGAATGAACTTCGTCTATGTTACTGTTCATAAACTCCTTCTGTGTTTTGCTTCTTCTATATTCGTCTATACCTATCTTCTGTCCCATTGTTGATCCCTCAGAAGATAGAATTGGACTCGAAGGTCTTCATAGAAGTTGTAGATTTTGGAATCCTCTTTCAAACCATATAAATAACACCTTGATCTGATCCCTCTAGAGAAAGTTATGTCAATCGGAAAACATCATCTATGTTACTGTTCACAGACTTCGTCTGTGGTACTGTTCACGCTATCGTCTGTGTTATTGTTCGCGCTATTGTCTGGGTTACTGTTTATGGTTATCTTCTGTCCTATTTTTGACCCTCCAAAAGATATAATTGACCTTCGAGGTCTTCATGAAAGTTGTAGTTTTTGAAATCCTCTTTCAAACTAGCCAAAGAAACCCTAATTTGGATGTCTATAGCAAAAGTTATGCTAACAACCCTGAAGCACGTATATGTAAAGTGTGGACTTGACAACGCTGTTCTTTGAAGTTCTTTAGGTTGAAATGGATAAATGGATAGTCGAAGAGCGGAGCTAAACTAAGAAGGAGAGTTGTTGAAGGCAAGTATGGGTTATGAATATGTGTAATAAGTATGCGACAGTGGTGGTATCGGAGAAGAGAAGATAAAATGATTATAGTTAAGGTGTTCTCTTTGGGAGTATTAAGATATGCTGCATACGAGTTGGAATTCGGAAATGGGTTCCAACAATTTTAGGCATCAACATCAATTTAGAAGTAACATCAATCTTTTACTCATAATGGGCCTCATATTAAATATAATGTCATAATATATGCTTACAAACCTTATAAACATTAATATAATCAAACAAATATACTTCATATATACAATTATTATAGGCCTCTTCATTACTTAAAAAGAGCATTTAACTTCTTTAATAACTAAAGGACCATTCATATATATGTATAAGGTACCAAGGAATGGATTTATGCATCAAAATATTTAGTTTCAGTATCATAATACCAACCTATATTATTTATATAAGATGCTATGTGATTTTTATGGTAAATATGGGAACATCGACAAATTGTTTCTCATAAAACAAAGCATAATGAGTAAACTCTTAAAGAAGGGGTTGAAAAGAAAGAAAAGTCTAACAATGAAGGAACCAAGTTTACTTAGGTATCTATAACACATTGATTGCCTTGTTTTATAGGTTTCTAGGAAAAAAAAAGAAAAAATGGTATGTGGATAGTGGATGCTCAACACACATGACCATTAATACATCATAACCTACAATTTTAAAGAGATATATAAAATTTACCATATTTAGAGATAATGCCAAGGATAATATAATAGTCACTAGAAAATTTGGTAAGGAAGATCACACTTTTATTGATAATATGACTTTAGTTAATGGATTGAAGAATAACTTATTAAGTGTGAGCTAACTATGTAAAAAGGAATATAAACTATATTTTTATGGAAGATATTGCATTATATCTAGAGTACCTAACAATAGAATTTAACTTTTGGGAAAGAGAGGAGGGAATGTATATTAATTGATCTTAAAGATTTCTCTAACCAGAATATGAAGTGCTTAAGGTTTATGAGTAAAGATTCATGAATTTGGTATCGGAGGCTTAAATAAACAAGCATGAGCCTTATCTTTAACCTCAATTCCAAGTAACTTGTTAATAGACTTTCAAATGCCATATGTGGAAAAAAGATTTGTAGAGCTTGTCAAATGGGAAAATAATCCAAAAATTCTTTCAAAAGCAAAAGGTCGATAACTTCCACTAGACTTTTGTAATTACTTCATATAGTTTAGCCTAACTAGAGTTGTTATAAGGTGGTAAATGTTATGATTTTGTTATTGTTGAAGATTTTAGTAAGCCTAATATTAATCTTACCAAGCCTCACAAGTTGAATCAACAAATGGCCACCAATCTCCTTATGTTAAATTTTTAGGAAAGGGAAAATGTTGCTTATTCAAACATTTTTCGTTAAACCATCCCAGTAGCTTAATGTTTTTTATTCTTAGATAACAAAGATAAATGATTTTACACATTATTTAAATTTGTAAACAAAGTTCAAAATGAAAAAGAACTCTCTATTGTATCAATTAGGAATATTCATAGTAGGGCGTTTAAGAATGAAAAATTTGAAAGCTTTTGTAAATATAATGATATCTTTCATAATTTTCGTACTCCAATGACCCATCAAGAAAATGGAATTATTGAAAGAAAAGATAGAATATTGTAATATGGGGCTAATATTATGATAAATGAATATGATCTTTCTAAGAATGTTTGGGCAAAATTTATGACTACCACATGTCATATTTCGAATAGAGTCTATATAAAATCAACTTTAGTTTAAAAAAACTGTATAAATGTTGGCATATAAAGAAGCCAAATAATAGTTGCTTCAAAGATTTTGCTTCTAAGTGCAATATTTTAGGCATTAAAAATAACTTAGGAAAGTTTGATTACATAGCAGATGAAGGAAATTTTCCTTGGTTATTCTTTAATAATAAAGTATACAATAAAGAATCACATTATTGAAGAGTCTATACATGTTATTTTTCATGAATCTAACCCTCTTGCATTTAACAAAAGTCTTGAAGACAATATAGGTTTATTTAAGGACTTAGAGAAATTATTCCTTGAAGAGAACAAGATTGATCACAAAGACACCTTATATGAGTTATGTGAACACATTGATAAACCAAATAAGGGAGAAACATGGGATAAGGAGTTTCTAAGAGATTGGATGTTTAAGAAGAGTCATCCTCTATATTATAGTATAAGTGATGTTCAACAAAGGGTAATCACTAGATCTTATTTTATATATTTATCCTATCTTGATTTTATTTCTTAAATTAAGCCTAAGACTATCGAAGAATTCTTTTGTGATGAAAGTTTGGTTCTTACTAAGAATTAAGATTTTAACCAATTTGATAGAAGTAAGGAGTGAACTTTTTTACCTAAACCTAAAAACTACCAAATCACTGGTGCTAAGTGGGTGTTTAGAAACAAACTAGATAAATTAGATATCATTGTGAGAAACAAAGCTAAACTAGTGGCTAAATGATGTAATAAAGAGGAGGGTATATATTTGAGGAAATATATGCACTGGTAAGTCATTAAAAGTTATAAGATCATTACTTGCATTAGCATTTTACATGAGCTTCAAATTATTTCCTATGGATGTTAAAAGTACCTGTTTAAATAGTTATATTCAAGAAGTTGTTTATGTTGATCAACCTCCCAATTTTGAAATTCATGATGCACCAAACCATATTTATAAAATTTCTAAAGCCTTTATAGGGTTTAAAACAAGCTTATATAGCTTGATATGATAGGCTAAGTTCATTTCTTTTAGAAAACAATTTTAGTATGGGCAAGGTTGGCATAACTCTATTTATTAAAAAGCATAAATATGACTGTCTAATTGTTTAAATTTATACCAATGATATTATTTTTGGTGTAATTAATAAAAGTTTGTGCAATGAATCTCTAAGTGCATGAGTAGGCAATTTGATGATTAGAGAGTTCAACTTCTTGCTTAAACTCTAAATCGAGAAAATAAAGGAAGGCATTTTTATTAATTAAGCTAAGTACAAACAACTCAAGCACTTTGAAATAGATCAATCCAAGACATCGAGAACACTCGTAAGTGTTACAGATAAATTGAACAAAGATAAGGAAGGGAAAATGATTGATGTAAATCTTTATCCAGATAAGATTGGTAGTTTAATTTACCTTCTTATAAGTAGACCCATTATTATGTATAGTGTAAGCATATGAAAGATTTTAATCAAGTCCTATGGAGTCTCATCTTGTAACCATTAAGCATATACTTAGATATTTATATAGTATAATTTATTTAAGACTTTAGTATCCTAAGCACATATTCTTTAATTTGATTAGTTATGTTGACATAAATTATGGAAATAGTCTTTTTATGAATTGGTTAACGTTTTCACTAAACCTATAATAGAGGATATATTTTATATTTTAGAAGAGAACTGGGTATGATTGATGTAAATTCTATATAGTTAAGATCTCCTTTTAATGTTTATAATTAAAATGTTTATGAATTATTATGTGTCTAAGTGTTTTTTTTGTATAATATTCCAAGATCTACTTAGATTATAATAGATGATTTTAGGTCACATTGGTTGACCAATTTAAAGTAGTGTTCGACTAATGTTTTTATACTTTCTTAAAATAAAATTTACCATGCGTTTATAAGGAGGTCAGTCAATTTAATGGTCGACCACTACTATAATTGGTCGAACAATATCAATAAGTGATCAACCAATATAATCTAATTTCTAAATAGAAACCTATCTCCCTTGTCTATTAAAATAGAAATACAGTTCCCTTCTTTTCTCTATAAAATTCCTCACTGCCATATTCTCCCTACCACTATCACTTTCTTGCCACTTTTCCAACACCTTCAAGTATTTATCTTCACCTATTTCTTTTTCTCTTTGTCACATATAAGAAGGATCTCTTGAAGTTCTCAAAATTGCTCCACCATCTATGCTGACTCTCCTCCTTCTCCAATGAACATTAAGGAACACAATTAACTTTAGGGAAGCCATCTACATTTTTTAGATGTGATTCCATCAATCATAGTGATCATTTCACCCATTTCAATTTGGGGTAAATCCTAACCTCCTCTGAATCAATTTTTTAACATTTCATAAATTTTTCTTTCAATTGTTGATTAATTTTCCTTTATTTAATGATATTAAACATATTTTTGCATTCAATTTCATAAGATGGTGTTCAGATTAAATCAAGCTGCAAATTAGGCGAGTTAAGGTTTTAGAATTAGGGTTCAATTTATTGTGTATTTTTGTTATCTTTTCAAATTAACGCTTTATTAGTCAAATCGAAGGTTGAATTAAGATTTTCTAACTCCCAATTGCATCTGATTCTTTATAAGTTTGATTAAATTTGACTTTTAGGCATTTTTCACTTTTGTAATTTATGGAATTTTGAAATTACTAAAAATTATGAAAATTTTAAGAAATTAATTGTTGAGTACTACAACTGAAAATATATTTGAGTTATTATCACATTCAATTTCGTTCATACTTATAAATGTCATGACCTAATTGAAAGTTTCAACTTAGGAACAAAGATAAAATTTGAGAAAATTTCAAATTAGACACAAGTTAAGGAAGGCATATTTCCCTAGAATTGAACCTCTTTGTTATTTGTTTAGAATTATTCAAGGTTTAATTCAACTTTTCTTAACTAAGTTTATTAATTTTGACCAATCTTATTTTGAATTAGTTTAATATTTCCTTTATGGTCAAACTTGCTTAGTTTACATTGTTTTAATCCTTAAATTATCATGTAGCAAGTGATTTTTTATTTGAAGTTGGTTGTGAAATAAAAATTGATGGAGTTAAGATTGGTTTTCATTGATAGAATTGAGATTGATTGTGGTTGATGAAGTTGAGATTGCAAATGGATTTATTGAAGTGTTTCTTCTCTTTTGTTTTTCTTAAGTTGGCTTTTGACACTTCTCTGTACCCTTCCCACTTATCCATCCTTGAGTCTTCTTAGATTTCTTACAAAACAATTTATTTTTATTTTTATTTACTTCCATAGTTACGTTAAGAAAATCCCTTTTACATGTCTAGGGAGCCTCTTATCATGTTTATAAGTCCAAGAAACTTGCTAAAGGTTGAAATTCTTATAATCTTACTAGCAAATTTGGTGAATGATTATCCATTCCACCTCCTCCTACTCTTGTAGCTATTCTTAAGGATGAGCATTTTCACCTTCACTCACCTTAATTTGTTAATTATGGTTCTTATGTCTTATACAAGAATAGAGTGATTTTCCCTATTTGTCTAGCACAATTTAAGGATTATGGTCTTGTGCAATATTTCATTTCTAAAATGAAATCCTTGCTTATAAAAACTCATCAATTGAGTCCCATTAGCTAATAGGTATAGAACTTAGTATGTTTTCAAGGTATTAGAGTATAGTTTTAGCATTTTCTTAGATGATAATCATTTGTTTAGGACGTAGGTTTATGTTCTTATTAGTGTTTATGTTTGTTTTGTTTAATTATTGTTGTTTAAAGCAAGATTTTGATCTTAATTATATATTTAAAGGATTTTTTGATGTGTTTCGTGATGAGTGGAGACACGAAAAAGTGAAGAAAAGATGAAGAAAAAGTTAGAGAATCAAGTCTGCCACGAAATTGCAACAAGGAGCAGAAGGTTGGAAGCTTCTGGTATGATCATAAAACTCCTTATACGAAGTGCAACAAGGAGCAGAAAGCTAGAAGCTTCTGGTACAATCATGTAACTCTTTACATGATTGTTCCAAAGAGTTTGACCAATGTCATGCATGATTGTGCAAAATTTTTTCCACGATGCAAAATTTTTCATACTTTGGGGATATTTTTGGAAGAAATACATGTAAAAAATCCTTAAAAAACCCTAGAAGACTCAAGAGTATATAAAGAAGCTTAAAACACCACTTGAGGATGTACATAAAAAAGAAAAAGAAAATCAAAAGTGGAAACCTCAAGATCAACTCTAACTTTCCACATTTTCCAGATTAAGGCTTCAAGCTAATTTCATTCTCTTCGCTTCTCCTAGTTCATTTCCTTGTATGCCAAATCTGAATAGTTTTGTTTTGAACATGATTATTGATTGCTAAATCTATATTAAGGTTTTATTCTTGAATTGTTTTGTATAACTTTTACCTTTTTGAATTCAATATATCACTGCTTTGTGTTACATAACTTTAGTTTCTACCTTAATAGACTTACAAATATCAAGTTAATAAACAATTGAAGAGAGATTTTAATTTGAGTTAATTATCCTTAGGATTACTTTTTGAGTAGTTATGAGAAATCAAGAGATTGCAACTCAATTTTTATCTATTTCAATTAGATTACTTGATTAGATCTCAAGAAAGGGTACTAAAAAAATTTGGATATCAAGGATCAAACATAGTTGAATTTATAAGGTGAAGGGAAGACAAAACAAGAATTGAATAATCCCCAAGTTTCCATTACTAAGTAACTTCAATTTCATTATTATCTTTTACCTGTTTAATCATCAAGTTTTGTTAGTTTACTTTAATTTTTAGTTAATTGAATTCTTTTTTACCTTAGACCAAGTTTAATTCAAATTTTGAGGTGAATATATTTGATCCTCATGGGAATAATATCGATTGTACTATAATATATAACTCATATACTTGCAGAATAGAATAAAATTAATAAAGTATTTTTTTGACATCATTAAGGACTGCGATTTTATCATCTTGTCCAATTTGAATTCTTTTAATTTAAGGAGTTTGATATTTTTTTGCGAGATTGTAGGTGAATGAACACAAGAATTACAAGGAGCTTAAGCAAATTAGGAGATATATGAATTTCTAACATTACCAAACATGAAAGAGAAATCCGAAGAGTAAAGCACCAAGAAGCTATAGATAAAATAATGACAAAAGAAGGAAATCAAGGAGGACACTTATGGATTTTATAAGGCCAGGCTTTAATATGAATCAATAGGGCATTATAAGACCCCTTTTCTTAGCCAGCAACTTCAAGACAAAGCCAACCTTATTAAATTTGTTACAAACCAATGTGCAGTTTTGTGGATTGGCTAATGAAGACCTTAATGCACACTTGGTAAACTTCTTGGAGATATATAACACGTTTAGATACAGTGAGTTATTTAAGGATGTAAAGATAAGATTGTTTGTTTTTAAACTAAAGGACTAAGTTAAGGCGTGGTTGAACTCTCTCAACCCTGAGAATGTCACAACATAAAAGCAATTGGTATAATTCTTTTAGCAAAGCATTTCCAGTGATTAAGACCACAAGAATCGTTAGGGAGATCATAAATTTCTACCAGAGTAATTGAGAGTCCTTATATAAATTATGAGAGCAATTTAAAGAATTACAAAGGAGTTATCCATGCCACAACTTAGTGATGGAATTCTTGTTACAAACATTCTAAAATAGAGTTAATACATATACAAGAGGGACTATAGATGTAGTAGCTGATGGTTCATTGATAAGAAAGACGATTATGTTGCACATGGACTATTAAAAGAAATGGAAAATAATAGTTGCTTATGGATAACGGAGAGGTGTAAAAAATAAACTTTCAAAGATTAGAAGGGAATGATATATATGAATTTAGTGATAGCTTTACAAGCTCAGATGTCGACCGTTTATAAGCAATTGAGCAACTTACGGGCCTCTTCTTCCAACTTAGTAAAGGTAATATAATATAGATGTGATTTATGTGGGCAAGAAAGCCATATAAAAGTTGATTGTTTTTTTATTGGATATTAATAATATGGAATAAGTCAATTTTATGACAGCTCAATAAAGGGGCCTAACAAATATAATCTTGGGTGGAAATTTTTCTTGGACTAACAATGTAGGAAATAATATGAGAGCACAAAGTCTGCCAGGTTTTCAGTAGGATAGGCTTAGATCCTTAGAGTCAAAAAGTCAATAGATATGGTAAGCTCAAATTTCAATAACAAGATGAAAAGCAGAAAACAGTGGAAGTCAAATTTAATTAATAATGACGAATCACTCCTCTTTCATTCATAAATTGGAGGTTCAAGTTAGGCAACTTGCCAATGCATTGTCAACAAGGAACGTGGGGAGTTTCCTAAGTAACACGGAAGCCAATCCAATGGAGCAATTGAAGGCTACTAAACTAAGAAGTGGAAAGGAGTTGGAAGCATCAAAAGAGAAGGAATCCATCCCCCCATAAAGAAGGAAGCCAAGAAAAAGAGGAGGATAAAAAAGAAGAGAAATCTTATGTGCCACCATTACCATATACTCTAAAAATCCCATTCCCACAAAGGTTGAAGAAAAATGGATGCACAGTTTGCCAAATTCTTTAAAAAGTTGAAGAAGTTGTAAATTAACTTATCCTTTGTGGAGGCTTTTAAATAACATGTGTAACACCCATATACCCCCTAGGAGGATAAGCAGATGCTACACAAAACAGAACCAAAGTAATCCAATACATACTAAAGCATTTATAGAAACTTAAGGAGCATACATTTCATTCATCATTGGTTAGGTCATATTTAGAACATAAAATACACATGATACTTATTACATACAAGCCTTAAATCCAAATCCAAATTGTATTAAGGTTTTTACAAACCATTAAACAAAACACAATATACAACATATCTAACTATATTGAAGAATAACTCAAAACAAATTGAAAATTTACAGAATAAAACACAATCTTCTTGGCCACTGCAGTTGTCTTTATCCCAGTCTCAAGTCTTCTTATCAGAACCTACACAAGGGTAAAACCACCTATAGAAGGGTAAAACCACCGTGCTAAGCATATGGCTTAGTGGGGAATAAATAAACAACATAAAAACTGGTTACTGTCTCTAACAGTCATCTAGCATATTCATGCACTGGATTTTAACAAATCTCAGAAAAACTTTAATGGTTCAAATTACTGAACATTCCAATATCATTTACATCAGAACAGAATAACACATATCATAACAGAATATACTTACATCAAACTTATAAATATCTGAAAAATATTAGAATCACAAAACAGAACTTTAAATTATCTGAACAAATCTTACTTATATCAGAACAACATTTAGTAGTATCAGAATTGAACATTTATTAGAACACAAAACTAGTTAGCCTGCTAATCCTTTTTACAAAAGTGGATAACAGGACTAGAATAAGAGATACCTATTGGTATCATAAAACAGGACAGACTTATGTCTCGACACCGAAGTGTCCTTATCAGGAGACCCCAAAGTGTCAATATCAAGAGAGACTTACGTCTTAGACACTGAAGTGTCAATATCAAGGGAGACTTACATCTCAGACAATGAAGTGTCATTATCAGGAGATACCGAAGTGTCAACACCTTAAATATGTCCAGGAGCAGCTGCAGACCCTTCTAGGTTTGCTTATTTACCCACGACTAGGACTTGGCAGTTTTAAAAAACATTTCAGATTTCAAAATCACATGTAAAATATATAATGCATATCATATGACTTGTTCCATTTCGCTCGCATAGGATATAATCATTCACATTTAATCAAAGCCTTGCAAGCATAAACATTTGTAATAATGCACCAATGAATACATTAAGTAATTACACATTACATGTGGTCAAACTAGTTACCAATTCATAAACATTCACAATTAACACATTACTCTTATTCTTGAAATCACATTAACATTGATAAGTAGAATTCATTCCTTTAATACCTTATAAGTTTCAAAATTAGATACTTTATTATCGAATAACACCTTCCTTAAGTTATTGCTTTAATTACAAATCCAAATCTTATTCAACCTTTAATAAACCTATTCAACATCAAACTAGGTTCATTTAACACCTTAATCATGTCTAATTACACCACATTAAAGAGAATTGTCCTCATGTGGTTCGATAATTGCACAATTAAGCATTTACCATGTAAAAACCCTGCCCACTATCCTTTTCCTGCACTTTTTTCTAGATTTTCTCATGACAGGTTTTTGGGTCATATTATATAGCCATTTTGATATAGAAAATGAGTTTTTTGGGCAATATGTTCTTCTAAAAAATGTTCCTCTATGTATTAAGTTTCTAATGAACTAAATTTCATGCAATTCTGTCCCTAAAATGCTATAGACTGACAGAATCCATAATTCAACTTCAAGACAAAGTTCAAAACCTTTAGAGATGGAAATAAAATTATATTCCTTCATAACATTGTAGACATATGTATGTGGTTTAATCTACAATTAAAATCACCCCATTTTGATATATATAGGTCAAGTTATAGCAAAAATACCGATGTCTGTTCAGTGAAACCTGTTCAGTGAAACCACTACAATTGTCATACACCTTTAACACCCCTTTACCATAGTTCATCAATTCCACTTCAATTCCACCTTATTCATGCCTCAATTCCACGTAAATTTCATTTCCAGAACCAATTCAAAAATCAGTCATTAACTAACTTACAAATTAATCTCTTCCACACATCAAAACCAAACTAAAAATTATCCCACAAATATCATTTTTATAGCATTCATTTCTCATCATCTCAACACATATTCCATACTAATTCAATTATCATGCACCTTTTATTAATACAAGCTATCAATATCAACATTATAACACATACTTCATGCCAATTAAATTATCATCAAACTTGTATTAATACATGCTGTTGAGTTTAGAATTCCCTTACCAAATCACCTTCAAGTTCCTTCTTCCAAGAACTAACCAAACCTGCCCAACCAATACACAACCCTCAATAAATCATTATCAAAACATATCCTAACCAAACCATTTCACAGAAGCATTAATAAGACATTAATAATCATTTTTCATGTTTTATACTTTGACTAATTCGGGTTCTAAAGCCCTTAAAAATTAGGAAATAATACAAGGTTCCTATACAGGGGTCTATCACATGCAGTATTAGGGAAATAAGCATAGCTCGAGTTCTAGTCACTATTTTGTCAAGCCACTTTACAGAAGTCAAGTTAAGACTATATATACAACTTTCATTCTTTGAGTTTCTTCAAATTCGTGCTCTAAGGATATGAAAGACAGATCAAAATAAAAAGATGAAATTGAAACCAGAATTTCAACTTACCTTGATAACTTCTTTCCTTCTCCTCTTGTCTTCCCCTTTTTCTCCTCTTCTCTTATCATTTTCCTTTTTCTCCCTCTTCTAACCTTATGGATGACCTTCACTCTCAATTCTATTGCCTTTTTCATACGTTTTTCCTAGAAAATTCAAAGAAAGTCAAACTAATCTATGTGTCACCATTCCATTGGTCCATATGTTATACTTCTATTAGTATATATGTTATCCTTCTATTGGTCCATATGTTACTATTCTATTGGTCTATGTGTCACTTACTTTAGGCTTCATATGTCACTCATTTAAGCCTCCATATGTCACTAATTATAAGGCTACACATGTCACCAATTATAAGGCTACATATGTCATCATTTGTAAAGCTACATATGTCACCATTCTAAAGCGCCACATGTTACAAGTCTAAAGTGCCCTTTGTCACCTTAAGATGTTGCCATTAGTCACCTACAAAATCAGTCCACATGTCACTCCAAAATTGTTCCACTTATCACATAATCATTGGTCCATTTGTCAATCAACCAATGGTGCCAAATGTCATTCAAAGTTAGGCTTAATCATACTAATTTTCATATACCAACTTATCTTGCCACTTGACAATTTTCCTATTCCAAATGGCCATTTTAATACCCTAATTCTCTAATGGTATTAATTAATCTCAACTCACTAAGTATGATCCATTAACCAAAATTAAAGACATATGAAATTTACAATCATATCACAATTTCTAGTACATATACTTTCATGTATATGTAACATTTTAACTAGGGTACAATTTGGATCCTTACATAATAGCCTATTACAGTAAAGCATTTTCAGTAGGAAATCTCTCCAAGTTAGCATATGAGAAGGAGTTAATCGCTTTGGTATTAGCGGTGCATCATTGGCATCACTATTTTCTTGACAAGTCATTTATGGTTTATTCTAACTAGAAAAGTTTATGTCATCTATTGCAACAAAGGGTTACTACGACAGACCAACAATGTTGGATAGCTAAGGTTCTGGGCTATCACTTTGAAATCATTAATAAACCTAGGCCAGAAAACAAGACTGCAGATGCCTTGTCACGGGTTTATGAAGAGAGGGAGTTTAAGACCATCATTTCATATTCGCTTTGGGAAGAAGGCAAAACACTTCAGCAGGAGGTGTAGCAAGATCCAATATTGTGTAAAACTATACAAGATCTACAATAGGACCCCAACTCCTGACTTGGATTTTCATGGCATCAAGGGGTTCTTTTGTACAAAGGGTGATTGGTGATCTCAGCTTCATCCCTATTTATTCCACTCCTCCTAAGGGAATTTCATTCTTCCTCTATTGGAGGGCATTCAAGATATCTACACACCTATAGGAGAATCGCAGGCAATCTTTACTAGATCAGAATGAAGAAATGTATATAGCAGTTTGTTCAGTCTGTGACATATATCAAAGACAAAAATACGTTGCCACATCTCCTGAGGGACTGTTACAACCATTACCTATTCAAGATCAAATTTGGGAAGACATTTCCATGGATTTTATTACCGGGCTCCCTAAATCTAAAGGATATGATACAGTGCTGGTGGTGGTGGATAGGTTATCAAAATATGGTCATTTTATCCTATTGAAGCACTCTTATACAGCAAAAAATGTGGCTGAAGTGTTTGTCAAAGAATTTGTTCGCTTACATAGAGTACGACAATCTATTATCACTGATCGTGATCCATTGTTTATCAGTCATTTCTGGAGGGAGTTGTTTCGGATGCAAGGTATGATACTTAAAATGAGCTCTTCTTATCATCCTAAGACGAATGGACAAATAGAAATTCTCAATAGGTATTTGGATACATACTTGAAGTGTTTTGCTTCCGAACAATCACAGAACTGGTCTTATTGGATTTCGTGGGTAGAACTATGGTACAACACAAGTTTTCACATCTCTATAAGTTCAACCCCATTTAAGGTGATGTATGGGAGGAAACCACCCACACTAGTGAGGTATTTACAAGGAAAGACTAGAGTGGAGGCGGTGGCTAGAGAGTTAATGGATAGAGATGAAGCATTGAATCAACTAAAATATAATCTGAATAGGGCACAAGAACAAATAAAGAGGTATGCGGATAGAAAAAGAACTTTCCAATCTTTCTAAGTAGGAAAGTGGCTTTTCTTAAAGCTACATCCTCACAAACAACTCACTGTGGCCAGACGCATCAATCAAAAGCTATCAGCAAGGTACTTTGGTCCTTTTCAAATTCTGGAAAAATTGGGAGCAGTCACGTATAAGCTCAAACTATCCTCAATTCTAGAGCTCATCCAATATTCCATGTGTCTCAACTTAAGAAGGTCGTAGGCAATTATTCGGTAGAAGCCTCTTTGCTTGAAGGATTAGAAGTAGAATTGGAGGACATTGTGGAACTCAAAAGTGTTCTAGCCAACAGGAAAAAAACTAAGACCGGGGACTCAACACACCAATGGCTGGTCAAATGGAAGGGCAAACTGATGGAACAAGCTACGTGGGAGGATAAGTATGTGATCCATAGCCAATTTCCTCAATTCAGCCTTGAGGATATGGCTGCTCTTCTAGGGGAAGCAATGTAAGGACCAACATGTAAGAGGGTAATTTAGAAAATAGCAAGGATAACAGAAAAGGGAATAAACAATTAATATGGAAATTATACTCCAGGAGAAAGAACAGCGGACCAGAGATCAGATAGTTAGTAGCTGATGTGGCAAGTAGTTAGGCGTAATAGAATGGATCCTAACTTGGGGGTTTTAGGCTGAGAGAGGAGGGGAGAGAAGGGAGGTAAAAAAAAGGGAAGAATTTGTGACAGAAGGATAGTTAAGCCTTCTGAGGAGCATTCAGCTTTAGGTAGGGAAATATTAAATATCACCACTATAATGTTTTATAGTATTGCTATAATTCAATAATACCACGTACCTCTAGTATTCAAATACTAGAGTTCTAATAGAATTACCTTCCAGTAGGATCCCATTCAATATCGGTCTCCATAAAATGCTCTGTCGTTGTCATTGTGTCAAGTTCATCTACATTATAAAATTCCAGTTGTCCATTAAAACCTGTTAGCCCTGCAAGGATTATGAGGAGGCCAACAGGTCACCAAAAAAGAGCATTTGCTTGTTTGCCTTTCAGGTTAGCAACCTTAGAAACTCGGCCACTATTATGAGCAATCTTCATCGAGTAAAAGCTTACATCTGACCTTGAGCTATCACCATGAATAATTGCAAACCTATGATCCCAAGAAAAAGCGACAATATTGTCATTCTTATTGTCAAGCTCCAATACCTCAATAGTTATATCACGTTCTTTTATTCGGAAAAGCTCAAAGCCTGTGTATGTACTTTTCTTAGTTTTTGTATAGCAATCAACCTTTAAAGCAAGATAGTCTCCATTGCTTTGCTAGTACATTTTGCAATCACTAACATTAAAAAGATTCTTCTGTCTCAATTCCTCTTTGTTGGGAATTTGTATAAAGCTGACCTATATTTCACAATTTCATGGTGAGAAAACAAATTAGTAACTGCAAACTAAGAACAAACACCTATCCTAAAATTTACTCATCCTAGCAAGCTAGTTTCCACCACCAAGCTCAGGGACTAATAGAGCAATAATGGGATCACTAGGTAAGCAACTGAAGTCCATAATGTTTTCAACCTTTAAGGATTCCTTATCAACAAGACTAAAAGTCTCAGTTTTATAGACATAAATAATGTCTTTTACTTGTCTTCCTTTCCTCCACCCCACTTAGAAAAGACAAATATTGTCATTGGAAGAATGATAAGAGAGCTGAGTGCAAAGATGATTGTCTGGACAACCGCAATAAGTCAATAAAGTAAATAAAAAGAGCACCTAAAAATGAGCCAAGACACCTCTGTAACACCACCAGCCCCTCCAATTGCAAATTCATCAACATTTCCCCTAAATTCTCGCATCACTTTTCCACTTCTCACATTAAAAATGTTTATCACAATCCACTAACCAACAACATGAAGTTAGCAATGCCACATTAACATACAGAAAAATAATAATAAGAGACCTCACGTTTGCATCACGAGGATTGCTTAATTCATGGCTACTGTAGGTCACCAAATATTTCTCACCCGGGGCAAAATCAATGAGTTTAACCTTCAATTGATATCACCAAAGTCAAAAACCACCAAGTGGAGAAATAGCCCATACACAATCTTTAGCAAAATTATAAAGTAGAACCTGAGGATGAGCATATCTCATTAAGCGATCAAAGGAAGTTGCACCACCCCAGGCACTGCCCCCTGCCTGTGGACTGTCACAACGTAAGTCCCAAAAGGTAACCACTGAGAAAAACTCAGAGTCCAGAACTGTGAATATATATACATGTATGAGTCTTCAACATCAAATAGTAGATATAAGAACTCATCCAGACTTACTTTACAAATCATAAAGAGAAGTTTGCATAGGAAATTTAAGCATCTCTTCTCTCCCCATATGCCCATTTATGAGCTAGCTAGAGGGAAAAAAGAATCTAAACCAGAAGAAATATACAGAATCTGAACCAGCACAAATGACAAACTAGTCTCAATCTTTTTCTTCAGTTAGCCAGTGTTGAAGATTTTCCTATAAGGTAATAGTTAGTAGAGTGAAGAGCTGAATAACAATGAGTATATAGAAGATAGTAATGAAAACAAGATAAAAAGGAAATCCTTCTCCAACTATACGCTGAGACAAACAAAATTACTTAATGCCTTAGTCCTCCCACATTCCTCCTGTATATATCTGACACCTCCTCCAAGTTAGTTATTGCCCAAATATGCTACCCCTGCCCTATATAGTTACAGCCAGGAATAATCTAATATATGACTCAAGATTCTTTTTGTGCCTACTATAGATTAGCAAAGGTTTGCCAACATGGACATCACCGTCCATGTGAGGTGCTCTATCATTACTCCTCATCTTCAAACAGACCTTGGCCATAAGGTCTGACTATGGAAATTAACCCTGGAAGTCAGCACAGGACACGCAAGTCACCTCCTCTGGAGTTTGATTTCGCCATTGCACTAACAACTTATGGCATGGCTCTACATTACCTCCTAAATTTCGAACTATAACAATCTTCTCAGGTACAAATGTCTCTTCCACAGCAATTAGATCTTTAGGAAAAAGGTTGAAACAGGATGGTTTCCATAAGATTTTTTAAGCTAAGAGATGTGAATCGCCGGGTGAACTTTGGAGCCTTGGGGTAGTTCCAAGCGATAAACCATATTACTCAACTTTTGTAGGATAGTGTAAGGGACAAAATATTTGGATTGGAGTGTCCTATACACTGCATTAGATATAGTTCCTTGACGATGAGGACGTATTTGTCAAGAACACCTTATCCCCAACATCAAATTCGGTTGCCCTACAGTGCTTATTAACTGTTGCTATCATCTTGTCTTGTGATTATTAGCTGTTGCTATCATCCTCGCGTTGTGTTCAGCTACTACTGCTGCCACTTGGAGCTTGCCAGGCAAGAATTAATCCAAGGAAGGTAGAGCCTGTCCATAAACAACTTCAAATGTGTAGTGATTCCTGCACTCTGAAAATTGGTATTGTACCAATATTCAGCCCAATGAAGCCATTTGCCCCATGATTTAGGTTGTTCTGAACATAAACATCTCAAATATGTCTCTAAACACCTATTAAAACTTCAATTTGGCCATTTGTTTTAGGATGATAAGCTGTACTCATACTTAGAATAGTGCCCCAGCTCTTAAATAACTCTTTCTATAAGCAACTGATGAAAATGGGATCCCAATCGCTCATAATGGAATGAGGCACCCCATAGAGGTGAACAATTTCTTTGGTAAAGATGTCTGCCACAGTTTTTGTGATGTAAGGGTGGCACAAGCCAATGAAGTGGGTGGATTTACTTAAGCGGTCAACAATCACTAAGATTCTATCAACTAGAGATAACAATTATGGCTCCGCCCATTTTTAGCCCGACTTAGGCGGGCCACGAGCCGATAATGGCCTGCAACTATGGCCCCCCCATTTTTTCGAAATGACGTCATTTTGAATTTTTTCCTTTAAAAATAAATGGGCGGGCCATAGCTCGGGCCACGGGTTAGTCAGCCCGTCAGTGGGTCGGGCCACGGGCTGGCCTATCCCAGCCTGCGTGAGCCACGGATCACCCCGCAGGCCACTATGGGAGAGAGAGGGTAGGGCCGGCCTGAGGGCAAACCAGGCCCGGCCCGACCCATTGACATGTCTACTATCAATCCCATTGGATCTTAGTAACCTCGTGATGAAGTCAATGAATATGTCTTCCCAAACACTAGACGGAATAGGCAATGACTGAAGAAGACCAGCGGGAGAAAGTGTCTCATACTTGCTACGTTGGCACACCAAACATTCTGAAACAAATTTTTAGATGTGGCGCATCATGCCTATCCAGCGAACACTAGCTATTATCTGCTTATAAGTCTGATAAGCCCCAGAGTGGCCACCTTGGGGCGTGGAGTGAAATTCCTCCAACAAGCAAAGGATCTAAGAAGAATTGGCTGGAATGACCAATTTGCCGAGTCTATAAATTATGCCCTGTACCACATAATACTTTAGATACTTGGTTGGAGTCTGCTCAATCAACCCCCATAGTTTCTACAATCTGGCATCCGCAAGGATCTCTTTATCCAGCTCGCCCCACTACACCTAATAAAGAATTGTAGCTGCCAAAATATGTAATTCCTCACGTTGCTTGGACAAGGAATCTATCGCACAATTTAGTGGCCCTACTTTGTACTAGATGTCAAAATCATATCCCAAAAGCTTAGCAATCCAATGTTGTTGGGTGGGCATGATGACCTGTTGTTGTAACAGATAGCGCAGACTTCTGTGATCAGTCTTGACCAGAAATTTTCGACCCACCAAATAAGGTCGCCAGTGCTTAATGGCCATCACCAAGGCCATTAGCTCTTTCTCATAAACTAGTTTGGTGAGGTCCTGTTAACGATTATAACAATATCCTTAATGATAAGGATAATCTAATTGTAGATAAGCCTTTGTTAGTTTATTCTAGAAAGAATAAAGAAAATTAGTTACGACAACCTTCCCCTTATTCGGCTACAAAGACTATAAGAAGCAAGGGGGAGTTTAGTTAGGCTTCCTTTTTCTTTGATAATTAGATGTCGGCTCTTTAGCTGGGAGTAGAATCCTTATTATACTATTATCTTTATTTGTTATTTCTACAATTCAATAAAAGTCTATCTCTATTCTTTTGTTCTACGTCTTCTCTAGCTTTTAAACTCATCAATTTGGTGTGGTAAACGTGGAACAAACTTAAGATCATGATCAACACACGAATGGACAGTCGCATAGAAACGATGGAAAGGAGCCTTGGGACATTGGAACAGAAAGTCGGGAGTATGGGTACTGAGATGGCAAAGAGTAGCCAACAGCTGGCTGAGAACCGACAACAACTAGAAGAAATAAAGAATCTCTTGAAAACAGCACTTAGAGGAAAAACACTGGAAGACAGTGGAGGCAGCTCGACCACCTCAGCCGAAGCAGCTTCAGTTGTACCTGCTAGCATCACCACTGCCAGTAGTGTGCAACCACAAAATTGATTTATTTCATTAGACGATGTTCAAATATCTGCGAAAAAATTGAGCTACCAAATTTCAACGGAACTAATCCCTTGGGATGGGTTTGTCGTGCTGAATAGTACTTCTCGATCCAGCGCACCCTAGACGAGATGAAGGTCAGGCTTGCCTTAGTCTGCATGGAAGGGCACGCGTTACACTGGATGACATGGTTACAGGATCGAAGGGTTTTGTCTAGCTGGGAGGATGTGAAGAACGAAGTGCTCACTCGTTTTAGCGATGCCTTGGCCAATAATCCCTATGAAGCCTTAGCCGCAGTAAGACAAAATGGTCCATTGAAGATTATATTTGGGAGTTTGTCTCAAAATTAGCCCAGATTTGTACGTGGCTGGAAGAAGCAGTCGTCGGCCAATTTCTGAATGGTCTCAAGGAAGAAATTCGAGTACACATCCGCTCGCACGAAATAATCGATCTATATCATACCATAGAGCTATCCCAAGAAATCGAATACGAGCTTGAGATTTTGTCGAGGAAGAAACCACTGCTATTGGACTCCAAGAAAGATGGTTTAGGCTTGGCATTCGGGCTGGATCAATGGTTGGAACCAAACCAGGTGGAGTGCCTTCTCTACCTCCTAGTAGCACATATCCTGCTCGACCATTTAGTATAACCTAACTCGACCCCACATCAGTTCACAGATCTTTCTCTCCCACCAGTCCCACATTATCCAGTACAGGGGGTAGTAGAGGCTTACATCGATATACACCAAAGGAATTTTAAGACCTTTGTGCCAAAGGTCTTTGTTTCCGTCGATATAACAAGCAGCTCGAAGTTATGGACGAGATGCTGGCAGGCGACACAGTAATAACGGAAGGACAATGTATGCAATTAGAATTACCATGCTTTTCAATGGGCAGCTCGAATTTGGGTCACACTATGAAACTATGGGGTAATATTGGGGAACTTGCGGTTGTAGTTATGATCGACAGCATAGCAAGTCACTGTTTCATGTCTTAGAGGATAGCTGAGCAACTAGGACTTCAGATTGAACCTACAGCTAGAATTGGAGTCAAATTAGGTTATGGGAATCAGAAGGAAACTGACGACTATTGTCCAGCAGTACCAGTTATGATAACCGACATATCGGTAACTGTAAATTGTTTTTTATTTCCCTTGGGTGGTGTTGACTAAATTTTAGGGGTCACCTGGCTGCAAACATTAGGTAAGGTTAAGGCTAATTAGAAGAATATGATAATGGAATTTTCGTTGGGGGATCAGACTATTTGTCTTGTGGGAGATAGTTCCTTAACGAATTCTTTAGCATCGATGCGTTCCTTATACAAGAAACAGAATGCAGCATATAGGTTAATTATTTGGCATGCGTCAATATTGACTATAGAAGAAGATCAATCTAGCATTTCTGCAGCTTCAATAATTATTATCTCAATATGAAGTCATTTTCAAAGAACCTACAAGCCTACCACCCAGCATAATAGTTGACCATCAAATTCCTTGATTACCAGGTGTAACAGCAGTCAATGTTAGGTCGTATCGTTATAGCCATGGGCAAAAGGATGAGATTGAATGTCACGTTGTAGACATGATCACTATAGGCATTATTCAGCCTCGTTCGAGTCCATTTTCAAGCCCGGTCCTCCTTTTACGGAAGAAGGATAGCAGTTGGCGATTTTACGTTGACTGCCACGAACTCAATAAGGCCACAGAAGCTGATAGATATCTGATTCTAGTCATCCAAGAGCTCTTGGATGAACATAACGGGGCAAAATTTTTTAGCAAGATTGACTTACGATCCGGTTATCATCAGATAAGAGTACGAGAGGAAGACATACCAAAAATTGCATTTCAAACCCACTTCGGACATTATGAATTTTGGGTAATGCCTTTCGGCTTGACTAAAGCACCTTTTACCTTTCAAGAAGCCATGAATGACTTGTTTAGGCCTTCCTCCGTCGCTATGTCCTGGTATTCTCAACATTTTAATTTACAGCAGTAGTTGGGAGGAGCATATGATTCACTTGGAAGTTGTGCTAGAAAGGCTTGCAACAAATCAGTTCACGGCAAACATAAAGAAAAGTAGTTTTGGACGTACTGTGATTGAATACTTGAGGCATCTGGTGTCGGCTAAAGGCGTGTCTATGGATCCTTCAAAAGTCACCAGTGTTTTACAATGGCCTACTCCAAAGTCAATCGAAGCAGTTCGAGCATTCCTAGGACTAACAGGCTCTTACAAACGGTTTATCCGTGGCTATGGTCAGATTGCTCAACCCTTAACCAACTTGCTAAAAAAGGAAGCTGCAGGAAAATGGCATTCACCAAATGAGGCACAGACAGCTTTTGATACTCTTAAACAAGCCATTACCACTACTCCAGTATTATCCATACTTGATTTTCCAAAGAATTTACAATAGAATGCGATGCTTCTGGGAGTGGTGTAGGAGCTATTTTGATGCAAGCTAACCAGCCTATTGCATATTTCAGTGAGGTGCTTACTCCCAGACACCTTGCCAAGGCTGCATATGAAAAAGAACTCATGGCCCTAGTGTTAGCTATAAAATCTTGTAGGGAGAAAATTTAAAGTGCGAACTGACCATAGCAGTCTCCGCCATCTATTGCAACAACATATCACTACTCCTATACAACAAAATTGGGTGGCTAAACTACTAGGATATGAATTCAACATTGAATACAAACTAGGCAACCTCAATCGAGCAGCCGATTCCTTATCATGTCGAAACGAAGACGTCGAGTGCGCAGCAATATCAATACCTTGCTAGCTACAGTGGGAAGAATTAGATCACGAAATCCAGCAAGATCACACCAATCAACAACTTAAAAGTCAGGCGGAGCAGTCCCCAGGTACCTTCTCAAATTACAAAATTATTCATGGCAGACTTTTTCATAAAGGTCGACTATTTCTCCCTTCAGATTCTGCCTGGATACCTAAACTAATTGAAGAATTCCATGCCACTCCTTAAGGCGGACACTCCGGCGCCTTCAGAACATATCGCAGATTAGCAGCCAATGTTTATTGGCCTGGAATAATGAAAAAGATCCAGCAATATGTAGCTGAGTGTTTGATTTGTCAACAAAACAAATATGAGACGATGTCACCAGTGGGGTTCTTACAACCACTTCTGCTACTGCGACAGGTTTGCTATGATATTTCTATGGACTTTATAATTGGACTGCCTAAATCACATGGTTTCGATTGCATATTGGTTGTAGTAGACAGACTTAGCAAATATGCACATTATATTGGTCTGAAACACCCTTACACAACTAGAATGGTAGATGATCATTTCGCTAGGGAAATTGTACGCTTACATGGTGTCCCTCAAAGTATTGTCAGTGATAGAGATACATTGTTTATGAGTTGTTTTTGGAAATAATTTTTCAGGATATGGGGAACTCAATTGAAGATGAGAACGGCCTATCATCTAGAAACGGATGGGCAAACTAAAGTGTTAAATTGTTGCTTGGAAACATATTTAAGGTGTTTTTCTTTAGAGCAACCAAAAGGTGGGGAAAGTGGTTACATTGGACGAAATATTGGTACAACACCAATTTTCAAGATGTAGCCCGAACCACACCTTTTGAAATTGTTTATGGCTGACCAGCTCTTACATTGGTACAGTTCCTCTCGAAAGAGTTTAAGATTGTTGTCGTGGCATAGGAACATTAAGACAGAGCTGAGATTATTCGTCAACTTCAATATAATTTGGTGAAGGAGCAACAAGGGAAGACTAGCGTAACCAATAAACATCGACAAAATGTGGAATTTAATAAAGGCAATTTGGTATTTTTTGAAGGCCAGACCTCATCGCTAGTCGTCAATAAAACAAAGAGTTTATAGTAAACTCAATCCAAGGTATTATGGGCCATTCAAAATCCTAAAAAAGTAAAGTCGTGTGGCCTATCACATCACCTTGCCAGCGAAATCCCGAATTCATCCTGTCTTCCATATATCTCAACTGAAGCGTGCTGTAGGAAACCATCCAGTGGAGACTACCCTGCCCGGCGAATTAGCTATTGATGAGGATCCTTATTATCTTATGACATCCTACAGTCAAAGCGTTTGGGAGAAGGATCTGTTCCTTGTCACCAAGTCTTAGTTCAATTGCAAAACAAAAATCCTGAAGAAGCTTCATGGCTGACTTGTGCAGATTTCAGGGTTCAGTTTCCTGACTCTAACCTTGTGGATAAGTTTTGTTCAAAGAGGGGGAGAATTGTTAGGGATAACAACAATATCCTTAATGATAAGGATAATCTAATTGTAGATAAGCCTTTGTTAGTTTATTCTAGAAAGAATAAAGAAAATTAGTTACGACAGCCTTACCCTTATTCTGCTGCAGAGACTATAAGAAGCAAGAGGGAGTTTAGTTAGGCATCCTTTTTCTTTGATAATTAGACGTCGGCTCTTTA
>JAOQMS010000179.1:16019262-16037130 GCA_027563885.1 Erythroxylum longipes
CCCCCCCTTTCACATGAAATTGGTACTCATAAGCCTCTTCTAATTCACATCGTCAAGTTACCAATAGATGATGAGGCTCCCTCCTTTGAAGCATGTTTAATTCTATTATAGATTCTCATATTAACATACTTAAGGCTTAGGTTACCTTACTTTAAAGTAAAATTTAATCACTTAGAGATAACATTGATGACTTATTGCATATCTAAGATCATATTAAGGACATATTCTCATTGATTGCTTCTCAATTTCCTCTATTAGATGCTTGATTTCCTTTTTGATGCTTTCAGAAATGGGAAGAGAGCATTAGTGATATTAGATTGGAGCAATTATTGTATTTATAATGATTGATTATTATATTGATTAGGAGTTATTATATTTAGGGGGAGTTAGTTTACTTTCATTAATTTTATTTATACGTAATTTGACTTTATATTTATATTTAATAGTTGATTTTAGATGTACATTGACACTACACTTAGTCCTAATGGTTAATTTCATTGCACTAAAATTATGTTCTTATTTTGCTTGATGATATTTGTATAAGAATGACAATTGGTCAACTTTTTAGCATTTATGATATATTTGTGATGTATTAATTAAAGGAAAGTAAAATATTCGTGTTACTTTGATATTGAGAGTTCATTATTGTCTTTTTAGATATTGAGAGTTCATTATTGTCTTTTTAGTATCATATATTTTGTTATTATGAGAAAAAGAGAAGATTATTAAACTAAGAGAAGTCACAATCTATGTTTTGATCACAATAAAGCATGTTCTTTTACTACAGATTTATTCATTGATGTTTTGGAAAAGGGGAACTTTTTATGGAGACTAAATGCATTCAAGTCAAGAAGAAGATCAAGATTGAAAAAGATCAAAGTACAACAAGTATAAGAATTTACTTATAATCAATGTTTTAAAAATTAGACCAAAAATTAAACTAACAAAACAAAAGGTTTAAGATTTAAAAGGTTCAACTAATATTAGACCATTATAAAACTAGTTATATATTGAATAAAATTAAAGAATTTAAAAATATTATTAAAGGAGCTTGCCTTTAATTTAAAGTTTAATTAAAAAGGAGACTTTTCAATCAAAATTTATTGGTTTATTTTGGTTTATAAAAATTGATTAGTTATGAAAGTCGATTGATTAATTAGCAAACCAGTCAGTTTTTATTAAAATATTATTAAAGTAAGTAAAACTAGAAAGTTGAAAATTGAATCGAAAATTTGGTCAGTTCAAAATTTTTATAATTGTATTAGACAAACTAATTTGATTTTGTAATCATTGTTTATAACCTTTCTTGTATCTCTTACTTGCTTATTGTAATACTTTAGGGTTTTTATGTGTAATTATTTCATGTTTTGAACTTAATACAAACATCTTTTCTTTTGTTAAGAGAAATTAAGGTTTGGATTTTCTTGAAAATCCATTGATCTTTAAAATACTCTTTGATAAAATTTGTCCTAAAAGAATGTGGTTTGATCTTTGAAAGAACTTAGAAAATTCTTTGAAAACCTATTTTCAAACTTACTGGTTGACTAGTATATCCGCGTGGTTAACTAATATGTTGTTTCTAAAGACATTGGTTGACCATTCGTAGGTGTGGTTGACCAATATGTCAAAAAACTTCCAAAAAATTATGTTCATTAAGTTTGTATGTGACATTAGTCAATATATTGGTTGACCAATGTGCCAGATTGGTACACTAATATTACTATTACTAGTCATTACAATGGCTAGTTTTTATATCTAAACATTTTGGAGTTAGTATGTGTATAATTTTGGTTATCAAACATTTTATGAAATTTGGGGGATATAACAACACATTAACAAGATTTTTTAAGCATTTCAAGCAGTCATTTACTAGTTGTGAAGTGAATGAGAGCCTTTGAGAATTAAAGTGAGCAAGAAAAATTTATTTGATTTTTAAACATCAATTTTGGTTAGCATTCTTGTATTTTGAGTGTATTAAAAAGTATTGATGCTTGTTTTCACCCTTGAAGAAAGATTGTACAAGGTTTCCTCTTTATTGATTAAGAATTATTGTAAGAAAGGTCTTCTTCTCCTAGTTGAAAGAAGATATTAGTGGAATCCTAAGAAAGACTTGGGGAGTAGATGTAAGCAAGGTTTATTAACCATTATAAAATTAGTTAGCAATCTCTATTCCTTATACTCTTACTTCCTAACTTGATTGATTGATTAAGCTTGTTCAAATTGCCATTACATTTCATCATTCATTTGCAAGTCTTTTAAGGGTCTTTACTAAATTACAAAAGTTTTCATAAAAGTCACTAGCACCCAATCACTTCCCTCTTGAGTGCCATTAAGGACTAACACTTAGTATAATATTCTCAACCATTATTATATCCTATGATCGTAATCCTTTTGTCCTTTCAATTCTCCGCTTCTACTTTGAACTTAAAGGCATCTATTGTGTCTAACTTCTTATGTAAAAGATAAAGATACATAAACCTTAAATAGTCATCTATAAATAAGTACAAATATTAAAGAGTAGAAAATGATCCATATATATCAATAATCTCCCCACTTTTAATTTCTTCCAATTTTTATAAATAATAAAAAGCATAAAATAGGTTTTGGTTTTCTATTTTTGATAATTGATTTCATTGTTAACTAAATAAACTTATTTAAAAATTAAATAGTAAATAATGATTATGACTAATATAATTTAGTTAGTCAATGACTATTTAATAAATATATACTAAATTTAAAATATCTTAAAATTCATAATTTCAAAATAATTATTTATCAAATAATATTATTTTGGAAATTAAAATTTTAATTTAATGATAATAATCCAATTTTAAAATTTTAAAAATTTCAGTTATTTGTTTTTAATAAAATATGATAAATTTATTACAAGAATTATATAAATAAAATTTATATATAATATAATATTAATTAATTATTTTCTTTATTTCAAAATTTATTCATTATTTTGTTATTGTATAAATATATTGATATTAACTAAGTTGTTTTGTTTTGTTTGAAAAAGTTAAGCCAAATTTTAAAAATTAAATCGAAAATCATAGTAAAAAATAAAGAAATGAAGTGAACCCTATCAAGATCAACTCAATTATTCAGATTAATTGCACTGGGCCAAGGTAGGTGTTACAAAAGTTTTCCTTCAAGCACCAACTTATCCGCTAGTTGCGCCAACCCCTTTATACGACAATCTCACTTAGGTTCGTTAAAGCAAGATTCAGCCTTGTCTCGTGATCGTCAACCAACCTACTTGTTCTCGAACGTCTCGCGACCCTCACAGTGTTTCACTCTCACACCCTTATAAGAAAACTATGAAAGAACTAAATATTCATGGCAACAATAAGAACAAGAAAGAGATACAACAAATGCCAACCTTTATTACTTCCCTCAAAGTATATAAAGGATGCTCTCTCAATCTCTGTGTCTCCCACACTCACTTCTTCTTCTTGAGAAGAGCAAGGCTCAAATGAGCATTTTATAAATAGCTCCAGAATACTAACTTAGAATCCTAATAAAACTCTACTAGCTAAGATCATAATCTTATCCTTATCAGAATGCATCAAATGACATCCCCATCCAATTAGGACTCTATCTAATAGGATGAAGTTACATCATAATAAAAAGATAAAAGATTGCATATAAAATATTGCATCTATCTAGGAATGATCTATCCATATCGACAAGGATCTCCTCTATCTTCAAATGATCCTTCCACATGGTCTTTATCTCTTAAAGTTGATATTCATCCACTGTGATCTTATTCGCCACATCATCCTAGATCTCCTTATCTCTATCCATTAATGATCAGTCATCCAAGCTAATAGCACACTAATTCATCCAATGCTTTCCCATACCAACTTCATTATCCATGGTCCGTCCATTTGAGCACACGCTAAGTTCTTAGTCCATTAAAAACCCATACTTAGTCAAGTCAACTCATACAAGGTCCGAAACTCTTCCAAAACTTATACCATGCTTGATCTATTTGCTAAGTTACCTTGGAACTCTCGAATATTCCCGTCATGAATGTGATCCAGCTAGCCTTCTACTCGATGTCCATCTTAAGCCTTCTTTTGGTCTCACATCCAAATCTTACATCTTGTCGAAGGTTTCCACCAATGTGTACTAATGCATGCTAACGCTTGACATTGCCCCTTTTTCTCCTTGCCTTCTCACAAGTATTTTCCTTGTTTCTTTGTTTTACATGTTGAATATTGGTTAAGGCTCTCCAATGCCTATATGACCCTGCTATCTAGGACTTAGGGGTCTAACATTAGGCCTTAATGTAATTAATAATATAGAACGACAAAATATAAGTCCTAACTTTAGGAAGGATTGGGCAAATTTTAGGCTATTAACTCTGCAAATTGTTTTTGAGGTGATATGTGCTTAATTGATTATGAATTTATTCCATCACACTTAGTGATTATAGTTATAAAATTATTTATGATACTCACTTTGACTTATATGTGACTTTAGGCACAATTCGGAAGCAAAGAAGTTAAAGTTAGTCAAAAGCACGATATTTGGGCCATTTTCTGAAGATTTACATTCACTTATTTTCTTGGAGCAAGAAGAAGATTAGAGTAAATAAAGACAAGAAATCAAAACACAAAGAAAATGAATTAAAGTTACTTATGGCTATACATGTCCTATGCAAGAACATGAGTTTAAATTTAATGAAAAAGCATTTGGATTAATTGTTAAAGCAAAGAAGGCAACAACAATTGAAGCCAAATCATGTAGCATGTAGCAGATGATTAATATGGCAGTGCACAAGCCAACAAAAAGAAGTAAGCAAAACAACTTAATATGGCAGCGCATACGCCAACAACAAGAAGTAAGCAAAACGACGTGTAAGAGGAGCAACAGTCCATACTAAAACACAGCCATTTGGCAATGAAAGAAATGTAGACATAATTTGCATTTATGTAGTTTTGGGAGAGACTCATGAAGGGCTAGACGTCCTGATGCCAATTCAGAGGCGACATTGACACCGACAACCTGGGTTAAGTGTATTTCACTATTTTTATTGTTTCTTTCTCTCATTAGGAATTGATTGTTGTATCTGATACATATGGATTTGGGTTTTGTATATAAATAATCATATTTCTCGTTTTCGTTCAATTATTTGTGTAGGAATCCAATGGGTATTATGAAAAGATAATTTGAATGTGTTCCTTAGATCGTTTTATTATAAACTCATTGCTAGAATTTTGATATAATTCGTAATTGTTATATTTTACATTCGTTGGAAGCAACTAATGATTTGTAATCATTAGGGATAATATAACCTAGGTTAAATTAATCATTTTTTATAACTCGTAATGTTACTACCCAATTGAATCTAGAGATCATATCCTAGGTTATTCGGTAGTTAGATTTAATTAACGATAGTATCTTAATTAAACAATACCTAAGGAAAAACTTGGGTTAATTACTAACCTACAATTAATAGTCTCTAGGAGAGGTTTAAGAACAACAAATCAAACAAATAGGTTTAATTAGGTTGTAGGCTAAGATTGAACCAAAGAACTGGCTCCTTACCGAATTCTTTACTTTTATCGTTTTTCATATGTTTTCTTTAATTTGTTTTTATTAGTCTAATTTCATTTTTTTTTTGAAAAATCCAAAACCCTTAAACACCAGTTAATTTCATTTCAGAAACTTTACATAAACTCTTTGTAGGATTGACCTAGACTCACCATTGCTATAATAGTAGGTCTAGTTATTTTATTTTGACTATAATTACGACGTGCTGTCAATTTTGGCACCGTTACTGGGGAGTGCGGTGTTTAGTTTTTTTTTTTAATTTTAATTGGTGTTTTGTACATATTTGTTTGCAATTTGTTTCTTTTAAGTTCTTTCTTGGTCTTTTTACTTTTTGTTTCGTGTTAGTGATTTAAATTTTTTAAAAAAATTATTCATAGACGGAAGTAATTTCTTTCGTAACTCATACTCTCAATCCTATAACAATATTTTGACTGATCAACCTAACCTTAGTTATGGATGCGATAATCAACATAATTACTTCCCTGATAGTTTGTAGAATGCACAATAATTCTCGTACATACCAGAAGTTTCTTATTACAACTCGGGTACACCTATGGATGACTATATCAAGATCTATAATGCTACCCATCTTCAATTTCAGCATGGTATGCAACAACTTCAAGAGAGTATGCAGTAAAATACTCTACAATTCTAGAAGGATGGAGAGCAATTTTTGCAAAATACATGGTCTAGCGCCCAAGATTTTGAAAGCCAACATGATTTAAGTATATCTCTTGACAAATTTATCAAGACCTCTACTACTAACGATCTTGAGCAGTTTCAATAGAGTACGCTCCAGTTTAATTAGAGTATGTAGTATCAATTACAACCGGGTTTACAATAAATCTAGTAAGGAAATAAAGCAAGCATATAGAATATGGAATGATAAATGGGTTAAATGATGGAAACTCTCGATCGCATAGAATCGTCAAGCAAAGAGGAGCAGTCATATCAACCTGAAGTGTACCCAATGGACATTAGTGTGGAAACCTTACAGAATGATGAAGAGCTTGAAAATTTTGAGGGCAATACTCAAGGAATTGTGTGTGAAGAAAAAGTTAAGGAGGAGGTCGATGTAGAATATAATACATCATTTAGCTTGGAGGTAAGTACTGCGTTCGTAATTATTGTTAATATTAACTCTTCACCTTTACGTAACAGGTTGGAAGAATTAAACGAAGAAGAAAAATTCAATGATTCATTTGAATTATTTCCAGAGTGCATGGACTCTGTCAAGATTGAAAGTCAAAGGATAGGAAATGCTGAATAGGAACAATTATCAACCAAGACCCTATCTAAAAGAACCTCATGTACTACATGTGTCACTATAAGATCATAATTTTTTCATGTGAGGGAAATATATAGTTGAGCCAATGACCCTAAACCAAGGCGATTCTTGGGCGGCAACCTAAGGCAAGTATAGTTTTTTTCCTTTACTTTTTCGCACTAGTTATAATATGCATGTGTGTTTTAATGTTGGTGCGTTTCTTGCTTGTTTTAAATTTTCAATAAAATAAGAGAGAATAAAACAAACAATTATTTTCTCATGAGTAGAGAATAAAATGACTAGAGAATTTCATAGCACCTCTAGCATGTACTTTTGCTCTTGCGGTTAGTCGATATGCATTATCTTTAGAAGAGTAGTGATTAGTGGTACACAAAGTCTGTGAGATTTTGAGCCTTATTAGGCTGACACATCCATTTCAGTCTCATTGTCTTTTGATAATGTGTGACCTTCATAACATATACATCCTAATTTTGCATTTAATGTATATTCAAGATCATATTTTCATCACATGCATTAACATGGAAATGATTAGGCATTCTTTGTTTTATCGAACTACATTAGCCAAATAGTCTACCCATTATATGATTTTCCTTTTGATAAGCCCTTTTGAGCTTTATACCTTTCTTTTTGTATAAACAACATTAAATGCTTTTAAACTTAACCAAATGTCTTACCCAAGCTATAAAGCTAGTGGAATATTTGCGATTATTGATGATTATGGGATGTACTAAAGTATAAGTGTGGCGTATGCATATGTGTGGGTTAGTTATAATGATTGGGATGTTTTGTTATGTCTTATCCATGAAATTCCCATATTAATGTAGTTTCTTTTAATGTTATATATATATATATATATATATATATATATAAGCAAAAGAAAAAAAAAGAAAGAGAAAAAGAAAAAAGAAAAAAAAGGAAAAATGTTTAAATAAATGTATCAAAGAGGAATTGCATATGTGTTGAAAAGTTGTTTATGATTAATGCGTCCTCCTAAAGTTGTAATGAATGTGTTATTGGAGTATGTTGAATATGAGATAGATATTGGCTTGGAAGGCTAACTCTTTGTGGTTTTACTGTATTGTCATCAATTATATGAGCGATCCCTTCGAATTGGTATATGTGGTTTGTGTGTAAGAGCTAAATTAGTTTGTGAAATATAAATGTTGCATTTGTCATATCTAACGGTACCCAGTTTTTGATGAGTGTTAACTTGTGCACTTGATGTCATATTGAGTGTTGCTTTATTTCACTAGCTTAATGGCTTTCAAGTTACTTGATCCAACACATCTCGCCTTACCTTTACCCACATTGCAACCTTGGAAAGTCCTTTGATTCATTATTTTGCATGTGAACCTTAGTGATGGAGAAATGAAATGATATGCAAAGTTGTGGAATGACATGATCATGAATGATGTTGAGTGTACCTACGGATATATTTTAGTTAAACATATTTTCTCAGTCTACCATTACATTGCTAAGTTTTTAAAGGTATTGAATGTTGATTGATCATGAATAAAAGCTTGGAATGTTGATTTCTTGCTATGATTTTTGAAAGTCTTTCATTTTTGGTTATGATTATGTATTCTTGAAAAATATAGGAATTGAGTAAATGTTTCGGGTCTTTAAGCTTAATTTTGATGTTTTGCCTAAGGATGACCAGAAGCTAGGTGTGGGGGAAATTAATATGTGTTTAATTAATTATTAATATATTCCATAAAACTTAGTGATTATAGCTATAAAATTGCTATAAGTACTTATTTTGACTCATATGTGACTTTAAGTACAATTCGGAAGCAAATAAGTTAAAGTGAGTTGAAAGCACGATATTTAGGTCATTTTCTGAAGATTTATATTCACTTGTTTTCTTGGAACAAGAAGAAGATTAGAGTAAATAAAGACAAGAAGAAGACAAGAAATGAAAACACAAAGAAGATGAATTAAAGTTGCTCATAGCTATGCATGTCCCATGCAAGAACGTGAGTTCAAATTTAATGGAAAGCATTTGGATTAATTAGTAAAGCAAAGAAAGCAACAATAATTGAAGTCAAATAATGTATTATGCAGCAAATGACCAATACGGTCGTGCATAAGCCAACAACAAGAAGCAAGCAAAACGATGTGCAAGAGGAGCAGTAGTCCACGACAAAACACAATCGTTTGGCAATGAAAGAAACACAAATATTGTTTGTGTTTTACGCAAATGTTTATGTTTCATGCAGACGTTATGCCTGAAACATAGATGCAGACGTTATACTTGAAACACAGACGTTTGTCTAGGGTTTTAAGGCTATTTGGAAATAAAAAGGGAACAGTAGAGTGGACCACAAATTAATTAGAAAAATATAGAGTAGCGTAGGACAAGAGAGTGGAGGCGTCGTAGAGAGAACCGTGGGTATTCTTCGGTTGGGGGTTGTTTAATGGGGGCTGAAGCATTTTTTTATGAGAGACCTATAAAAGGCTAGACATCCCGACACAGTTTCGGAGGCGACATCAACGCCGACGACCCAGGTTAAGTTTATTTTACTATTTTTGTTGTTTCTTTCCCTTATTAGGAAATTGATTGTGTTATCCGATGCATATGGATTTAGCTTTCGTATATAAATGATCATATTTCTCATTTTTGTTCAATTATTTCTGTATGAATCCATTTGTTACTGTGAAAAGATGATTTTAATTCGTTCATTGGATCGTTTTATTACAAACTCATTGCTAAAATTTTGATATGATCTGTAATTGTTATATTTGAAATTCGTTGGTAACGACTAATGATTTGTAATCATTAGAGATAACATAACCTAGGTTAAATGATGCATCATATGTGATTGTTGCCTTGATGAATCAGTTTTTCTAATTCATAATGGGACTACCCAATTGAATTTAGAGATCGTATCCTAGGTTATTTAGTGTTAAGTTTAATTAACGATCGTATCTTGATTAAACAATACCTAAGGGAAAACTCGGGTTAATTATTAACCCATGATTAATAGTTTCTAGGAGAAGTTTAAGAACAACAAATCAAAGAAATATGTTTATTTAGAGTATAGGCCGAGATTGAACCAAAAAATCGGGTCCCTACCAAATTCTCCACTTTTATCATTTTCACATATTTTCTTTAATTTATTTTTATTAGTCTAGTTTTATTTTATTTTCTTGCTTGAAAAATTCAAAACGCCTAAACACCAATTAATTTCATTTCAGAAACTTTACACGCATTCTCTATGGGATTAACCTAGTTTTACCACTGTTATAGTAGTAGGCCTAGTTATTTTATTTTAACTAGCGCTACAATACTCTGGCCTGTGGGTAGACTAGAAATTAAAAAAAAAAAAAGAATATCCACTGTGCTTTGTGTGGATTGCAACGGTGGTGTTATTTTCTCGACGTCATCTTAATGAATATCAAAGGCCACCTAACGTAATTTTATTTTTCAAGGTCAAGTTACAAGACAAGGACCATAAAAAAAAGGACCAAAGGTTAAAGTAGTGCTTGTTTGTCCCTTGACAAACTCCAAATGAAAATTTTCTACGTTTTTTAAAATTTTGATATATTACTTGTATAGTGGGAATGCAATTGTTTGATGTGTGGACTGGACATATTCTCCGGAGACACCGCAGTCTCATGTGCATGAACAAGTAGAGTGGCGATTGATATGCTTTTGCTCCCACTAAACCTGATAAATTAAATAATAATAATTTAGTTTTTTGACATTTAACTCAATTATTTAAAAGTTTACAGTCCCATGATCTTTTTCTCTACAATAATCAAGCTTCTAGTTTTTCAAAAAAGAGAATCATATCTATTTGATTAAGACTGGGGACAGGGGACAGAAGAAAGGGAATCATCCACGTTAACTTGCTTATAAATATTTTTAATCAAACACTTGATACCCTAATTAGAGAATTAACAACCTATAATGTTGATCTAAGGGTTAAGATACTTTATTTTTCGGTTTAGTGATTAGGCGTTGTGAGGATTAATGGATAGTTTTCTCTCTTTTTTATTTGCATTTCACATAAATAATTATTAGTTAGTAGTATTTACTTGGCTTGAAATTAGTCATTTATTTACCAAACGCTTTTCTTCTTCTATACAATTCTGCCTTTTTCAAACTCTTTAAAGAATAGCGGATGTACTTGTTAACTATCCGGTCCCAAATGAAAAGATTCTGCTCCCTAAGATCAAGAAATAGGCTCTTTCTTTCTATAAGAACATGAGAAGCAAGCATTTTTCCCTCTTCCATTCCCTATTCTCATCCTCGCAAACAAGAGGAAAAGAACAGCTACCATACATCATTAAACACACAACCCTGATTCTCTTTTTCATAAAACATGATTACTGGTAAAGATATCTACGATGTTCTTGCTGCCATTGTACCCCTGTACGTTGCTATGATATTAGCTTATGGCTCGGTGAGGTGGTGGAAGATTTTCACGCCAGAACAATGCTCTGGGATCAATCGTTTCGTCGCAATTTTTGCTGTTCCTCTACTTTCATTCCATTTCATCTCTTCCAATGACCCTTTTGCAATGAACTATCGTTTCATTGCCGCAGATTCTCTGCAAAAAGTCGTCATTCTTGGAGCTCTCTTTCTATGGCAAGTTTTCAGTAACAGTGGAGGCTTGGAGTGGATGATCACTCTTTTCTCATTGTCAACTCTGCCCAATACACTTGTCATGGGAATCCCTCTTTTGAAAGCCATGTATGGAGATTTTTCAGGCAACCTTATGGTACAAATTGTTGTTTTACAGAGTGTAATATGGTACACTCTTATGCTCTTCATGTTTGAGTACAGAGGAGCTAAGCTACTCATCTCTGAGCAATTCCCGGAGACCGCTGGTTCTATTACCAGCTTCAGAGTTGATTCTGATGTTGTGTCCCTCAACGGCAGAGAACCTTTACAAGCTGATGCAGAGATTGGTGACGACGGTAAGCTCCACGTGGTGGTGCGAAGATCAAGTGCATCTTCAATAGTTTCCTCATTCAAGTCTCATGGTCTCAACTCATTAACGTCAATGACACCAAGAGCTTCGAATCTCACTGGTGTGGAGATCTACTCAGTACAATCTTCACGAGAACCAACCCCTAGAGCTTCGAGCTTTAACCAGAATGATTTCTACGCCATGTTCGCTAGCAAAGCTCCAAGCCCGAAACATGGATACACAAACACCTTCCAAGGTGGTATTGGCGACGTTTACTCACTGCAATCATCAAAAGGACCAACACCAAGAACATCAAATTTTGAAGAGGAGATGTTGAAGATGGGGAAGAAACGTGGAGGGAGGAGCATGAGTGGTGAGTTGTTTAACAATGGCGGTCCTGTTTCTTCATATCCACCACCAAATCCGATGTTTTCAGGGTCTAGTACAAGTGGTGCACATAGGAAGGACAGTGGTGGAGTACACAACAAAGAGCTTCACATGTTCGTTTGGAGTTCAAGTGCTTCACCAGTTTCTGAAGGAAATATGAGACATGCAGTTAATAGAGCTGCCTCCACTGACTTCGCTGTTGACTCCTCCAAAGCTGGTGGATTCCAACAAGATAATGCTGCCTCAAAAGGTAATTAACACGTCATGTATCCTTGTCTTCCTTCTCATTTCATTGAAGTTTACACATTTTGCTCTCCTTCCTTTCTTTTTTTTTTGCCATTAAAGTTTAGCTTTGGATTTCCATAAAACAATTCAACCATAATTTGGTAGTGATTAGGCGCTTGATTTCAAATTTTACAATTTTTAAGTTAAAATGTTGAAATTCAGTTATGCAGGAATTGATTGAAAACATAAGTCCTGGTGGGAAAATAATGAATGGAGAGAAAGAGATGGATATAGAGGATGGCTCATCAAAGCTTCCAACAAGTGGGTCTCCGTTCACATGCCAAAAGAAGATAGGCATGGATGGAGAGCTGGGAACAAAGAAGCACCAAATGCCACCTGCAAGTGTCATGACAAGACTCATACTTATTATGGTCTGGAGGAAGCTTATTAGAAACCCCAATACTTACTCAAGCCTTTTGGGGGTTGTCTGGTCTTTGATATCCTTCAGGTATTTAATTTCCTCAATCATTTATTTCGCCTCTTTCAATCTCAATTGCATATTAGTGCTGGACATACACATCTTTTAGAATTCAAGAAATATAAACAGTCAAACACTGTTTCTGTTTTTATTTAGGAGTTCATGTAATCGTCCATCTAAACATGGTTTCTGTAGCTATATTAATTAACATAAAACAATACACTTATGATTGATATAGACACTGTAATCCAAACTGCATGTATTTGCTGAAAATAATTAGTTCAATGTCTAGTCATAGAAAATCTAATGTTGATATGTTTAATCTCTTTCTCCTAAACTATTTTTCAATGGCCAGATTGTACACAATAGAAACTCTTACAAACTAGTTTTACAAGCATTTAACAAATTTGAATAGATATTGTTTTCATGTACCACTTTGGATTAATACGTCCAAATGGTTCATATATTCTTAATATATTATTGCTCACTGTGTTTTTTTCTTCTTTCAGGTGGGACATCCAAATGCCCTCAATCGTTAAAGGATCTATATCAATATTATCAGATGCTGGTTTAGGAATGGCTATGTTCAGTTTAGGTACATATTTAATTTACCTTCTCAAACTGGATTAGTTCACATTATCTTTTGAAAGAGACCATCTGCTATATATACATGAATAACAAAAAGCGGATGTTTGCTAAAACAGGATTGTTCATGGCCTTACAACCCAAGATTATAGCTTGTGGCAAATCGGTGGCAACTTTTGCTATGGCTGTGAGGTTCTTGACTGGCCCTGCTGTAATTGCCGCAACCTCCATCGCCGTCGGTCTTCGTGGTGCTCTTCTTCACGTTGCAATAGTACAGGTTAGGTTGCCAAACTACTATATATATATCTAAAAGAATGGATATATACTAACAGGATTTTCATTTGATTTTTTTTTTACCAGGCTGCTCTTCCTCAAGGAATCGTTCCATTCGTATTTGCCAAGGAGTATAATGTTCATGCAGACATACTTAGCACTGCGTAAGAATACCATTAATTTTACAAATACAACTTTTTTTTTTAACATTAGATAAAATGTGAAAATAAATTCGACAAATTTGGAATGCAATGTCCGAGTCTTATGTAACTAATAATCATCTCTAAACAGAACAAACACATGGTTAAGTGAAGTTATTAAGCAAAGTCCTTTTTGTGTCGATTTTTACAGGGTTATCTTTGGAATGCTGATTGCATTGCCCATCACAATACTCTATTACGTGCTTCTGGGGCTTTAAGTTGAATGAAGAAAAAGGCAACAAAAAAACCTACTACTGTAAATCTGAGCAAGGCATTTAGTTTGATAAATGAGAAGATAAGCCAAAATTTTGCCGTTGGATTCGGTGCAACATCACATGTAGACTATGTATGATGATCATCAGCTGCAGGGTGAACAATGGACTTTTAATATATATTTTACTTGGTTAATTTTCTCTCTTTTTTAACCTCACTTGGTTAGTTAATTAGGCAAAGTACTCTATGTATACTAGGACTTCGAGCTCAAAAAATTGAAGGTCAATTGTTTTTTTCTTTTGATCGTCGAGTTGAATTATTTCAATATTCCTAGATTTTTGCATTATTTGATTTCTGGGATTTTGAAAGGAACTTCTTTCGTATAAGGATTGAGCAATGAACATAACTTTGATTTACTTGTAATGCTATTTTCTCCTTTTCAATCTCGCGATCAACCAAATCCTTTTCCCATGTCATTGCTTTATGGCTCTCTATTAAATTTCTGCTGCTTTTACTCTAACGCATTTAGTTCATGGATTTTCATAAAAATTCCATCCTTTTGTATCATAGACACTAAAAGTAATGAAATCGCTACAGTGAAAGTCTGATTCTCCGTCCCCTTATATTAAGATGCATTAAAAATTATACTATGCAGAAAAAAAAGTAAAGAGAGTAATATTTATAAATTATGAGACCTTAGTTTGTATACAATAATATTGGATGAAAGCTAATTTGCGCTTAATCCATCGTTGAACTCTATTTGCATGTGAACCCGCTTCTGTTTTTTAAGTCCTCCACGAAGTTTGCATGTGAAAGCTTGTTCCGGAGAGTTTCGAATGTGCAACTGCAAAACTTGCCTAGTTATGTCCTTTTTCTGGTCGAATCTAAGGTCAAGACAATCAGTCTCATTTTCAATGTTCAGTGCATCACATGACTTTCTGTTTTTAAGAATTAATATTTCCCAAATTGCAGCTTCTTGCAGTTGCAGATGGCATTGGAGACAAACTCGAACTTTGTTATGTAATAGTACTGATTTCGACAGATATTTGTCCATATTCAACTTTGACACTTGAATGCTTGGGTAGTTGTGCATGCGTTAAAGTTCATCTCTTTTTAATGATCTGCAGCCATGTTTAATGATACCAGAGGTAGACCATTACTTCCCAACGTCCTTATCACTAATGGCACCAAACAAACTTCTCGTAACTCAGTTTAGTTTATTTAGATTCAGGCAACGTCAAATTGGCAAAGGAAGATAATATATTTCATACTTTTCAATCGTGGTTTAGAGAAAATAAAGTACATCAACTAATGGCAAGCAAGCCAGTCAAAAGCAAGGGACGATCCAGTACGAGTATCATATTGTAGTTATATCAACTGAACGGTCCTGCTTATATGTGAAACACATATGTAAACCTTGATGAAAATTCTGCATATTGAATTTGATAAGCATGTAAGAATAGGCTTGGATGTGAATGATTAAAGATAAATCTATTAATTAGGAGCTCTATTGTTAGATTTCTTCTAGCACTTATAACAAGACACTGTCATGTGACCTAAGCTTAAACATTAGTTCATATGTTAAGGAACTCTATGTCCTCTCGTAGCCAAAATAGGATTTGTTAAACATCTCGATAACCAATCCAAATAATATAACTAAAGCCAGTCAGTTCTAACAATTGGGATCAGACTTTCCGAAAGCATGTGTTTAGGTTCCTTACTATCTCATCAAGGTGACCCCTTCAAACATTAGATTAATAGCGAAAAATCTGCAGAAAAGCTCTCATTTATAAAAGAAAATGAGAAGGTGATTATAACAAAGACACATTGGTATTTTGTTTGCATTACAATCTACATAGCTGGTGTTATGTATTTTGTTAGCAATACTCTCACGTGGGCACGTCAAAAAGTGTCTGTTTTGTCTTGTTTTTGAGTGCAAAGTTGTGAGAACCTGCATTATCACATGCAGTTCTTGCCATGGATCTCTTTGAGGAGCTCCTCAATTAATTATAAGTTTTATACAAACAATAATGCCTTGTAAACCAATGAGCCGACAACTGCATCCAGTGACAGCAAAAGCTCTGCTCATGTGGGAACTTCTCTGTCTCTCTCTCTCTCTCCCTCGTGGACATTTCTAATTCAATCAATCTTGAGTTTATTAACCTAGATTTTCTCAACTCCAACTTCCAAGGTCTGCATTTTATTGTATATTATAGATTTCTGAAATGACCGTTCAAACTAGCAAATTTGGTCCGGCGCAGAAACTAAAAACAAATAAATCTTGCATGGGAATGCCTTTTTTCTTTTTTCTTTTTTGTTGTCTGACTATATAATAATATTATCTTATGAGGTAAAAAGTAGAATATGATATTAGCATGTCTGCCCTACCTACAAGCGTGAATGGGACCTTTTTATGTTCAAATTTCACAACTAACTGGGCAAATTAACCTATGAGTGTGAATGTTTTTCTTTAACAAAGTGAAGAAAGGTAAATGATGAATATTGTATAAATGACCACTTACATACCAATTGATTTAATCTCAATTGAATAATAATGATGATTCTAGGTAAGAAAAAAAAGAAAAGAATTTCTGTGGAGGTGAGGTTGAGCTATAACATGAAAATTGAGTATCATATTCAAAATATTTTGCCACAATTTTGAAATAATTTAGAATGTATGTGAAAAAATAATATTATCAAGTGAACTTCTTCACTTGCATAAAATGATGAATGCGTTTACTTATTAAAATCTCAAAATACTAAAATATAATTTGGAATTGGAATTACCATGAATACTTTAAATCATATAACTAATTATTAAAATTAAGGTGGCTTTATTATGGAACCTCTTTTTTAAAAAAAAATTGGAACCTCAAAATGTTTGTTAGACTATTGCAAACTATACCTTTTAAGAAATTAGGTCCAATAATGGAAAAAAAATCTAATGCATATTTAACAACATTAACGAAAAGACAATTATCTCACGTTAACACCTTATCTACTTGTATACAATGCTTTTGAGTTTTTCTGACATAAAAATAGATGTAGGATCTAACATGTACCAGTCATACTTAAATGATGTAGTCGATTGAGTTGAGTTGGATAAACCTCACTTACAATTGGTAAAAGTTCACCTTTGTCAAATTACTTATATGATATATTATATGGATCAAGGGGCTAGTGATGTGGCATCTCAAGTTGGGGCCGTTGGTTCGAATGCTCGAGCTAAGAGTTCATGGTCTTCAACTCAAATTATACCATCAACTTTCAAAAGAGATCTATTTGTAGATATTGTTGGGCCTATGACAAGGGCTAGGACCAAAAGGATGTAAGCAGCTTTGAATAATTTAATTAAAGAACTCAAGCCCAAGTTGTTTCAATTAAGGAGTCTAATCAAGTCTATTAAATAACTCTCGAAGAAGTTGGGCCAACCCAATTTGAAAATTAAGGCCCATGGTTGAATTTACTATTAGTAGGTTTATTTCTTTGTAAGGTACAATTGATCAAATCCTATAACGTTTGTTGTTTTCTAATAGTTAGTTTCCTATTAGATCTTGTTTTCTAAAAGTTAGTTTCCTAGTAGATCTTGTTTCCTAAAAGGTAGTTTCCTAATAGGTTAAGTAATTATAGGTTTAAGGTAATTTCTGTCGGCCCCATGAATAATTTTTCCATCAACTTAAGCATAAGAGCTTATGGAAAGAATGCATGAGAAGAATTTGAGGGCATTTTCGGTAT
>JAOQMS010000179.1:16037230-16067533 GCA_027563885.1 Erythroxylum longipes
AAAAAGAAGTGACTAAAAACCAACGTGGCCCCCTTAAAATGTGGCCCATTTCACTTATTCTAACCCCAAAGGAGACAAATAAAAAACAACCCATAACAAACAAACTCAAAAACACAAACACCCCAAACTTGTCTGCGAGCCCGGTTATGTAGGCATACTTAGTCTCCAAAATATTTCCATATATGGACTTTCCATATTTGAACAGCCCACTTTCAACATGGTTTTGCACATAAATTTAGAGTTGCTCCTTCAGACGCTTTACTCAGGATCTTGTGACCGGGCCGACAAAACTTTCCATATTGGGAAAACCTTCCATGTTGGCACCTGAATGCTCTTGTTTTTCTTGAACAGCCTCAATATGATTTCCCATGGCATCTCCTTGCACTTTAGCTCCATTTTTCAATTTTGGTGAAGTTTCCTTATTTAGAATCTAAAAACTTTCCATATTTGGAATCAGTTCTAAATCACCTAGATTGCTTCTTATAGCATCTTGAACGCCATTTGTATCAAGCCATGCAAGGAATGGTGCACAAAACTTGGGCAGATTTGAACAGTTAGGCTGAATTGAAGCACAAGCCATTCAAGTTAAACTTGGAAGAGGGAGATCCAATCTTGATCCATTGTATCAAGGTTGTGGAAGACTAAACCAATCTTGAAGATTACATGTTTGGGTTGTGCATTCTTGGACAGATTCTTTAAGATTACATGTTTGGGCCATGAATCATGTCCAAGACTCAAGTGTTGGTTTATTTGGTTATATTTTCTTAGTATGGCTGAAATTCTATGTTATGGAGGCCTTTGGTTGTGTTTAAATATGATTTGGTTTCTTTAGATTTGATTTGGATTAGCTTTGATTTGTTAGAGTTTGATTTGTAATTAAGTCTTACAATCCTATTCCAAGTGGGATTGGCATGACTTAGACTTTTGCTACTAGTAGGATTAGTTTGTTAAAATTCAGATTGAGTTTATCTTGTCTTAGAATCCTACATGAACAGGGATTGGTGTGATAAATATCAGATTAGGAAGTTAGAGACTCGGTCAAATCAGTTTTGTTATGACCTTGTTTCTTAGAGTTCTATTAGAATTAGTATTTAAAGGGTCTTAGACGTTCATTATGATAGACAATTCAGATTATTCAATTGAAAGATTGAGAGAGAGTTTTCCCCTTGAATTCTTGAAAGAACAAAACCAGAACTTATCAAAGAAATCCCCTCTTTGTGGTATTCACAACACTTCTATTATAACCTTCGTTCAAGTTTCTGTATTCCTTGGGTTTAGACTTTAATATAGTCTAAGTTTCTGGTTTCATTGTTTCTTGGGTGCAGATTCTTTATACCAAGGTTCTTGTCTTTTTAGACAAAGGGTCAAGGTCCATCAAACCAGATTTGTGTTTAGGTTTCTTGGGATCATATAATCAGATTCTTGTGGGTGTTCTAGGGTTCATCTCTATTGGGTTCACATCAATTGGTATCAGAGCCATCCTAAGCAAATCTTCTATCCTTCCAATTCAAGATTCACCCTTAACATCTTGTTTTTGTTATCTATCTTTTTGTTTCTGTTTTCCACACCCCATACACTAAAACCACGAAAATTTCCACCCTCATACCGTAAAACATACCAACCAACCTCACTTATCCATTCCACCCAAAGCAGATTTGATCTTCTTAGTTTTTTTCTTATTTTAGTTCATCTTGTTTCTTTGTTTTTCATGCAATATAGTTCAAGACACCTTGTTCTTCAAATATTAGGGTTCTTTCATAAACCAAAAAAAAAGAAGAGAAAATCATATTAAAAAAAAGAAAAGAAAAGAAAAGAAAAGAAAGTGAAAGAAAAGTGCAAGAAACTCTAAGAAAGTGCAAGAAAGTGTCAAGAAGTTCAAGAAAGTTAAGTGTTCTTCTTTTTTTAACATTCTTTTGTTCTTTTTCTAAACTTCTTCAACCTTTTCTTCTAAAAAACCTGTTCTTGATTTTATTTAGTGAACTAACACTTCGTTTGGATTATTTTAGGGTTTGCTTTGTTCCAAGGTAGGAATGACCCTGAAGATTATCTAGAGTGGGAGAAAAAGATTGATTTCATCTTTGATTGCCACAATTATTCAGAGGAAAAGAAGGTAAAGCTTGCTGTTGTGGAGTTTAAAGCCTATGCTCTTGTATGGTGGGATCAACTAGTGACTAGCAGGAGGAGAAACCTAGAGAGGCCTATTGATAGTTATGATGATTTGAAGGCTCTCATGAGGAGGAGGTTTATACCTAGCCATTACTATAGAGATCTGTTCCAAAAGCCTTCAAAGCCTTACTTAAGGGTCCAAGAGTGTGGAGAAGAACCACAAGGAGATGGAGGTAGCCATGATTAGGGCTAATGTGGTGGAGGACCGTGAGGCCACTATGGCAAGGTTCTTGAATGGGCTGAATAGAGATATTGCTAATGCTGTGGAGTTGCAACATTATGTGGAGATAGAAGACATGGTCCATATGGCCATAAAGGTGGAGATACAACTCAAAAGAAAAGGGGCAGCAAAGAACCTCAACAAAAGAACCTCAACATGGAGGCAGAATTGGAACAAGCAAAATCAGAATTTTGGGAGTTCTCCTAAGCCCAAAACTGAGCCTATCAAGGCTAAATATGATGTCTCCAACAAGCCCAAAGGTAAATCTGAAACCCAAACTAATCGTTCTCATGATATTAAGTGTTCTCATTGTTTGGGTATATGACATATTGCTTCTCAATGTCCAAACAAGAAAGTGATGATTATGAGGGACAATGGAGAAGTGGAGACCAAGAGCGATGATGATTGTGATGACATGCCATCTTTGTTGGATGATAGTGATGATGGTGGAGCTAGTAAACCCGTAGATGGAGGGGAGATGCTATCCCTTGTAACTAGGCATGTCTTGAATGCTCAAATCAAGGTGGATGATTCTGTCCAGCAAAGGGAGAACATATTCCATACTAGATGCCACATCAAGTCTAAGGTATGTAGCATGATCATATATGGGGGGAGTTGTACCAATGTCGCTAGCACATCCCTTATATAGAAGTTAAGCTTAGCTACCATAAAACACCCTACACCCTATAAATTACAATGGTTTAATAATTTTGGGGAGATTCCGGTAACTAGGCAAGTGTTCGTTAGCTTTTCTATTGGGAAGTATTGGAATGAGGTACTTTGTGATGTTGTGCCAATGCGTGCAAGCCATATCTTATTGGGAAGACCATGGCAATTTGATAGGAGAGTGATCCATGATGGTTTCAAGAACCATTACAAGTTTGTAAAAGATGGGAAACCAATAACCCTTGCTCCATTAACACCCAATCAGATTTATGAGGACCAATTGAAGCTTAGAAAGATGGGTGAACATGAAAAGGTGGTAGGGGCTGAAACTAGTGTGCATGGGTAGAATGTTGTGGAGGCCGAACCAACTAGGGGGAATAAGGATCTTGATAGGAGAGAGGGTAAAAAGACGATGAGTTTCTTTGCAAGGAAAAGTGAGGTTAGGAAAGCCTTATTGGCCGACCAGCCCATGATTCTACTGGAGTACAAAGAATCTTATTTTAACACTAATGAAACTAACTCTTCTCTTCCTAGTTTTGTTATTTCCTTGCTGAAGGAATTCAAGGATGTATATCCTAGTGAGATTCCAAGTGGATTGCCACCTATTAGAGGCATTGAACATCAAATAGACTTTGTGCCTAGAGCCATCATTCCAAACCGTCTAGCCTAGCAACCTAGAGGAGGCCAAGGAGCTTCAAAGGCAAGTGGAGGATTTGATGAGCAAAGGGTATGTGAGTAAAAGCATGAGTTCATGTGTTGTTATGGTGTTATTAGTACCTAAGAAGGATAAGACTTGGAGAATGTGTATTGACTGTCAGGTTGTGAACAACATAACAGTAAAGTATAGACATCCCATTTCTAGATTAGATGATATGCTTGATGAATTACATGGATCTTGTGTATTTATCAAGATTGATCTTAAAAGTGGTTACCACCAAATTAAAATGAAAGAAGGTGGTGAATGGAAAACAACTTTTAAAACAAAATATAGTTTGTATGAGAATGGTTAGTTATGCCTTTTGGGTTGACTAATGCACCTAACACTTTTATGAGGTTGAGGAACCATGTTTTGAGAACTTTAATTGGCAAGTTTGTTGTGGTATACTTTGATGATATTCTGATTTATAGCAAGTGTTTGGATGACCATATTGAACATTTAAGATGTGTACTTGCTGTTTTGAGGAAAGAAAAGTTATTTGCTAACTTTGATAAGTGTACTTTTTGCATGGACAAAGTTTTGTTTCTTGGTTATGATGTTAGCGCAAAAGGTATAGAGGTTGATGAGAACAAGGTCAAGGCTATTAAAGATTGGCCGAAACCTACTTCCATTACTAAAGTAAGATCTTTCCATGGGTTGGCTAGTTTTTATAGGAGATTTTTCAAAGATTTTAGGACTATAACTGCTCCATTGACTGAGATTGTGTAAAAGAATGTGGAATTCCATTAGGGTACATCTCAAGAGAATGCTTTTAATACTATTAAAGATAGGTTATGTTCAGCACCTGTTTTAGCATTACCTGACTTTACTAAAACTTTTGAGATTGAGTGTGATGCCTCAGGGATAGGCATTGGAGCTGTTTTGATGTAAGATAGGCGTCCTATAGCCTATTTTAGTGAGAAGCTTGGAGGTGCTTCATTGAACTACCCTACATATGACAAGGAACTTTATGCACTTGTTAGAGCTTTGGAGACTTGGCAACATTACCTACGGACTAAGGAGTTTGTGATTCATACTGATTATGAGTCCTTGAAGCATTTGAGGGGGCAAGGTAAGTTGAAAAAGAGACATGCTAGATGGATGGAGTTCATTGAAACTTTTCGTTATGTGATCAAGTATAAGCAAGGTAAGGAGAAAATAGTTGCTAATGCACTATCAAGGAGGTATGTTCTTCTTAACTCTATGCAAACCAAAATGCTTGGATTTGAATATATTAGAGATTTATATGCTAATGATGCTGCTTTTTCTAATGTCTTTAGCGTATGTGACAAAAACAACATTTGGTCAGTTTTATAAGCATGATGGATACTTGTTTAGGAAGAATAAACTTTGCATACCAATATGTTCTATGTGTGAAATGCTTGTGCGTGAGACATATGGTGGTGGTTTGATGGGACACTTTGGTGTTGTTAAGACCTTAGAAGTATTGCATGAACGCTTTTATTGGCCTAACATGAAATCAGATGTTATTCGCATATGTAGTAGATGCATTGCGTGTAAAAAAGTTAAGTATAAGATTTTACCACATGGGTTGTATACTCCTTTACCCGTACCTAGTGAACTTTGGGTGGACATATCTATACACTTTGTTTTGGGAGTGCCTAGGAATAAAAGAGGGATTCGATTTTTGTAGTTGTTGATAGGTTTTTTAAGATGGCACACTTTATACCTTGTCATAAAACCGATGATGCAACTAACATAGCTGATTTGTTCTTTAAAGAGATAGTGAGACTCTATGGTGTACCTAGGAGTATTATTTCTGATAGGGATGTTAAGCTCCTTAGCTACTTTTGTAAAGTATTGCGGGATAAGTTAGGTACTAAACATTTGTTTTCTACTACTTGTCATCTACAAACTGATGGACAAACTAAGGTAGCTAATATAACTTTAACTCAATTATTACCCACTATCATTAAAAAGAACTTGAAAACATAGGAGGAATGTTTTCCATTCATTGAGTTTGCATATAATAGGGCTGTACATTCTACTACTTCATATTCACCTTTTGAGATTTTTTATAGTTTTAATCCACTAACTCCTATGGATTTGTTACCATTACATGTGAATGAAAGGGTTAACTTGGATGGAAAAAGAAAGGCTGAATTTGTGAAGAACCTTCATGAGAAGATATAGTTAAACATTGATAGGAGGAATGAGCAATATGCCTCTAGTGCTAACAAAGGAAGGAAGCATGTGTCCTCTGAACCCGGTGATTGGGTTTGGGTTCATATGAGAAAAAAAAATTCCAGCCCAAAGGAGATCTAAATTGCTTCCTAGAAGAGATGGTTCTTTCAAGTCCTTGAAAAGATCAATGACAATGCTTACAAGTTGGACTTGCCTGGTGAGTATAATGTTAGTGCAACATTTAATGTTTATGATTTTTCCCTTCATCATGTAGGTGATGATTCGAGGAAGAATCCTTTTGAGGAGAGAGGGGATGATGATAACCAAGGTCAACATGTTCCTGATGGAAAGCTTGCTGCCATAGATGGAGGATTTCATGGAGATTCACTAGGGAAGCATGCTACCATAGGTGGACAAGTTGCCACCAACGATCCGTTATATATTCCTAGTGGGCCAATTACAAGATCAAAATCCAAAAAGATCAAGGAAGCCATGCAAGGATTGGTGCACAAAACTTAGTCAGATTTGGACAATTGGGCCAAATTGAAGCACAAGCCATTCAAGTTAGGCTTGAAAGAGGGAGATCCAATCTTGATCCATTGTATCAAGGTTGTGGAAGACTAAACCAATCTTGAAGATTACATGTTTGGGCTGTGCATTCTTGGACAGATTCTTGAAGATTACATGTTTGGGCCATGAATCATGTCCAAGACTCAAGTATTGGTTTATTTGGTTATATTTTCTTAGTATGGCCGAAATTCTATGTTAGGGAGGCCTTTGGTTGTGTTCAAATCTGATTTGGTTTCTTTAGATTAGATTTGGGTCAGCTTTGATTAGTTAGAGTTTGATTTGTAATTAAATCTTACAATCCTATTCCAAGTGGGATTGGCATGACTTAGAATTTTGCTACAAGTAGGATTGGTTTGTTAAAATTCAGATTAGGTTTATCTTGTCTTAGAATCCTACGTGAACTAGGATTGGTGTGATACATTTTAGATTAGGAAGTTAAAGACTTGGTCAAATCAGATTTGTTATGACCTTGTTTCTTATAGTTCTATTAGAATTAGTATTTAAAGGGTCTTGGACGTTCATTATGATAGCGAATTCAGATTATTCAATTGACAGATTGAGAGAGAGTTTTCTCCTTGAGTTCTTGAAAGAACAAAACTAGAACTTATCAAAGAAATCCTTTCTTTGTGGCGTTCACAACACTTCCATTATAACCTTCGTTCAAGTTTCTATATTCCTTGGGTTTAGACTTTAATATATTCTAAGTTTATGGTTGCATTGTTTCTTGGGTGTAGGTTCTTTATACCAAGGTTCTTGTCTTTTTAGACAAAGGCTCAAGGTCCATCAAACCAGATTTGTGCTTAGGTTTATTAGGATCATATAATCAGATTCTTGTGGGTTTTCTAAGGTTCATCTCTATTGGGTTCACATCATTACGCTTTATTTACTCGAAGGCCTTCTCCTGCGCATCTGCCCGATGGAACTCCACATTCTTCTTTTCTAGCTCGTTCAATGGGGCTGCCTTTGTTGAGAAATCCTTCACAAACCGCCTGTAAAAACTAGCAAGTTCGTGAAAACTCCTCACTTTTGAAGCATTGCGTGCTCTCGGCCAAGACCTGATTGCTTCTACGTTTGGTTGATCAACCTTAGCACCCTGTGCACTGACAACATAACCAAGAAAAACAAATTCTTCTACACAAAAGGCGCATTTGTTAAGGTTGGCTTACAATTTCTTATTTCACAAAGTCATTAATACTAATCTAAGATGGTCAATATGCTCAGTAATGTCTTTTTTGTACACTAAAATGTCATCAAAATATACCACAACAAATTTGTTAATGAAAGGGCTCAAAACATGGTTTATCAATCTCATAAAAGTATTAAGGACATTAGTTAACCCAAAAGGCATAACCAACCACTCATATAAACCAAAGTTTGTTTTGAAAGGCATTTTCCATTCATCACCTTCCTTAATTCTAATTTGGTGGTATCTTGATTTAAGATCAATTTTAGTGTAAATCTTAGATTCATGCAATTTATCAAGCATATCATCCAATGGTTATCTTATTTACATCCCTACAATATGTGCACATATGCCAATCACCAGTTTTTTAGGCACTAAAATAACAGGAACTGCACATGGACTTAAAGATTCACGTACTTGACCTCGTGAAAGTAACTCATCCACTTGTCTTTGCAGCTCTTTGGTCTCTTCAAGATTAGACCTATAAGCTGGATGGTTTGGTATTGCTGCTCCAAGTACGAAATCTATTTGATGCTCTATCCCTCTCTTTGATGGCAATCTACTTGGTATCTCATTGGGGAAGACATCCTCAAATTCCTGCAAAAGATTTTTTTTCTCAACCGACAGGTTGGATGGCAAATCTTCATTAGTAAAATAAGAATCACAATGAACCAAAATAAGTAAGGCATGAGCAGTATGTAGACTTCTATTTATCTCACGGATCCCTACATACGTTAGAGTAGTGCTCTAAAAGCAATCACCTTTAGCACTTTTGTACAAACTTTATTTTGATTAATAAAGCGAAAGGCATTTTTCATTAATTTGATATTCTTTTGTATGAATTGATGTTGATCTTAAATCGAATTAATGAAGTCCATAATACAAAACATAGCATGAAGGAAATCATGCTGAGATCATGATAATGAGATTCCTATCATGTGCAATTATGTTAGTATCTAAATAATCACTAGTCATAGGATTAATAAGATAGGACATTATTAATCCAGACTAACACATATTATATTCCTTGATTTGATCAAGCAGTGAATCTAATAAACTGTAAGCATGAGATATTTAGAGTTAATAAGTGGATGCTTACTAAGGGTAGTAAGTGCATCAGATGACCTGCTATGAGATAAATCATATGGTCATCCGATGCACTTAATCATATGGATGATTTATCGACAATCTCATCATAGCAATGGTGTAAATATCTTTAGGCTTGAGGTACTCAAGGATATCTAGGATATTAATGTTGTGCTTTGACATCATTCCTTGTTATCTCAAGACGAGGTCCCTCTTAGGGTAGTGATTGGGTACAGTTATTGATATTCGAAGGTAATTGGGTAGCTAATAAAGGATTCATCACTCCTGATAGAAGGAGATGATACTCACGACCTCTTGTCGGGGTTATTACTCGGGAGTCTCTAGTCAAAGTAGTTATGTGTCGTAAAGAGAGTCTTCAATGACACATAAGAGTAATGAGATCCTCGGACAAGAACTAACATTACTTAGACTAGATGTGACATAGTCAGTCTAGTGGGAGTTGACACATAGCCCATACTCCAAACCACGGGGGTATAGTATGGTGAAAGGACAAATTGCACAGTAATTGTCTATGGAAAGATTCATAAGTTGGATAATTAACTATCAAAGAGTTCGTGTGTTAATCAGCTTATATTCCGGCAAATTGGCATCATAAAACTCTTCATGATTTGATTGAATTAATAGTTAATTCAAGTGCCTAAAATCACTGGGAACCTAAGGGTCACACGCATAAAAGATTGAATGAAAAAAAAGTATGTATGGCCTATTTTAAGCAGGCCATGATCATGCCTCATAGGGCCACGATCATGGCTAAAGGCGAGACATGTCACGATCATGGCAAACAAGGCCACGATCATGACAGAAGGCACAAAATTATATTTAAGTGAGTTCTTCACTTATGTACATGATCTTCTTCCACTTCTTATACACTCAAGTGATAGAGAAAGGGTTATAGAGTGAGAGTGAGGTGTCTTGAGTCTTGTTATTGCAATTCATGCAATTGTTGCATGAATCAAAATGCATGCAATAAGATTCTTGACCTATTTTCCATCATCTTGAGCATCTACTAAAGCTCATCTAGTTTGGTACTCAAATAACCCTTATACATTGTTTCTTTTTCCATCTTTGCGTGTTCTTAGAGATCAAGGAAGGGTTTCGTGTTTGCAACAACCTAAACAAGGAGAAGAAACAAGAAAGGAGGAGATATAAGAAGTAAAAAGTTTTGTTATTTCATGTTCTTTATATATCCTTGCATGCATGTGAGATTCTGTGATTTTTGGGTTATCATGGTGTCAGAATCTTGATTCTGACACTTCCGCTGCATCCGCATACATGTGATGCATGCAACCATGACAAATCCAACAACATAAAGACTTGCCTTTTTACTTTTATCTTGAGTCAACTTTTGTCTAACTATTTCTTTAATCTCACCACTTGACTCAATAGGTGTACTATCAACCTTACTCTCTTTAGAATTCTTAGGTTTCACTTTCCTCTTTTTGTCACTAGATGTGGCTTTTATCGATGCATCCTTAAGCCTTTTTTCACACTCCTGCTTTAATTTCATTTGAGCTACATACAGTTGAGAAGGGGTTAGTGGTGTGAGAACAAATTTTCTTCCATTTATGTAAAAAGAGTACCTATTACTGCATCCATCATGTGTTGTTCCTTTGTCATACTCCCATGGACGCCCAAGCAACAAGTGTCCAGCTTGCATTGGTGCTATATCACAAAGCACCTCATCTTTGTATTTGCAGATAGAAAATGGTACCAGCACCTGTTTAGTGACTCGAACTTCTCCATTGTCATTAAGCCACTGTAGTAGGTATGGGTTGGGGTGCTTGGTTATCGGCAACTTAAGCTTATCTATAAGAAGATTACTTTCCAGATTAGTACAATTTCCACTATCAATAACAAGTAAACATACCTTCTCTTGGATAGTGCACTTGGTGTGGAAAATATTCTGCCTTTGTAAATCACACTCAAGGATCTCATAGTCACCAGTCATCTGGATTGATGATGTTTTCATCTTCTTGGTCACTATCATAGTTATGGGCTCATCACCATCTTCATGCTCACTAGCACTCTCAAGCTCGTCATCTTCCTACAGATCATCACCCTATTGTTAGGACATTTTGAAGCAATGTGCCCCTTGTCAAGGCACTTGAAGCAAGTGATATCTCGACCTAGCTTTGATTTGGTTTCATTAGACCTATTGTTTGAAGAATTGGAGCTCTCCTTGGTTTTTACACCACTCTCAGTCTTCTTAGTATTGGGTGTAAATTCCTTCTTTGGCCAAGAACTTCTCCAAGTAGAAGTTAAAGTATTGGTTCGGGTTCCTGCTTTCGCCTTTGGTTGTTTCTCGGCTTTCAGTGCTTTATGGTACATGTCCTCTAGATCTTCATTCTCTTGCATTTCCACAACATATGCAATGTCACTCCTTAAACCACCCAAGAACCTCGCCATAGAAGCTTCAGGATCCTCTTCCAACTTAACTCTCAACATAGCCATTTCGAGTTCCTAGTACTCCTCCACTGACCTACTACCTTGAGTTATTCTTTGAAGCTTGTTGAACATGTCATGGTAGTACTGAGGGGGGATGAATATTTTCCTCACAAGCCTCTTCATTTCATTTCAAGTCTCAATTGGCCCTTCATCATCTCTTCCGCTTTGAGTAAGTACCTTTTTCCACCAATTGCGGCATAACTAGTGAATTCCACCACAACTAACTTGATTTTCTTCTCTTCGGAGTAGTTGTGGACATTGTAGATGCTGTCAACCTTCTCCACCCACTCCAAGAATGCCTCAGAATCATTCTTCCCATAAAATGTTGGAATCTTGAGTTTGATGCTGCCAAGGTTGGTATCTTGTTTAGGACCCCTCCTGGCTCTGGTAGGATTTTGAATACCAGATGTTTCAAACTCTTCATCTTCTACTTCATCCTCCCATTCGTCATCCCGGTTCCTCCTCCCACTACTAGATTCAGCTGTGTAAGAACCTGTTTTGATCTCCTTGACCTCCTTTTGTAGGTCTGTGACAATTTGGGTAAACCTTTCTAAGGTTTCCCTGAATGCTTTTTGTTTAAAACTCTCACTTGGTTGATTGGTCATTGATCCTGCAAAGAAAGATTAGTATTTAAAAATACCTCACTCCCTTCCCTAAGTCCCAATGTCACTCACCAATATTCTCTCAGTTTTAAAATTTAAGTAAGAAGGGTAGGATAACTTAATCCACTCAATTCTCTGTTCAAAGTTCTAAAAAAACTCAAATAAGTACTCCAACTTCAACAAGTAGTTACACAAATCAACTTAGTTGAAGGAAACAAGATTCAACAAAAATAATGTAAAGTAACAGTAGCAAATACTAACGAAAATCCAATATATATAAGCATAATTTTAATAAAATAAGGCTAGAAATGGAAAGAACACGAAAAATTGGTACAGAAAGTGGTAGGGTTTAGCGTTTTGAAGCTAAGTTTGGAAATTTTAGCTTTTGTGCAAACAATTTACACTTTTATGTTCAGTACCTTTTGTGCAGAATTTTTGTGATTTTCTGGAAGTTAATGCAGCTTAAAGGTTGCTAAAATAGTAGATAACAATTGTAGGAAAGACCGGAACAAATTCTAGAAGCAATAGCCAAGAATTTAGCAAAACAAAACAATTTCAAATTTTCAGCTTTTGGTAAAATAGAATTTTCTTCAGTTTTCTGAAATTTTTGGCAAAATTTCTGTGGTTTTCTGGATCATTATAGTGCTGTAAAGATGGCTGAACAATGTGCGAGAAAGTGCAGTACAAATTCGATCAAAAACTAAACTCAATTTGGCACAAGAATAGGCAAGAATAATGAACTCTAGGAAATTAAGCTTTCCTAATGAGATTAGGATTCAGGTTTTTGATTCAGAGATAGATCGTGGACATGAAATCTCAATGTTTTTTGCAATTTAGTGAGTATAAATCAAGAACAGAATGTCAAGGACTCAAAGAAATTTAGTTCGTAGCATGAATAATCAAGAATGCACAAGAATTCTTCAAATAGCAACAAATGTGCACAAATAGCAACAAGCTGTCTTCACCTTTTTTTTAAAACAATCGACAGCAAGAAACACAAAGAAACAGCCCTTACACAACCCCTTTCGAGCAGTGATCATATATTATGAAAGGGCACTGAATATCAATTCAAACGAGCATAAGAACAACTAAATAGGATTTTTATTGAAGATTTCGCAGCTATTGAAAATAAGGCAAAAGCAAGGCACAAAAGTGGGAACAAGTGTACGAAAACATGCTGAAAATTTCACATAAGGTATATATATCAGAAGGGTACACGGAAAACAAGGAAAAACATAAAGAATAACAAAGAAAACGATGGAAACAGTAGGCACCAAAATATGAACGAAAATAATAAAAGAAAGGAAGAAGATATGAACAATCTAGGGAAACCCAACTTGGTGGCTCTGATACCAATTAATGATGTGACCCCTTGGAGAAACCTGTTCCAAAAACTCACGATCAATCAAATAGCCCAAGATTAACCCCAAATGATCAATCTCATTAAAAGGATATGTTCCACAGTGGAAATCTCCTAAACCCCTAACCAACAAATTGTGACTAGAAACCTCGGAATCAATATGTGTCGAAGGCAAGTTGTATCCTAGGGAACAAATCTAGAACACAATTAAGCCGATTGAGTATCTATAAACAAGTTGGAGAAACTCACAAGTCCAATTAAGAACAAAGCCAGAGAAACCTCTGAGGAACGTAATGTATTATGAATAATCTGTCTTCTTTTTGAATAGAGCCACCCTTATATATGTTAAAGGGTTTGGCCTTTTAACACATGTGGTAGTTAATCTACCACTAACTCAGCTAATTAATCCCACTAACCCACTAACTAAAATACTGATTAACAAATTGGCCACACAATTTGAGAAACTTCTCAAAGAAGCCCTCTTTATTTCATCCAATACTCAAATAAAATAAATGATAAAATTAACTCCAAGGCTAAAAGCCCATTGTCAAATCACACTAAGTACATTAATAAAGTTGGGCATGTAATCAACATTCTTGGACTCGAACTTCTTCAATTAACCCGCTAAGTGCTTCGCGCACCTTTTGGGTCCTAGTCTGTGAATGGCATGTAGGAGATCCCCAGTCAAATTAGTTCTGCCAATAGTAGTAGGATTCCCAATCGAAGTAGAATTCTTTGGAATCGACCCTCCTTGAAGCTCCAAGCCACTCAAACCATCTTCATCTCCATTTCCTTGGCTTTGTCTTAAATCTATAAGATGTGCCCCAAGATTCACATCAGGAGGAATTGCCAGAAAAAGGCTATGTACATGAGAGCCTTAGTCCATGTTTAGTTCCAATCTTATTAGTGCCAGAGAAAGATGGATCATGGCATATGTGTATAGACTGCCATACGATCAACAACATCACTGTAAAGTATCATTACCCTATCCTTATGTTAGATGATATTCTTGATGAGTTGTATGGTGCATGCTTGTTTTCCAAAATTGATCTAAAATCTGGTTACCATCAAATTAGGATTAGAGAAGGAGATGAATGGAAGATAACATTTAAAACTAAATATGGACTGTATGAATAGTTGGTAATGCCTTTTGGTTTGACAAATGCACCAAACACTTTTATGAGGCTTATGAATCATGTATTATGTGAATTTCTTGAAAAATATGTGGTTGTTTACTTTGATGATATTCTTATCTATAGCAAATCACTTGATGAGCATGTAGAACATTTGTCTAAAGTGTTGCATATGCTTAGAGAAGAGAAATTTTATGTTAATTTGAAAAAGTGTTCTTTTTGCACTAAACAAGTTGTGTTTTTAGGTTATGTGGTTAGTGCAAAGGGTATACAAGTAGATGAAGAAAAGGTACGAGCAATTAAGGATTGGCTTACCCCTATGACAATTAGTGATGTTTAGAGTTTTCATGGGTTGGCTAGTTTCTATAAACGGTTTGTAAAGGGTTTAGCTCCATTGCTACACCATTCACTGAGATAGTTAAAAAGAGTGTAGGGTTTATGTTGATTTAAGATAATAACTCAAATAAGAAATCTCATGATTTCATAAGCATACAAGATCCTATGCATGTCACTAACAAGAAACCTCATGTTTAAGTGTTTCTCCTTGCTCAATAAAGTGATATTAGGGAAAAAGATCCACTAGAGAATCTTGGAGGTCCAATGACAAGGTTGCAGGCCAAGCGTGCTAAAGAGGCTGTTAACAATCTGATGGTGGATCTATATGCAAGAGAAGAAGCTAAAATACTTGGGAACACGTCACTAAGGTGTTTAATGGTGATTTAAGGCTTGGAGCAATCTGTTGGACTTGTTAAAGAAGGTTGGACCTGATGCGCAACTTGAAACAACTCATTTGTTACAATTAGGCTGTTTTGAACATTTTTTGGCCAATTGCTTGGGTTTCTTATTTTATTTATTTAGAACTTTTAGTTATGCTATTTAGGACTTAAATAAGTGGATTTTATTCTTAAATAAGCCTAGTTATGTTTTTGGGTTTCTTTGGGCCTAATCAACTTGTCTTAAGCTTATTTGTTAGGAAGTTTGTTCTTTTAGACTAGAATGGGCCAAAACCCAATTCCTACCCTTATGAAAGTCGTCCAAGTCATTAGGATTAGTATAAATATTCTTTATTTCATGTATTGTAGGCAGACTTCATTCATTCAATATTCAGAAAACAAGTTGAGTGTTTTTTTTCCAGTACTTTAGAGAAATCCTTCCTTATTGTTCTTTAAAGACTTGGTTTTCATTTAAGCAAGTGCTTGTGAAGATCAAACCCATTCCTTGTCACCCCAATCCTTTCTAAATTCTGTGGGTGTGGCAAAAATACCTTCTAAGTTTTCTTTGTCATTCTTGCACAATATTGAACGTTCCTTGGATCCTGGATTCGTGATTTGTGCTCATCCAATCTGAGGTGAAGAGCTTATCATCACAAAGGAAAAGAAACCCAAGAATCCTTAATGAGCAAAGAACCTGACCCCAACCAAACTTGTTGATTGGAACAAAAAGTTATAAGTTGATCATTTGGATGTGTAGGCGTAGGCCACTCTTTAATTGCCTTGATCTTTTCCTTATCTACACTAACTCCATGTGCACTCACAACAAAACGAAGAAACACAACAAATTCTATAAAAATATGTGCACTTCTTCTAATTAGCATACAACTTATGTTCCTTTATATCATAAAGCATAGAATGCAAATGTTTGACATGGTCATCCGTTGTATGCTCCTTTATATCATAAAGCATAGAATGCAAATGTTTGACATGGTCATCCAAATTCTTACTTTACACCAAGGTATCATCAACGTAGACAACAACAAATTATTCAATAAAGGTTCATAAAATATGGTTCATTACTCTTATTAAAATACTTTGTGCATTATTTAAATCAAAAGGCATTACCAACCACTCATATAAACCATATTTTATTTTTAAAGTAGTTTTCAATTTGTCTTCTTTCATGCAAATTTGATAATACTCACTATTTTAAATCAATCTTTGAAAACAAGCAAGAACCATGCAACTCATCAAACATATCACCTAATGTATGTATGGGATTTCTATACCATGATTTTGTTAAGGTGCTTGATGGAGATAATTTAATCCAAGGGCTTACGAGACTAGTAGGTGATAGTGCCTTATTTTTCATCTTTGATACTACAACCTCTAAGGATCATTGACACATTCTTATATTTTGTATTTTCTTCTATTTTTTATGGTTTACATGAATATTATTAATCAAGTATATTCATATTTTTCCACTTCACTATGACTCACCTTTTTGCCTTAAGTTCTTTTTGTAGTCCTTTTAACACTTCATTGATACACCCTTGGAATAGATACACATTTCAACTTGACAATAGGACACACAAAAAATCAAGGATGTTCCAGTCCTTTATACCTTTTACTCCCTCTCATTTATTATTTTCTTGCATGAAGGAAATATTAAGGGAAATGTTTAGTTCAAGTGTGGTGGAGTAATTACAGATTTATAAAAGTAAACTCAAGCTTATCAATTTTGTCATTATTTTCCCATTAGGAGAAAATATTTGAAAATTTATTATTCTCTAAAAGCATTCTAGTGGAAATAATTCATTATGAATGTGATTGCTTTGGTGAATTTCATTGCTTATATTTTATGAGTGCTGATGAATAAGTTTGATTTACCTTTTGAACTTGGAGAATGAATACCTAATGAACATTATGATATTATTTATAAGGTGTATGTGCGTATGTAATTGTTTTTTTTAGCACTTTTGTTATCCAAAAAAATAGTGATATTTGAGTAGATAAACATATTAAATTTCACTACGTATGCTTTGTAGCAATAAAAAGGTTAAAGTTAAAAGAGTATAGTAACATTTGAGATAGTAAGCTAGTTGAGTAACCAAGGGGTATTCATGATAAAGTGTTTACTATTGTGATACAACCAGCCTTCGCAATGGAGTTCCATGCCTTACACATCAACCTGAAAAACTACACATGCCAAGTGGTCCAATTACAACGCAACAAGCTTCAAGGCTTAAACAAGTAATGCAAGTTTTTGTTCAAACCCAAATCACAAGTCAAGTACATGAGGAGGCCGAAACATTTATAGAGGAACACCGAGGCACACCCAAACTTGTGACTTTATATTAAAGGAGGCGTTGGAAGAGGCTAACACATAGCCATTTATGCCCATTTTTGATAATTTGGGCTTATTATTTGTTATCTCTTATTTTAGGCCCAATGACTTATTTATGAGCTGTTCTTTTAGTTAGTAGCATGTGCTTTGTTTGTCTGAGTTATTGTGAGACTTATTTATTTTAATGTGTTTAGCTCATTCCTAAAAGGATTTGGATCCGATTATGTTCAATGGGCTAGATGCTCCTAGATTTGTTAGGATTAGCCTAATTTTCATTAAATGGGCTTGCAAACCCATTCCTATTAGGGTTAGGACATGGTCAAGGTATTTATACCTTATTATATCTTTGTAACCCTAGATTGGATGATTAATAAAATTTTTAGAATTGAGTTCTTCAAGTGAGGCGTGAATGTCTTCATGGTTACTTCAAGAAATTGATTTGCATCAATAAGTAAGTACTTGCAACGTAAATTGATTTATGATTTCATTGGGATTGGGTCTCAAACTTATGATTTGGGGGGTTGATCTAGCATGTTCTTAGAATAGAAAGATCAGGGTTTTGATTCAATAGGATTAGGGGGTTTCAAGAACCTTGTTTTTCTTGGGGTTGCCATATCATATTGTATATAAAGACTAGATGACTTTTCAAACAAGCTTTTAATGGTCTCATTTAAGCTTATGCTTTGTTAATAAAAAGGATGTGAATGTTTTTGAAAGTTGAAGCATGTATCTTACGCATGCTTGTTTTTATTCATGGGATTAAGTTTTGTGATTTAGGTTGAAGTTTAAAGAATCATGAAGTAAATTGAATTAACTTGTGAGTTGATGCAAGTAGTTCGTTTCATTTTTTGATGATCCTTCATGATTGAATGAATGGTGAAGACTTTCATCGATGTGTTTGATTTGTTAAGCATTTTTTTGAAGTTGTTTTCTTTTATTTGAGATAGAATGATAAATAGGTTTGCTTAAGGATAAACAAATGCTAAAGTATGGGGCAGTATATATATATATATATATAATTTGGAGGATTTGATAGTAGATTTAAGAATTTTGGTAATTTCAAGTCATATTTCTTCCCATAAAAGGAAAAGTAGAAAAATTTGGTGAAGAATTAGAGTGAGAGTTTAACAAATTTGGAAGATTTGTAGAAGAACCACATAACACAGTATGGTACATAGTCTTGTGTTAAGGATCATGTATGCAAATGGCACGTTTTTTTCTCCAATGTACCTTACATGCCCCATTTTACCTTCATATGAAGAATATGGTTTCATATATGGTCATGTGAATGTTCCAATGTTGGTGGTGATAATTTTTGGAGAATCACAACCAGCTACACAAACCCATGTATGGGGGTCATAAAGATCATTAAATATTGGAACTTCAAGTTTTTAATGATAGGGAGAGGTAGCAAATATTTCTTTGCCAAGAATCAATTCAAAGGTCATCTTAGACCGTTTCCCATCGATCTTGATCAAGGATTCATCATTTTTTAAGAAAGAGGAGAACTTCAACAATTTTTTGGATATTTCAAGTTTCAATACAATGCTTTCTTTATCTTGTTTTCTTTATTGTATCTATGTTGATGTTCTTTATATGAGTATAACTAATTAGGATATAGATTTAGGTGTCTAAAACCTAGGATGTGATACACTTCAAGTCCTTCTTTGATTTATTAAGGCGTCTAAAACCTAGAATGTGATATTCAAGTCATTCTTTGATTAGTGAAAATTTTAATTTCTTTTGTCATGCTTTAATATTTATCGAGTTAAAGGAGAACAAGTGAAAAATTAAATATATGATTCATGCATTGAGATTATAGAGATGAGATATATGTTTAGGGCATAACATAAATAAAGAGGGTTAAGCACGAGCTATTCGAAGGAAAGCTGCAAGATCTTCCTATGGTAGGGTAAAACCAATCAAGAGAGTTCACATAATGAATTGGGGAATTCTTAGATTGCTTAGATTCATGAGGGGTTTTGGTTGATTAGCCTCTAAATATGGATTGTATATCTTGATAGATTATTAGTATAAGTCAAGAACTCATACTTAAGAAACTAGAATAAATCAATAATTAAAGGTGAAATTGAATATATTAAAGTCTTTGGAGAACCAAGTCTAAATCTAGTTAATTCATAGTTTGGTACCTTCTTGATCACTATTTTGCATTAGTATTTTGATTTTGATTTTGTTATTTATTTTATTTTCTTTAGTCATTCAAAGACTCTAGCTTTATAAATTTATGCATAACTAGAAGTTAACTATCAATCCTTATGGGAATGACTCATCTACACTATATGCTTGTAAAAAAATAGTTAGAACAATGCCTAAAAAGTTTTTACCTTTTCACTACAATGGTCATTTAGGTCTATCTCTAGTTCTCAATTTAAGCCTTAATATATGTTTCATAGACAATCTACACATTGATTCTCTTAAATATATCTACATGTAGATTAAATTATATCTAGCTCTCACTTGTATATGTTTAGTAATAAGAATAACACACATAAGAAACAAAAATATAAACTTATATTGTAAATTTAATCAAAGCATACAATAAAAAATAATCCTTGCAAATACTAAAACAACAATTCAAAGGAAGGAAGAACTCATTATAACACATTCCTTGATGAAATTCTATCCCCTATTGGTGATTATTTCTCCATAATTGCTTCACTTCTCTCTTTATTGAAGATAACCTTTGAATGTGTTCTTGGGTCTCTTTGGGTAGGTGGTGGCTAACCTTGGCAAAAACTAAAATTTGAAATGAAAGTAAAGTGAGAAGATTGACAAACTATGTACTAGGTTCTTCTATAACTTTCTATCTAAATTTTGAAGGAAACAAGCTTACACATACCCATATCTAGGTTGTGTAACTTTTTACGTATGAATTGGCCATAGTTTAAGACATGACTATACAACTTTATATTTCTCTTCTCTTCACCACAAAATGTCCCTTCAGCCCAGATTAGACTATGTAAATTTCTTTTTCTTATATAAGAGAAACATAGGCTAATAGATGGCCTTGTTCAAATAAAAGGTGGTTTTATATATGTTTTTCCTTGTAATATCCTTCATTCTCATCTATATGATCTAGTGAGCTTTGTGTGTTTTTTTTTCCCCTATATGCATCAATACTATTAAATTGTTCTCTATTGAAAACCTATCACTCGCTAACTAGGTATCATTGGTAAGCAATATAATGGTAAGTAGCTATCGAGTCCCTTGATTAAGCACTATGAATTATTCAAAGTTTAGAGCGATATGAGTTGAATTGGAATTGGACAGTTCTAATTCAAGAAAAGAGATCTGTTGCATTCTTTAGTGAGAATCTCAATGTTCAAGATTGAATTAATATATGGCAAAGAGTATTTTTCTATTATTAAAGATTTAGAGCATTAGAGTCATTAGTTGCAACCCGATTGTATTGAATTCAAATCATGAAGCATTGAAATATCTAAACGGACAACATAAATGGGTTTTCTGCAAACTTTCACTTCTTCATCTAAACAAAACGATGGAAAGTCAAATGTTGTAGCCGATGCACTTTTGCTTGATAGTCCTTAACACAAATTTTTTGGGCTTTAAACAAATCAAAGAGCTTTACAAAGAGGATGAAGACTTTGTTGCGTTTCCTGAAGAGTGCAAAGAAGGGGTTCATGGTCATTTTTTAGAGTTAATAAGACATGAAATACTTAATTAACAATTCTTTTGGCTGAAGATGATGAATTATGTACTCATGATCAAATGTGCAATATATCAAAAGTTGAAAAGATATTTTCACAAAAGCATTGTATGTACTTTTTCCAATTATAAATCAACCATGTGATGGAGATATTGTGGATTTCATTCCTTGATTACCTAGTACTCAAAGGGATAATGATTGTTGATCAATTTTCAAAGATGTTGCACTTTATTTTGTGTCACAAGATCGATGATGCATCTCATATTGTGTGGATTTGTATTTTAAAGAGATTATTCATTTACATGGTGTTTAGAAGGGTATTGTTTCAGATCTAGATGTGAAGTTATTGATCTACTTTTGGAAGAAATCATGGCATCTCCTAGGTACTTAGCTCCTTTTCAGTACTTTGCACCTTCCTCAAATAGATGGGCAGACCAAAGCCACTAATTACAAATTGGGTTTGTTACTTCATGGCTTGGTAATTAAGAGCACAAAAGATGAGGAGTAAATTTTGGCTCACATTGAATTTGCATACAATAGAACATTAAATTCTTCATCAAGTCATTCCTTATTTGAAGTTATTTACGATGTTAATTTGTATTTGCTATTGATTTGATTCCCATTATAAAGAAATACTTCGCAAATTTTGATGCTAAGGCAAGACTTGAGGCTTTTCAATTTGATGAACAAGTCAAAGCTTAGATTGAGAATGCTAATGCAAAATACAAAGAAAAAGCTAATAAACGTCACAAATAACCTGAGTTTAAATCAAGTGATTTTCTATAGTTGTATTTGAGCAAAGAATGATTTCCTTTGAAATGAAAAAATAAGTTGATACCAAAAGTTGATGGGCATTTTAAAGTGATTGGGAAGTATTGAGATATTGTTTACAAATTTGAGCTTCCATAGCAACATGGTGGAGTTAACACAACATTCAAAATTTGTGATCTTTCTCGTTTCCTAGAAATTGAAAATTTAAGGAGAAATGCTTTTGAAGAAAGGGAGATTGATGCAGTAGTATTAGTTATTTTGTATTTCCCTAAGGTTCAAGGACATTTCATGTGCATAAAGGAAACAAGTTAAAAATAATCGAAGAACAAACTGGGCAAGTTTGTAGTAATTAACGATGAAGTATCACATCATTAGTAGCATAGGCGTAATAATTCAAGTTTAAATTCGTTAATTTATTTCATATTTCTTTGGAACATTTGGGAAGGAGTCTTTTTGGAGTTGTTTAGGAGAAAATGTTCTATATTTGAGGTGGAGTTTTTTAACCTTTGAAGTTGTGTAAGGCAACAATTCTAGGAAGCTGTTAGGTTGGTTTACAACCTATATGACCTGCATTAGGGTTATATTCATTTGAATTCATAGTTGAATATTCAAATAAACAAGAGCTTTTTCTTTTAATGTGTGAGTTAATTATTGTGTGACTTGGTTTTTAAATTATTTATTTATATATTTTTTTTGTTGTGTCACTAGGTCTAAGCTTAAGATATTCAAGATCATATCCTTTTAATTTTGAGTTTTCGTTAACTCACCAAACAATAAAAAATTCATTCTTTATTTTCGATTGAGTTGCACATCATTTTAATTTTCTAAATTTCCATTTTAGTTTATTACATTATATTTTTTAATCAATCACTCACTAATTTAGAATAGATAATAGAAAATTAGTCACTACTAGTTGATGCACAATCAAAAACAAAGAAATTTTTATGGCTTTGTGAATTAATGAAAATATAAAAATGATATGGATCAGGGGGCTAGTGACGTGGCATCCACTTGTGGGTATTGTTGGGCCTATGACAAGGGCTAGGACCAAAAGGATGCAAGAAGTTTTGAATAATTTAATTAAAGAAGTTAATTCTTAAGCCTAAGTCCAAGTTGCTTCAATTAAGAAGCCTAAAGGAAGTCCGCTTATTAAGTTTTGAAGAAGTTGGGCCAACCCAACTTGAAAAATAAGGCCCATGGTTGAATTTACTATTAGTAGGTTTCCTTCTTTGTAAGGTACAGTTGAACAAATCCTAAAAGGTCTCTTGTATCCCACAAGTTAGTTTCCTAGTAGGTCTTATTTCCTAAATTTTAGTTTCCTAGTAGATCTTGTTTCCTAAAAGTTATTTTCCTGCTATATCTTGTTTCCTAAAAGGTATTTTCCTAGTAGGCTAAGTAATTATAGGTTTAAGGTAATTCTTATTCCTTAATTTTTGATCACCCCTCTCCTATATATATAGGGAGGTTCGGTTATCACTAGGGGACACAATTTTATGACATTAATTTGTGAGGTTTATCCATGTTATTATTCTTATTGAATAATTAGAATGCATTACACGATTTTCATGCTTTTATGCATCTTATCTAATTGATTTTGTTTCATCAATGAATGGCGTCTTTATTTGTTGCTCTTTTTTCAATCTTGTGTCATTCAATTCATAATTTGGGTTATGCGTGTTCTTAAGGGTTGGGTTACAAATCTCTTGAAACAAACTTCATTCTTCTCTTCTTGTTCAAATCTTCTTCTTAGTTGAAGATCAAGTGGTGAATCAAGAAAAGTCTTGGGTAAGCTTTTTTTATTCCACAATTTCATATCAATTTGGCATCAAAGCTTATGTTATCGTGATTCATGTTATGTGAATAATTTCATGCTTCTTGAATTTGTATTCTTGGAGTTCTTAATGAATCTTGAATTGTTTCTTTGTTGATTTCTTTTGTGTCAAGAATTTCTTCTTTAGGTGTTTCCAATTTTCTGTCTAAATTTAATTTCATGGAAAATTTCTTTACATAGCTCCAGCCTCTGCTTTGAAAAAACAAAAAAGAAGAAAAAAGAAGAAAAAAGAAGTTGTGTTCTTGGAAAGTTTCCTTTTTTGAATGAAACTAAGTTTCCTAATTGTGAAAGGTATTATATCTCAAAGGTAGTTTACTTGCAATGAAAGAATTCTTACTTTTTATATCTTTTAGTCAATCCTATTTGCATTAGGAATTGTTTCCTTTTTAGGTGTTGTAGCTTAAAATTGCCATATCCTTTTAGCCGTGAGGTATTTGAGAATGTGCTATACATCAATTTGATAGTACTCGGCGAGATATTTTGATTAACACACATATTGCATATTTTTACTCAGAAAATTACCAAAATACCCTACCTGAAATTGTTCCAATTTCTGTTACATTCTAATATATTTTCTTTTTCTAGATTATTGTTGCAAATTACATTTGAGCCATTCTTGTTTCTTTGTGCCAATTTGCATGAGAATTATCATTTATTATTCATTACACTTAAGAAGATAATAAGGAATGAGTGGTAAAAGGCTGAGTTTTTATTTTACGTCCAGTTGCAAAAGCCTATTGAAGAGTGAAACACTTAGGTTGAGAGTAGCTCTAGGTTATAATGCAAGGGAGGTGGTTCGAAAATAAACAAAAAAGGGTGTGAGGTTTTCGTTCTGCAGGTATCATGTCTAACAAAGCAACAAGGAAAAGATAGGCCAAACTTAAGGCTAACTTAGCTCATGCCAAAAGAGACACCGTGGAACCCAACAACAACGACTTGTTGACGGCATTGGTAAAACAAATGATAGAGTTAGGAGCTGAGATTAAAGACATTAAGGAGTCCATGAACAACATGAATGCAACCAAAGCTTCTATGAGCAATCACTATCAAGAAGAATCTAAGGAAGAAATTGAAACTTTACACCACACTTATGGACAAGGTAAAAAGTTTAGTGGTAATTTGGATCTATTAAGTTGAAAATCCCTAAATTTCATGGCAAATTTGATCTTGAAGCTTACTTAGATTGGGAATTGAAAGTGAAAAGGACTTTTGATGACCATAATTTTTCTAAAGAAAAGAAAGTTAAGCTAGCTGTTATTGAATTCCAAAATTATGTCGCTATTTGGTGAAGTAACCTTGTGCGTGAACATAAAAGGAATAAGGAACCGTCTATTTTATCTTGGCGTGAACTAACTGGTATAATGAGGAAGAAGTATGTTCCAAATGCCTATTTTTGTGAATTGTATAATAGGGTATAGGAACTAAAGCAAGATAGTCGAATTGTAGCTAAATACTTTCAAGAGTTGAAGGCATTGAAAATCTAAGTTGGCATGAAAGATGATGAATCGATTGCTTTAGCTCGTTTTCTTGGAGGGTTAAATCGACCAATTCGCCAGAAAGTTGAGATGCAAGGGTACATTGATATAGATGATTTGTTAGAGAAAGTCATGACTGCTGAGAAACTTATGAAGGAGAATGCTTCTACTTCTTCTTTTTATGTAAGGATCGACCTAATAATGCACACTGGCAGCAAAATAAATGGGGAAACAATAAGGCTAAAAGGAATCTGCCTAACCCCAGTGCCAATAAAAATATGTCCTTTAAACCTTCTGAGTTTAAGGCTAGTTCTTCAAAATTAGGTCAACACCAAAATTAGTCAAAACCTGTCACTTGCTTTAAGTGTCTAAGTAAGGGTCATATAGCATCACAATGTCCTAGCCAAAAGGTGTATATGTTATTAGAGGATGGGACTTACACTAATGATCATGAGTGTGATGATGTGTCTCAATTGACTCAAAGCAACGAAGAAGAAGGTGTTGAGGGGACGACTTTGATGATGAATTTGAGGCTGAGGGTGAAGCATTGGTGGTAGTCCAAGCCTTGAATGTACAAATCTTACCTGAGCCAAGTGATGAGTAACGTACTAACTTCTTCCATACGAGATGTTTAGTTAAGAATAAGGTATCCTTGTGATTATTGATGTAGTTATACTAACTATATTAGTGAGCATCTTATTGCTAGGTTATCGCTACCTACTACTCGGCCAACACTAACAGGCCCCTATCCTGTAATGACTAGGAGACCTGCTTGGCACTCCATAGTAGCTCTCTAGTCAATATTCGAGTCGGTTGGAAAGTTCCACCAGCCTTGACGATTGGGACTGTGGTTGGTTCATGGAGGCTCTTGCTGACTCTATAATGTTATCATCCTCCTATGCCAGAGGTGACTCAAGTGCAAGAGCCATTAGAATGGCTGTCCTGGGACGTCCACGGCCTCATCTGTGCATTGTGTTGTGTAATCGACAAAAATGCAATGTATAAAACTTTTAGTTTATGAAATCGTATGTATGTAAATCACAACATTTTATTGGTCACCTCACTTTTAAAACAACATAAGAACCTTAAACCAAAAAGGAGGCAACTCATTTTTAAAAGTCGGGCTCTGATAGGCCCCTATCCTGTAATGACTAGGCGACCTACTCGACACGCCACGGTGGCTCTTCAGTCGATAACTAAATCTGCTGGAAAGTTCCCATAAAGTTAAGCCCATTTCCCTTGTTAAGGAAAAGCTTTAATTCACAATAAGAAATGCAAACAGTGGAGTTTTGTTTTTTAGTTTATTAAAAATTTCAGCAGCACAATGCCTATATTTTGACATCCTAAAAATTTCAAAGTCCCTGTAAAAGTGCGAAACACTTCTATTATCATATCAATTTATCAACTCCAATTTGTGGACTTCAATTCCACACAAATGCAATCTCAAGTAGTTACATCAATAAACTTTGAAAAGCTAAAACGTCATACATTCCATTTAAAAACCTTTATACACATCTATTCTTTATACAAATGTACTTTCCAAAACATGTTCAAAGATATGCAACAATTCTAAAAAATATGTACAAGGCAAGATAAAAAAGCCTACATAGCAGCACTTGATGAAGTTGACTACTGGCGAAGTGGAGTCCTTGGTATTGAAGCCCTTGAGCAGGCACCTAGGAGGTTTTATTTAAAAAACAGTAAATAAAAGATGAGCTAAACGAGCTTAGTGAGTGTTATTAGTTTCCAATAAAAAATATTTATACAAATATTAACCTCCATAAAAGAAAACAATTTCTTTTCTTTTCAAATAATAAACAATGTTCATAGAAAACACATTCTTTTCTTTTCATAAGATCAATGCATATGTAAAAACAAAACATATATATTTTTCTAAGATCAAGTTCCACTTTTCTTTTAGTATACAACGATGGTAATCAATACTTTCATGAACTTTCTTTTTAAAATATAGCCTATCACTAATTTTCTTTTCCATATGGTACCCTTAGGTGTAAGGCCACGGAGATGGTTCTGCATCGCTTACCTTGCCTAGTTAATCTCTATATATCGATTGCTATGAAGTTGGTTCTATATCGCTTACCCATAACGATGCTAGCACAACACATAAATTAGTAGTTATGGTGCTGGTTTTGCATCGCTTACCTATAATAGTGTTAGCATAATATATACTCCACACGTGCAGAGGGCAACTCACAGGACATACTGATAGACACAAAACCACCCATGTTAGTGATAGACACCTCCCAAACACTACCATGCACATTAAGGGTGTATTCTGATTGATATAATTGTATGTATAAAGACCAAACAACATACCATAGGCTAAATCACAATTAATACATGAGCACGCCTCATTTGAGTACCAATTAAAAACACATTCAAAATCCATTTTCTATGCCAATACATATGCAAACTCAATTCAATGCTAAATCAAAGCATATATAATTCTAATGAAGATTAACTTTTAAATTCAATTAGTTGTACCAATGGAACTATTCATAAACGGAATTTTCATAGTAAGGTAAAAATCATCTTAACAAGTTAATTTAAATTCACACTCACTGTTTGTCATTTATCGTAAACCACCCTCACATGTTCAGCACTTTTCCTTTATTATTCCTGACTCTACGTTGACGAGTTATTGTCTTACGCAGCTATGAGGGAGACCCGTAAAGGGTTTCTAAAACCTGCTAAGTACATCCATAACCTACCACCTTGTTTTACAAATTTTATGACAAAGGGCTTAACCAAAATCTTATCATTTTGTAAGATTAAAATTCTGTTTTCTTTTCATTCAACCATTGAAGAACTTTCATAATTGTTCTTTCCATTTAAATAATGCACATAGTATATACCTATTGTTTTCCTTACATTTCACCATTGAACTATGTACAACATACATGTTGCAATTGAACAACCATTAACCCACATATATAGCATCTACATGCTGCCAATTAATACCCATTAAATAACATAAATAAGACGTGGATATACATGCTGTTTTCCTCTCCATTCACCATTGTTTTTCTCTTCATTTAATCATGCCTACACTTGTTCCTTAATTTTCACATATCAAATATTCAAATTAGGTTTTGAAGTCTTCTATACATTTGTTCCCCTATGTCTCTAGTTTTCATCTCATTAAAAATCATGCTATTTCATATAACACACCAACACCATAGAGTATACACCCAAACATTCATAGGACATTCCAGTACATACCCTATGATAATGGCATGTTAGAGCAATCCATACACTTATATGGCATCAAACAAAGAACACAATGCTTAGGAACTTAACTCCTCATTTCATTCATTAATAAGATTTACATTGTAGCTGTACTTCCTTTTAAACAAATAGTTACATCGTCAAAGTATCTAAGAGTTTACTACTATTTATACAAAGATCTATATGAAATGAGAAGTACATATATACACAATCTATAACTCCTCAGTTGTTAGCTGACCAAACTTTGAGCCGTTCTTTGGTACAAAATCAACAATACTAGTTTGTCTTAGAAGCTATATCTCCTCTCTCGTACCTGAAAAGCCACGTTGTAATTTTTGATGAGTTTTGCGAATTCAGTGAGTGAACCATCATTGATGAGCTCACTTATGTCACTTATAACCAAATTTATAGCATTTCTTATCTCAATAAGAAATAAAGAATATCACACACTTCACACACCCTTCCAGAACATACATATTCTAATCAATCACTTTATCAACAATTACACAAATATGGCATATCACATTATCATCTCAATTTCAGCAATGGATTCATGAACATATAATTCATAATCATAAATGTACAAATGAGATGCTTATGAGACTTCACTCTTGTTTTTATTTGTTGTAACTGAGTGCCTATAGATACAGATACAGATATTTTCAATTAGATACAAAAATTATGGAGCAATGCTTTAACTGCAGAATTTTGAGCTTAAAGCTCTTTCAAACTGGCTACTCTGGTCACAATGCCTTTATTTGATCATGCATTTAATGTAATGCATCAAATAACAGAATATGCCATGAATAACAATTACTTATGATGAGCAGACAAAATCTCATATTCATCATACCTCAGTCCGACATTCAACATTTGTTGAGTATTCAAAAATCATTCAGAATTCAGATGCAAATAGATATCATTCAAATTACAGATGCAAATAGAACACTTCTTATACATGTCCAAATATCAATATCCTTGGACCTAGTCCAAAATTATCACAATCAAGTCATTAACAGTTGATATAGGAATTAAACAGAAACATAAATAAATCAATCCTAGTGATATCATCTAGGTTGACTCACAGTATGCTCCTGTATTTGCTTTTATCTGGATGGTCTGGCAATGTCTTGTCGATGGCATTTGACTTGAGCGTCTAAATACACATACATTGTACACATTACTATCATGATCAAACAAATACATATTCAATTATGCACATACATATATGTGCCATGTTCAATGTATGCCCAATGACTATCTCGGGTATGTTTCCTTAATCATAATTCATAATCATTCACATATTGTCACTTGGATATGTCTTGTTTTCACTGAGGTTTACACCTTAATTAACTTAATTATCCTAAGTTCATCAATCAATCATTCAACCACTTATTCAACATCCAATTAGGTTCATTTCAAACCCTAATGCACTATAGGATAGTATCCTTTCATCAGTTATTTCAAATATCACTTAAGATACAACATTTCACTCTTCATACTAGCCCACGATTATGTTGGACGTAGCCACGATCGTGACAGAACCATATAGGATGTCGTTTAGTCCTACAAATTAAACCCTAAAATTCTGCACATGTTGCAAGTAAGGTATCGATCCCACAGAGAGCTATAAACTAAGCACTAATTTTTATTTTTTTTCAAGCAAGCAAGAGTGTTTAAAAGCAAGAATGTAAGTGAATTAACTAGATGCCAAACTAAGCTAAAAACAAGAGAACAATTCATGAAAAGAAAACTCTCTCTCTCACACACACAATTCTTTGGAGGGGGGGGGGGGGTGATACGGCAACAACCTAGAATCAATGTCTAGATCACCTCCGTGTCAATGATTGCTCCCAACCCTAAATTCAATCAATCTAACAAGACCCTTCACCCCCAAAACAGCAAGGAATTGGTAACAAAGAGTATAAAGATTGT
>JAOQMS010000179.1:16067633-16082358 GCA_027563885.1 Erythroxylum longipes
GGTAGAATTGATAGGAATTGTGACCAAGCTACCATTATTGGTCTAGATGTTAATCCTAAAAGATAAAATAGGAGATGACATTTTGATAATGTGGACTGAAATATAGGCAGCATTAAAATGAAACTTTATCCTTTTCAAGGGAAGAATGATCCAGATGGCTATTTGGAGTGGGAAAGAAAAGTGAACATGAACTTTGAATGCCATGATTATTCTAAAGAAAAAAAAGGTAAATATAGTTGCTATTCAATTTTGTGATTGTGCTATTATTTAGAGGGATCAATTATATAAAGATAAGCATAGAAATGGCGAAAGACTTATGGAGACACAGGTAGAGATGAAACAAATCATGAGAAGGAGATTTATCCTTAGCCATTATTATAGAGATTTGCACCAGAGTTTACAAACATAGACACAAGGTTCCATGAGTGTGAAAGAATATCACGAAGAGATGGAGATAACCATGATAAGGGCTAATGTGGAGGAGGATCATGAGGTAACCATGGCTAGGTTTTTGATTGGCTTGGACAAGAACATTGTTGATCTTGTGGAATTACAACACTGTGTGGAGATTAAAGACATGGTAAATGTGGCCATGAAAATTATAAGGTAGCTCAAATGGAAGGATTGAAGTAAGTATGATTCTAAACCTTATTTGGGTTCTTCTTCTTTTAAGAAACCGAATTGGAGTAAAAAGGACGATAAACCTTTTTTTAAGCCTAAATTTGATCATTTTAAGAATAAAAATTAAATAGGCAGCAAGGGTAAAGGTAACCTACTCAAACTAGAGGTACTGAGTGCTTTAAGTGCCTGGGACATGGTCATTTGGTATATGACTTTCCTAATAAAAGGGTAATGATCATAAGGCATGGGGCTGTTGAATCTAAAAGTGATAGAGAGGATTATGATTATGAAACACCACATTAAAAGATGCTAGAGATGGTGAATATGCTAGAGAAGAAACATTGATTGTACAATGCACACTTATTTTGCAAAGTAAAAATAATGAACATGGTGAACAACATGAAAATATGTTCCATACTCATTGTTTAATTGCGAATAAGTTGTGTAATGTTATTATTGATAATGGAAGTTGTACAAATGTTGTTAGTACTTTTCTTATGGAGAAACTAAAGTTATGTACTATTAAACATCCAAAACCATAAAATTACAATAGTTAAATGATAGTGGTGTTGTGAAGGTGAATCGGCAAGCATTAGTTTATAAGAGTGAGGTGTTGTTTGATGTGGTACCTATGTATGCTATACATATATTGTTGGGACGACCATGGAAATATGATTGGAAGGTGATTCATGATGGGCTCAAGAACTATTATGAGGTGAACCCACAAACAACAAATTGAGATCTAGGAACCCACAAATAAGTTGTTGAAAGCAATTTCCAGGAAAGCTAAATTAGTTTTGTTTTCAAGAAAAACCTTGAACAATGTTTAGAGAAACATGAACCAAAGTTATAAAAGAAGGATATTGACTCCACACTCTAAAAAAGAAGAGATTGAGAGTGATAAGTCAGATGAACGCCACAAAGAATAACCTTGATAAGTTCCAAGTTGAATGAAGAACCAACAAAGTGAATAACCTCACCAATTTCATAAAAATTCCAATATGAATTCTTATATAAAAGATGATGATTATATAGGCTAAAGAAAACCATAATCAATCTTTTAGCAATGATGTACTCCTAAAAAAAGGATATCCCTAAGATTTAGGAAAGACTTTTCAAAACTTATTCCTAAAGCCAAATATAGAAAGTGAAATTTTAGGCATGCCCAAATCAGCTAGAGATCTCCCGAAATCATCAAAATAATATATACTTCTAATTAGGCCTATTTATTGTGTGAATTAAAGTGATAGGTTGCATATTTAGCCCAAACACCTTCAATCAATTCATTAAGAGCTTCCTTCAACCTTTTAGCTTTAGCCCGAGTTATTAGACCTCCACCAATGTGTAATGGATCATTGAAATGTGTTGAACCAAATTGCACCATCCCTTGCATGTCCTTACTTGGGTTTCCATCACTTTGTATGTCCTTAGCTGGGTTTCAATCATTCCCCTCTCCTCAAAAGGATTCATCCTCAAATCTTTATCATCGACATCAAATGGAGAGAGATAAAAAATATTAAATGTAGCACTAACATTATACTCAAAGCCTAACAATTTAGTATCCAACATAGAGATTAAGGTATACCTGCGAGGCAAAGCATCTGCAACCACATTTTTCTTACTTTGTCCTTGGGCCATAAGTAATGTTGCCATGTCTCCAAGGCCCTCACTAAATAATACATCTCTGATATAGATCAAGGAGCCAGTGATGTGGCATCCACTTGTGGGTATTGGGGCCGATGACAATGGCTAGGACCAAGAGGATGTAAGGGGCTTTAAATAATTTAATTAAAAAAGCCCATTCTCAAGCCCAAGTCCAAGTTGCTTCAATTAAGGAGTCCAAGCAAGTACATTTAATAAGTCTTAAAGAAGTTGGGCCAACCCAACTTGAAAAATAAAGCCCATGGTTGAATTTACTATTAGTAGGTTTTGTAAGGGACAGTTGACCAAATCCTATAAGGTCTCTTGTTTCCTACAAGTTAGTTTCCTAGTGGGAATTGTTTCCTAAAATTTAGTTTCCTGGTAGATCTTATTTCCTAAAAGTTAGTTTCCTAGTAGATTTTATTTCCTAAAAGGTAGTTTCCTAGTAGGCTAAGTAATTATCAGTTTAAGCTAATTCCTATTCCTTAATTTTCAATCAATCCCTCTCCTATATATAGGGAGGTTCAGGTATCACTGGGGGACACAATTTTATGACATTATTTTGTGAGATTTATCCTTATTATTATTCTTGTTTAATAATTAGAATGCATTGCATGTTTTTAATGCTTTGTATGTGACTTATCTAATTGATTTTGTTTCATTAATTAGTGGCGTCTTTGTTTGTTGTTCTTCTTTCAATCTTGTGTTTTTTAATTTATAATTTTCTTGAATTGGGTCATGCATGTTCTTGAGGGATGGGTTACAAATCTCATGAAACAAACTTTGTTCTTCTCTTCTTGTTTGAATCTTCTTCTTTGTTGAAGATCAAGTCGTGAATCAAGAAAAGTCTTGTGTAAGCTTTTTGTATTCCACAATTTCATATCAGAGCTTATGTTATCTTGATTCATGTTATGTGAATAATTTCATGCTTCTTGAATTTGCATTCTTGGAGTTGTTAATCAATTTTAAATTGTTTCTTGGTTGATTTCTTTTATGTCACGAAATTTTTCTTTAAGTGTTTCTAATTTTCTATCTAAATTTAATTTCATGGCAACTTTCTTTACGTAGCTTCAGCCTCCTTTAAAAAAACAAATAAAAAACAAAAGAAAAAAGAAAAAAGAAGTTGTGTTCCTAGAAAGTTTCCTTTCGTGAATAAAACTAAGTTTCTAATTATGAAAGGTATTATCAATTTGGAAGGTACTTGTAAGGCAAGAAGTCTTACTTGTCATATCTTTTAGTCAATTCTATTTGCATTAGGAATTGTTTCCATTTTAGGTGTTGTAGCTTAAAATTTCCATATCCTTTTAACCGTGAGGAACTTAAGAATGTGCTATACATCAATTTGATAGTACTCGATGAGATAACACCCATATTACATATTTTTACTCCACAACAATTACCAAAATACCCCTACCCAAAATTGTGCCAATTTTTGACATATTCTAATCTATTTTCTTGTTTTAGATTATTGTTGCAAATTATATTTGATCCATTCTTGTTCTTTGATCTCTAAACTTGTTTCTTTGTGCTATTTTTGTGAGAATTAGCATTTAGTATTCATTGCACTCAAGAAGATAATAAGGAATAAGTGGTAAAAGGTCAAATTTTTATTTTACATCCAATTGTAAAAGCCTATTGAAGAGTGAAACACTTAGGTTGAGAGTAGCTCTAGGTTATAAATAAGGTGGTTTGAAAATAAACAAACGAGGGTGTGATGTTTTCGTTTTGTAGGTATTATGTTTGACAAAGAAACAAGGAGGAGACAAGTTGAACCTGAGGCTAACTTAGCTCGCGCTAAAAGGGAACTTGTGGAGCCCAACAACAATGACTTGTTGATGGAGTTAGTAAAACAAATGACAGAGTTAGGTGCTGAGATTTAAAACATTAAGGAGTCCATGAACAATAATATGAATGCAAACAAAGCTTCTTTGTGCAATCAATATCGAGAAGAATCCGAGTGAAACTTCCAACCATACTTATAGACAAGGTAAAAAGGTTGATGGTAATTTGGGATTTATTAAGATGAAAATTTCTTGAATTTCATGGAAAATTTGATCCTGAAACTTAGATTGGGAAATGAAAGTAGAAAGGATTTTCAACATCCATAATTTTTCTGAAGAAAATAAAGCTAAGCTAGTTGTTGTTGGATTCCGAAAGTTATGTCACTATTTGGTGGAGTAACCTTGTGCGTGAACGTAGAAGGAATGACTATCTATTTCGTCTTGATGTGAACTAACTGGCATAATAAGGAAGAAGAATGTTCCAAATGCCTATTTTTGTGAATTGTATAATAAGGTACAGGAACTAAAGCAAGATAGCCAAACTGAAGCTGAATACTTTCAAGAGTTGGAGGCATTGAAAATCAAAACTGACACTAAAGATCATGAATTGACTACTTTAGCCCATTTTCTTGGAGGATTAAATCTAACAATTCGTCAAAAAGTTGAGATGCAAGGGTACATTGATATGGATTATTTGTTCAAAGCAATGACTGCTGAGAGACATAAGAGGGAGAATGCTCCTACTTCTTCTTTTTATGTAAAGGCTTGACTAACAATGCACACTGGTAGCAAAATAAATAGGGAAAAAATTGGGGCTAAGAGGAATTCGTCTAACCCCAGTGCCAATAAAAATATGTTCTTTAAACCTTCTGAGTCTATGGATAGTTCTTCAAACTTGGGTCAACACCATAATAGTCAAAATCTGTCACATGCTTTATGTGTCTAGGTAAGGGTCATATAGCATCACAATATCCTAACTAAAAGGTGCATATGTTGTTGGAGGATGGAAATTACATTAGTGATCATGAGTGTGATGATATGCCTCCATTGACTCAAAGCGACAAGGAAGAAGGTGTTGAGGGGGATGACTTTGATGATGAATTCGAGGTTAAGGGGTCTAATGAAGCATTGGTGGTAGTTCAAGCCTTGAATATACAAGTCTCACTTGAGCCAAGTGATTAGAAATGTACTAACATCTTCCATACAAGATGTTTAGTTAGGAATAAGGTATGACTTGTGATTATTGATGGAGGTAGTTACACTAACTATGTTAGTAAGCATCTTATTGCTAGGTTATTACTATCTACTACTTGGCATCCTCATGCTACAAGTTGCAATGGTTAGATGATAGAGGTGAGGTAAAGGTAAAACGTATAGCACATATTCATTTGTCTATTGAGAAGTATCAAAATAAGGTGTTTTGAGATGTTATACCTATGGGTGCATGTTACTTATTGTTACGGCATCCATTGGAGTCTAATAGGCTCATGAATAAAGATGGATATACTAACAAATATTATTTTGTAATGGATGGTAGGAAATGTACTTTGAAACCCCTCTCCCTTAAAGAGGTTGTAGGAGCACAAATCAAATTGAGAGAAGAGATAGAGAAAAGACAAGGTGAGTCGCAAAAATCAAGTGAGGGGAGAGAAGAAAAGGAAGCACTAATTGAGCGAAAGAATGAAAAGCCAACAACTAGTGACAAAAAAGGCAGCTTTTATGTGAGTGTGAGAGATGTAGATATGGTTATTTATGCTCATACACTTTTTTCCTTATAATTTATAAAGAAAATCGCTTTGTTAACGAATGAACTACCCAGTGATTTACCCACTGAGGTTAAAAATATTTTGCAGGATTATGAGGACATCTTCCCTAAGGGGATGCCAAAGGGGCTTCAACCACTTTGAGGAATTGAGCACCAAATCAACTTCCTACCTGGTTCGAGCGTTCCCAATCGACCAACATATCGAGCCAAATTAAGGAGACAAAAGAACTGCAACGTCAAGTTAATGAACTCCTTGATAAAGATCTATTGGATTCGATGACTAATCATTCTAAGGAAGGAGGGAATGATGTGGATCAAGGGGCTAGTGACGTGACATCCACTTGTGGGTGTGTTTGGGCCTATGACAAATGCTAGGACCAAAAGGATGCAAGGGGCTTTGAATAATTTAATTAAAGAAGACCATTCTCAAGCCCAAGTCCAAGTTGCTTCAATTAAGGAGGCCAAGCAAGTCCACTTAATAAGTCTTTAAGAAGTTGGGCTAACCCAACTTGAAAAATAAGGCCCATGACTGAATTTACTATTAGTAGGTTTCCTTTTCTGTAAGGGACAGTTGACTAAATCCTATAAGGTCTCCTATTTCCTACAACTTAGTTTCCTAGCAAGAATTGTTTCCTAAAAGTCAGTTTCCTAGTAGATCTTGTTTCTTAAAAGGTAGTTTCCTAGTAGGCTAAGTAAAAATTCCTATTCCTTAATTTCCAATCAACCCCTCTCTTATATATAGGGATGTTCGGATATCACTAGGGGGCACAATTTTATGACATTATTTTTTGAGGTTTATCCTTATTATTCTTGTTGAAGAATTAGAATGCATTGCATGATTTTCATGCTTTGTATGCGACTTATCTAATTGATTAATCATCAATTAGTGGCGTCTTTATCTGTTGTTCTTCTTTCAATCTTGTGTCGTTCAACTCATAATTTGCTTGAATTGGGTTATTCATGTTCTTGAGGATTGTGTTATAAGTCTTTTGAAACAAATTTCGTTTTTTTTAATTTGAATTTTCTTTTGGTTGAAGATCAAGTGGTGAATTAAGAAAAGTCTTAGGTAAGCTTTTTATATTCTGCAATTTCATGTCAATCTCCTTGTCAAAAGTTGGGTAGCTCCAGGCTACTCTATTTAGTTTTTCACTAAAATAACCAAGGGCTCAGTTTTCTTACATCAAAACAGACCCAATAACTATACCTGAAGTATCACACTCATCTTCAAAAGTTTTAGCAAAGTTAGGTAGAGCAAGTAATGGTGATGAACTTAGCCTATCTTTAACCAATAAAATTTTGATTCTTGTCCATTGCCCCACTTGAATCCAACATTATTTTTAACAAGTTCAATTAATAGTGTAGCAATTGATGTGGACCCCGATAAGAACGTGCTTTAGAACCCATGAATCAAATTCAGAAAGTGAATTTCCAGGACCAGTTGGAATATATAATAGCAGAAAGACCTTCAACATGTTGCTTAGAGAAACAAGAACCAAAGGTATTAGGAAGGGATGACGCCGCAAATACTATGGAAAGGTGTTTGATAAGTCTCTCACAAGGATTTAACCTACATGAGTTTTCATTCTAAGAAGAACCAAGAGTTGTGAAGAAAAACTCACTTTTCAATTTAGCAAATTCGTGATTATCCTCCTACAATTGTTTTTGACGGCTACTTAAATGTTTTCTAGGTTAAAGAAACCTTAAAAAGGCCTAACTAAGTAAAATAAGCCCAAAACAAACCAAGCTGGGCTGAAATTAACTTAAACAGCCCAATAGAGCAACTAAAACCCAAAATAACAAAAGTTATCCAAACAAACTGAAACCCTTGGGGTTAAATAGTTAAATAGGCCATTATTACATAAACATACCAAAATAGGGTCCAAAACACGCAACTAATGCCAAAAGGCCACGTTAAGCAAAGGGAGAGCGGTATATGGGTAAATTATGGACTCCACAAAAAGGTTGTCCATTGAGGGGCCTAAAGAACTCCAATTTAGACTATCTTGGGCATTCTAGAAAGTTCAAGATGTTCTTTTCAACTCTCATGAAGACCACAAACTCAAATGACAGCTCTAAGGTGTCCAAAATTGGGCATCTTTTAGATCTATTCCACCTGCCAGCATTCAAAGTAGCTTGATTGGATGACCTACATCTAACCAAGCCCCAATGGCTTCTTGCTTGGCCCGAACATCTTCAGTTAGTCCATTTAGAGCCTCTTGCATTCTTCTAGCCTTTTTTTGAGTCATTAGCCCTCCTACAATGTGTAAAGGATCATCAACTTGAGCTGGACTAGATTGCTCCCTTCTTGGTATGTCCTCCATGGCTTGATCTCCATCATTCCCCCTCTCCTCAAAAGGATTCGTCCTTGAATCAAAATCATCTGCATCAAAAGGGGAAGATTAGAAACATTGAAAGTGTAATATACATTATACTCACCTGGAAACTCCAATTTGTAGGCATTGTCATTGATTTTGGCAATGACTCGAAATAGTCCATCTCCTCTTGGATGCAACTTGGATAGTCTTTTTGCTGAAAATCTTTCCTTTTGCATGTGCACCCAAACCCAATCTCCCGGTTCAAAAATCACTTTCTTTCTACCCTTATTGGCTTGGTGGGCATATTGCTCTGTTTTCTTCTCTATTTGTTGCTGAACCTTTGCATGCATTTGCTTCACCATGTCAGCCTTCTTTTTGCCATCTAAACTGGCTTGTTCATTCATAGGTAATGGAATCAAGTCTAAAGGTGTTAATGGATTAAAGACATAAACAACTTCAAAAGGAGGATAATTAGTAGCAGAATGCGTAACTCTATTATAGGCAAACTCAACATTAGGTAAACATTCTTTCCAATTTTTCAGATTCTTTTGAATAATAGCATGCAAGATTGTAGACAAGGTTCTATTTACTACCTCTGTTTATCCATCAGTTTGTGGATGACAAGTTGTAGTAAATAGCAACTTAGTACCTAGCTTACCCCACAATACCTTCCAAAAGTAGCTCAAGAACTTTGCATCCCGATCTGAAACAATGGTCTTTGGCACTCCATGTAGACGCACAATCTCCTTGAAAAATATATTTGCTATGTGACTGGCGTCATCCATTTTCCTACAAGCAATGAAATGTGCTATTTTGGAGAAACGATCAACAATCACAAAAATAGAATCCATACCTCTTTTGAACCTAGGCAAACCCAAGATAAAGACCATTGAAATGTCCACCCATGGCTTGCTAGGTATTGGTAAGGGATTGTACAGCCCATGAGGTTGTGACTTTGATTTGGATTATTTGTATGTAATGAACCGATTGCAAACTCTCTCCACATCTCCCTTCATGTGAGGCCAAAAAATGCTAAACTAACACATTCAAGGTCTTCTTAACACCGAAATGTCCCATAATACCTCCTCCATGTGCTTCTCGAACTAGTAGCTCTCATAATGAACAATTAGGCATTCATAACCTGTTTTCTCTAAATAGAAATCCTTCATCCCTATAAAACTTTCCAAATCCAGAATTAGTACAAGCTTTAAACATAGTAGCAAAATCAGGATCATTAGCATACAAATCCTTTATATAATCAAATCCTAATAGCTTAGTATTTAAGTAGATAGTAAAGCATACCTTCTAGATAATGCATCAGCAACCACATTTTCCTTACCTTGCTTGTACTTAATCACATAAGGAAAGGATTCTAGGAACTCCATCCATTTTTCATGCCGACGGTTCAACTTACCTTGGCCTTTCAAATGCTTTAAGGACTCATGGTCAGTATAAATCACAAACTCCTTGGGCCACAAATAGTGCTGCCATGTCTCCAAAGCCCTCACTAAAGCATATGTCTCTTTGTCATAATTTAGGTAGTTTAGGGTTGCTCCACTAAGTTTCTCACTAAAATAAGCTATAGGTCTACCATCTTGCATCAACACCGCTCCAATCCCTATACCTGAAGCATTACACTCAATTTCAAATGTGTTAGCAAAGTTAGGCAAAGCTAATAATGGTGTTGAGCTAAGCCTTTCCTTTATCAAGTTGAAAACTTTTTCTTGTTCATCTCCCCACTTGAACCCTACACTTTTCTTGATAATTTTAGTTAGAGGTGCAGCTATGGTACTGAAATCCTTAATAAACCTCCTATAGAGGCTTGCTAACCCAACTCCTCACCTCAGGCACGGATTTTGGTGTTGGCCACTCTCGAATGGCCCTTACCTTTTCTTCATCTACTTAATGCCCCTAGAACTTAAAAAATATTCAAGAAAAACAACGTGATCAGTACAAAAGGAACATTTCTTGAGGCTAGCATATAAGCTCTCTTTGCACAAAATACTTGGGACAGATTTTAGTTGCTGAACATGCTCACCTAAGCTTTTGCTATACACAAGGATATCATCAAAATAAACAACTACAATCTTACCAATGTAGGCACGCAACACATGATTTATTAATCTCATGAATGTACTTGGTGCATTGGTTAAACCAAATGGAATAACTAATCACTCACATAGACTATGCTTGGTCTTAAATGTTGTTTTCCATTCATCTCCTTCGCACATTCAGATTTGATGGTATCCACTCTTTAAGTCAATTTTCGAGAAAACACAAGATCCATATAACTCATCAAGCATATCACATAGCCTAGGAATGGTTGTCTATATTTTACCGTTATCTTGTTGATAGCAACACACATTCTCCAAGATTCATCCTTTTTAGGCACTAACAACACTGGCACGACACATGGACTCAAGCTTTCTTGGATGTATCCCTTTGCTAGCAACTCCTCAACCTGCTGTTGTAGCTCCTTAGTCTCCTCAAGATTTGTCCTATAAGCTGGCTGATTTGGAATGGATGCTCTAGGGACGAAATCTATTTGATGTTCAATCCCTCTCGTTAGTGGTAATCCATGGGGAATCTCCTCGAGAAATACATCTTCAAATTCTTGCAAAAGAGAAGAAACAACACTAGGCTTCTAGGATTAAGGTCATTAGTACTTAGGAATGCTTCTTTGTACAAGAGTACAAAGATGGACTCCTTTAAGATAAGAGCTCTCTTGACCTCACCTTCTTTTGCAAAGAAAGCAGAGTTTCTATCTTTTTCTTCTCTTTGTTTCTTTTTTCTTTTTTTTCTCTTTTTCTACTTCTTTTGTTTCTTTTTCACTCTCTTTCTTTGTTTTCTCTTTTTCTGTTGTTTTTGTTTCTTTTGCACTCTCTAGCTCACTCTTTTTCTTTTCATATTCACTCTTTAATCTCATTTGATCTTCATACACTTGCTTGGGAGTTAGGGGTACAAGAGTTATACCATGCATTACAAAAGAATACCTATTCTTGCATCCATCATGCATAGCCCTCCTATCAAATTGGCATGGCCTTCCCAACAACAAATGTCCAGTATGCATAGGAAGCACATCACAAAGTACATCATCACTATATCTCCCTATGGTAAACGAAATTAAGATTTGTTTGCTGACCTTTATTTCACCACATTCATTTAGCCATTACAGCTTATAAGGCTGCCCATGCTTCAAAGTTGGGAGCTTCAAATTTTCCACCAACAAGGTGCTAGTGACATTGGTGCAACTTCCTCTATCTATGATCATGCTACACACTTTGCCTCTAATGTGGCAGCGGGTATGGAAGATGTTCTCATGTTATGCATCCTCCTCCTCTCACTTGCACACTCAAAGTCCTTCTAGTGACAAGAGCTTCACCAACAACTGGATATTCTTCCCCTTGGCTCTCATCTATCTCTTGCTTAGAATTGGCCTCACTTGCTTCACTTTCAGATTCTACTTTGCCATCCCTCCGCATCACCATCACCTTCTTGTTAGGGCATTGTGATGCTATATGCCCCCGGACTAGACATGTAAAACATTTGATATCACTATTTTTAGAAGATTGGGCAACTTCTTTACCTTTACTCGTAGTGGATATCTTGCTTAGATTGGGCATTTCCCTTCTTTCCACCTTGTTACCCGTTTTGTTCCATTTTGATCTCCAAGTGGAAGTGGTCGAACTATATTTAGAACCCCCCTCTTTTAAGTTGTCGTTTCACCTTCATGGCTATGTGCACCATGTCCTCAAGTTCCACATAGTGTTGCATCTCCACTACGTCTGCAATATCTCTATTCAAGCCCTTTAAGAAGCATGCCATGGTTGCTTCTCAGTCTTCCTGTACATCAGCTCGAATCATGGCCAACTCCATTTTTTAGTGGTACTCTTCCACACTTTTCGACCCTTGGGTAAGGCTAGGTAACTTGTTATACAAATCCTGGTAGTAATGGGATGGGACAAATCTCTTCCTCATGATAGCCTTCATTTCCTCCCAAGTTTCAGTGGGCCTCTCACGATTGCATCTCTTAAATAAAACAAGTTGATCCCACCAAACAATAGTAGCAAGTTTTACCTTTTTCTCTTCAAAGTAATTATGGCAATCAAAAACTTGCTCTACTCACTTCTCCCACTCCAAATAAGCCTCTGGATCACCTTTTCCTTGGAAGGGAGGAATATTGAACTTAATGTTGCCCAAATTCCTATCCACTTGATCCACAACTCTTCTCCTTCTTCCACCCACTGTAAGGTGTTCAATTCTGTCCAAAGGAGCATAATTATCAAACTCCTCAATATCATCATCCTCATCATCAAATTCATCAAGAACTAGTTGCCTTCGTTGCCACTGCACTTGTGGTGCCTCAATTCCACGGTTTCTTTGCAATCCAGTTGGTAAGGTGTCGTTTTGCCTTACAAATTAACCAAAAAAATCTACACAGGTAGTATAGGCAAGTAGGGATCGTTCCCACAGAGAACTATGAAATATGAATATCAACTCTAATCAAACAATCAATGTGTTTATTAATTAAGCAAAAGAGGACAGATTGGATGCAATTATGAATGCAAGAGAATAACTTTACTAAATGCAACCTAAACAAGTTATTTAACCTATATGGATGACAAACTAATGATCTATATGCAAAATCAAACTAAATCAAATAAGATCAGACCTATAACACACACGGAAAAGCAATTAAGAGCAAGGCCATGTTGAAATCAACTCAAATTAAAAAAGCTAAGTCTCAGCACACAAAGAGAGAACAAGATCAGAACATTATCTTGGTTGTTTGAGCTAATTCATGTCCAAATTAATCCTAAAAACTATGTGGATGCTTGTGTAATAGTTTAGACGACTAATCTAAAGGATGCAAATTAGATCAGATTTGAAATCAAAAGAAAATCTTAAAGTAAAACGTTATTTACTTTACTTTAACATGCAAATTTTCGTGACCTATAATTATACTACTCTAATTATGCAAACAATTAAGATGATAGATCAATTTAGATGTAAAACTAACATGCAAGGCAAAATCAGATTCGAATCACACAAAAAGCAGTAAATTTCAAACATGCAAACACAAGAATCAAAAAAGGGGGGAAATTTTGGTTTCGAAATTAACTTTAGTAAGGAAGAAATTAAGCAAATTAAATCTTAAATTAAACTAACTAAACTCTGAAAAATCAGATTGTAAAGTAGGAAAAAAATCAATTGCAAAAAGGATTCAATTGTAAAAGTTTTCACTACCAAACACCTAGTTAATTCAATCATTGAACATTCAAGTTTTCTATGTGTGATATGTGTGATTTAGGATCAAGCTACCTAATTTATTTGTTTCTTGACTACCAAGCAAACAAAACTATCAACAACAATTTAAATCATGACTACCATGCACCAAAATTCAAGCTAACGCATTAAAGAAAAGTAGCTTTCAAGAGATCTTAACCAATTCACATTGACTACCAATCATGAACAAGTTAAAGCTTATGTTTAAACACCTAGAATTTACTACTACCTTCAATCCTAGATTGTTTTTGCTACTTTTATTGATCAATTCAATGACTACCATATAAATCAATTAATTATCAGATCCAAAACTCATAACAACAATCAAATTCTAGACTTTAATTCTTCCTTCAAGATTCGGCAATCAAGCATAAAACATAAACAAAAAATCAAACCACAATCACACATATAATCATACGCAAAATCAGATCTGAAATCTCATGAATTAAAACTAGGTTTTACGGTTACTAACCATTACAATTGAAAAAAGAGATTAGCTAGAAATAGTCATTATAATTTGGCTAAACATGTCTAAGCATAAACTAACTAAATCTATGAGTTTGGAAGAGAGAAAGAGGAAGAAGAGAAGAAAACTATATGTCACACCCTAGCACAAGAAGAATCCCTCTTAATGAGCTGATAGGTCCCTATATAGAGAGGTATAGGTCGGTTTACACATCCTTGTAAAACTCAAATTTCACTATTCTGGCAGATTCTTAGGGGCAACTTCGACATTGTATAACTCTCAAATAGAGAATAATTTACAGCTCCAATTTTATTTGCAAATAGCCCAATGAGTTAATTTCTTTACACCAAATTTCAGCCCAATATAATGGTTAGATCTTCATATATAAGCCCAAGATTGACGGAAGGTCTGCCTGAAAATCTTTTGCTTTGTGAAAAAGAAATCCAATCCAAATCCATAATGATATTTAGCCCAATTTATATTGCTCTTGAGGAGTTGAAAAACAGATCAGACTTCAAGGTGGATTTGGAAGCTTCAAGGATGGTGGAAGAAGCTTCCACATACATGCATGCGTGAGTTGGCGGTCAGATCTTCATCTGACCACGTGGATGACATCATCATGTGGTCAATGGAGGGCTGCCATGTCTTCAAATCTTCTAGAAAATTCCAAAAAATTGCCGCCAAAGTTACACATTCGTTGACGAAATCCATTTTACGCTGCCAGTAGGAAATCCTTGTGAAATTAGGATTCCTGGTCAAAGTAGGATTCCTAATCCTCGTTCCAAATATGAACTTCATTTGTACTAATTAGGTCTCCTTTAGCTCATATTCTTCACTTCATGTCCAAAAA
>JAOQMS010000179.1:16082458-16105196 GCA_027563885.1 Erythroxylum longipes
ATTATTATGTCAATTGAATAATTAGAAGAGAGATCTCAATTAGTCAATTGATTATCCATAGGATAGTGTAATAACTAATTGAATCGGTAGAGTCATTGGGTAGGTTGAGAGATCGTTTAATTGATTCCCATCAATTCAATTAGGGACAAATAGTTACACCTTGAAAGAGCGTAATTAGTAATGGTGAGACACAATTCAATCAATAAAATATGAGGGAGACAGAATAAAGAAAAAGTAATCTCTAGCATTTAGATCCTTGAATTCAGACTTTCTGCAATTGCGGTATTGTCCATTGTTTACATTAGTCTTTTAATTTTAATTTAATTTTCTAGATTAATTGCATAAACAATTTTATTTCTTAAATAAATTTTTTTCTAAATTAAGTGGCGTCTGGGCATTAATCCCTGCGGGATCAATATCCGCTCTTTTTAACTACAAGTCATGACCTGTTCACTTGCGGTTTTTGAGCGTAAAATAAGTAGATAGGTATTATAATCCATCAACAGCCATGGAGCCCAACAATAATGACTTGTTGATGGTTTTGGTAAAATAAATAATGGAGTTGGGAGCTGAGATTTAAAACATTAAGGAGTCCATGAACAACATGAGAGCAACCAAAGCTTCTATGAGTAATCAATATTGAGAAGAAACTGAGGAAGAAATTCAAACTTTCAACCACACTTATGGACAAGGTAAAAAGGTTTATGGTAATTTGGGGTCTACTAAATTTAAAATTCCTAAATTTCATGAAAAAATTGATCCTGAAGCTTACTTAGATTGGGAATTGAAAGTAGAAAGTATTTTTTACATTTATAATTTTTCTGAAGAAAATAGAGTTATGCTAATTGTTGTTGAATTCCAAAATTATGCCGCTATTTGATGGAATAACCTTGTATATGAATGTAGAAGGAATGAGGAACCCTCTATTTCATTTTGGTGTGAACTAACTAGCATAATGAGTAAGAGGTATGTTCCAAATGCCTATTTTGAATTGTATAACAGGGTACAGGAACTAAAGCAAGACAACTGAACTATAGCTAAATACTTTCAAGAGTTGAAGGCATTGAAAATCAAAGCTGGCACTAAAGATGATGAGTCAATTGCTTCAGCCTATTTTCTTAGAGGGTTAAATCGACCAATTCTCTAAAGAGTTGAGATGCAAGGGTAAATTGATATAAATGATTTTTTTAAAAGAAATCCAGGAATGCTGAGAGACATAGGAAGGAGAATGCTCATACTTCTTTCTTTCATTGTAAAGGCTCAACCTAACAATGTACATTAATAGAAAAATAAATGGGGAAACAATAGGGCTAAGAGAAAACCACCTAACCCTAGTGCCAATAAAAATATGTCCTTTAAACCTTCTGAGTTTAAGGCTAGTTCTTCAAACTTGTGTCAAATTTGAAACCAGTCGAAATAGGTCACATGCCTTAAGTGTCAAAGTAAAGTTCATATAACATCACAATGTCCTAACCAAAAGTTTTATATGTTGTTAGAGGATGGGACCTACATTAGTGAACATGAGTGTGATGGTATGCCTGAATTGACTTAAAGCGAAGAGGAAGTAGGTATTGAGGGGGACAAATTTGCTGATGAATTTGAGGCTGAAGGGTCTAATGAAGCATTGGTGGTAGTCCAAGTTTTGAATACACATATCTCACTTGAGCTAAATGATGAGCAACATACTAACATATTCTATACGAGATGTTTAGTTAAGAATAAAGTATGCCTTGTGATTATTGATGGAGGTAGTTATACTAAGCTTCTTATTACTAAGTTATCACTACCTATTATGCGACATCCTCATCTGTACAAGTTTCAGTGGTTAGATGATAGAGGTGAGGTCAAGGTAAAACACCAAAAAATTATTGATTTAGTCTATTGGGAAGTATCAAGATAAGGTGTTTTATGATCTTATACCTATGAGTGCATGTCACATATTGTTGGGTGTCCATAGGAGTCTGATAGGCACACAAATAAAGATGGATATACTAACAAGTACTCTTTTGTAATGGATAGCAGGATATGTACTTTGAATCCACTTTCGCCTAAAGAGGTTGTAGGCACACAAATCAAATTGAGAGAAAAGAGAGAGAAAAGACAAGGTGAGCCGCAAAAGTCAAGTGAGGGGAGAGAAGAAAAGGAAGCACTAGTTGAACAAAAAATTGAAAAGCCAAAAGCTAGTGAGAAAAAAGGCAAATTTTATGTGAGTGTGAGAGATGTAGATAGGGTTATTTCTGAATGATTTATAAAGAAAACTACTTTGTTACTAACAAACTGCACAGTGATTTACCTACTGACGTGAAAAATATTTATAGGATTATAAGGACGTCTTCCCTAACGACATACCCAAGGGGCTTACACCCTTTTGAGGAATCGAGCACTAAATTAATATCCTACCTGGTTTAAGCATTACTAACCGACTAATGTATCGAGCCAACCCTGACAAGATAAAAGAACTGCAACGTCAAGTTGATGACATCCTTGACAAAGATCTATTGGATTCAAGGATGAATCCTTCTAAGCAAGGGGGTAATGATATTGATCAAAGGGCTAATAATGTGGCATCTCAAGTTAGGATTGTAGGTTCAAGTGTTTAAGGTCTTCAACTCAAATTCCACCGTCAACTTTCAAAAGAGATTCACTTGTGGATATTATTGGGCCTATGACAAGGGCTAGGACCAAAAGGATGTAAGGGGCTTTAAATAATTTAATTAAAGAAACCCATTCTCAAGCCCAAGTCTAAGTTGCTTCAATTAAGGAGTCCAAGTAAGTCCACTTAATAAATCTTGAAGAAGTTGGGCCAACCCAACTTGAAAAATAAGGTCTATGGCTGAATTTACTATTAGTAGGTTTCCTTCTTTGTAATGGAAAATTGACCAAATCTTATAAGATCTCTTGTTTCATAAACGTTAGTTTCCTAGTAGATCTTATTTTCTAAAAGTTAGTTTCCTAGTAGATCATGTTTCCTAAAAGGTAATTTCCTAGCAGGTTAAGTAATTATAGGTTTAAGGTGATTTCTTTTCCTTAATTTTCGGTCAACCCCTTTCCTATATATAGGGAGTTTCGACTATCATTAGGGGACACAATTTCATGACATTATTTTGTGAGGTTTATCCTTATTATTATTCTTGTCGAATAACTAGAATGCATTGCACGATTTTCATGATTTGTATACGACTTATCTAATTGATTTTGCTTTATTAATTAGTGGCATCTTTATTTGTTGTTCTTTTTTCAATCTTATATTGTTCAATTCATAATTTTTTTGATTTGGTTATGCATGTTCCTGAGGATTGGGTTACAAATCTCTTGAAACAGACTTTATTCTTCTCTTGTTATTCACATCTTCGCCTTGGTTGAAGATCAAGTGGTGAATCAAGAAAAGTCTTGGGTAAGCTCTTTTATATTCCGTAATTTCATATCAATATATTTGTCAAAAAAGAATAATAAATTTATTTCATTCATATCTACTTATAAAGAAATGCTAAAAGAAATTGGTCATCAAACATTTAACTTTATAACATCAACCCCTCTAAAAAATTAACATAACTAATATATAAGAAATGATTTTGTACCTATATGTCTATTCTTCATTTTCCTTTTCTATAAAATCAACCAAGGCAATGTGCTAAAATAGGAATTACATTGAAAGAATAAAGACTATGTCATTATTACGTTGTTTACATTAGTATTACTAGGCAATTTTATTCTTTTTACTTAACTATATTTATTAGGAGATAGTGACGGCACCTTTGCACAGGGTCACATTACCTGTATGGAGCTTATTGTGTAATAATTGAGTGGATCATTATGTCTCTTAAAGGCCATATAATGTTTGAAGTTTCTATTGTTAGGTTAGTTAATCATCTCACCATTAGGTCCATCAAGAGATTCAAAGGAATTTTATATTTACATTTATGGTAACAACACTCTCTCATGCCTTAAAAAAAGAAGTTGCATCTTTTTGTTGCTTAATAAAGAGTTGTCATCTAAGTAGAACTAGTTGCTTTATATTTTTAAGATAAATGATAAATTTTCATTTGACTAGAAGTAATTTTTTATGTTTAAAGTTAATGATAAGTTGTCATTTGACCAAAGGTAGTTTCTTTATTTTACAGAATATTATGTATTTTTTAATAATTTTTTTCATTATTTTTAGGAGAATTTTTTAATTTACTGTTCATGCTAAGATGTACAAATTATAGCTCTTATTGAATGCAAGTTATCTTAATTTTCAATCCGTTTGAGTATTTTCAGTTTGTAACTTTTATTCTATAATTTCTTTTGCAAACATACTAACAAATTGGTATTAAAGTCCTTTTGTTCTTAAGGGACTTGTGTTGAATGAATTTGTAAGGAATGTTCCACTATAAAATAAACATTTAGCCTCCAAACTAAGATCAAATTAGTATAATAGAAAATATTGCTCATTTTTTGGCATCATCACTTGTTTTCTCAAGTGAAAATTATCATACTTGGGTTATCAAAGACTTATGATCTTTGGTACATGGTTGATAATGATGCTTCTCTTATCAAATATCCAATAGTAGTAGAAATAAGGAATCAAAGAGATGAGAAGATAAAAACAATGAGGGCAAAGACCTGTATTCACTTAGAAATAACAACAAATATTTTCATAAGAATTATGGTTTGTCAAAATATAAAACAAGCTTAAGATACACTAAAAGGAGGTGTTTTATGGGAACGATCGAACAATATGAATGCAAGTTGTAATCTCAAAAGAGAATTTGAACTTTTGACAATGAAGGAAACTAAAACAAAGGAGTATTCAGATAAGCTCCTTGCTATAGTTAATGAATCAAATTAATTAGTGAAGAAATACCTTTTAAAAGAATTATAGAGAAGGTGCTAATGAGTTTACTATAAAGATATGAAGTTAATATTTCATGTCTAGAAAATTCGAGAGATCTCATGTTGATTCTTTAACTGAATTAGTTAATGCTCTTTAAGATTAGGAACAAACAAAATTGATTAGGCAAGGGAGGAAAACTGAAAGTGCTTTCTAGGACAAAGATAAGCATAGCAACATTAGTAAGAAGCAGTAGTGGAATAAGAAGCAAGTTGAAAGTAGTAAGAATGGTGGGAAAAAAGGAAATTTTCCTCCATGTAAATATTTTAAGAAAATTTCACACATATATAAACATTGCTAGTTTAGACCTGATGTTCAAAGTAGGTCTTACAATCAAATTAGTCACATGGAAAAATATGTAAAAATAAGAAACGAGTAAGACAACAAGCTTAAATAGATGATCAATAAGAGAAGGAGGGTTAGCTTTTTACTGCAATTTTATTTGCAAATAATAAGGTCTATAAAGCATGGTTAATTGATAGTGGTTGCACTCATCATATGACACATGATGAGTCCATACTCAACAAGCTTAACAAAATTATTTTCTTCCAAAGTTTAAATTGGAAATGAAGATTACATTAAGGTTAAACGCAAGGTTAGTGTTTCAATCGGATCTAGTTCAGGTATAAAAATCATTCTTGACATTTTATTTATATGATATCGATTGAAATTTGTGGAATGTTAGTAAGCTACTTGAAAAAGATTATTTTGTGGTTTTTCAAAAAAATGTTTGATATTTGATTCTACTAGGAGTGAATTTTTCTTTGTAAATACAAAAGGAAAAGTTGTACACTTGACTAGAAGTAGGAAGAGTCTCTTACCCATCCAAGTCTTGTTAATAAATTTTAAAATTGGCACAAAAGGTTAGGATATTTTTATTATTATACCCTTTCATTTATGCATAATAATGAATTAATGCAGGATTTACCTACTATTGAAGTAGGAACTATAGTTTATAAAGTTTATCAGATGAGGAAGTAGTCTAGGTTACCATTACCATTCCCATATAATAACGCTTAGAAAGTAATAGAAAATTTTAAATTATTTACATAGATGTTTATAGTCCTATTAAACTTGTATCTTCGCAAGGTAGTAGGTACAACATTATTTTAATTGATGAATTTCGCAGATTACATTAGGTTTACTTTATGAAACTTAAAACTGATATTGCTGAAGTGTTTTAGAAGTTTAAGAATTGGTTAGGAATCAAAGTGGTCATAAAACTAGAGTGATCAGTTATGATAATAGGATTGAATACACCTCTGAAAGTTTTAATAAGTTTTATAAGATGCAAGCTGAAACTATCGACACTGCAATTTATTTTCTAAATAGGCTACCTACAAAGAAGTTGAAGCGAGAAATTCCATTGAAAGCTTAGTATGGTTGAAAACCTTCAATACAATATTTAAAGGCTTTTGGCTGCATATGTTACACTTATGTTCCTGATATAAAAAGAGATAAGTTAGGTTATAAGGCATAGACTAGGATTTTCATTCGCTACAACAATATCACTAAAGGTTATAGGGTCTATCAACGTTTGACTGGTTAAGATATTAAGTTTGATGAATTTGAAACATAAAACTTGCAAAAATCTGAAGTCGAACATATTGAGACTATATATTCAACTTAAAAAAAACTGAGAGCAGATATTTGATGAAACTATAAATAAAGTTCTTATTAGAGGTACTAGACTATTTTAAATATTTATCAAAGTGCAATATTGTTACACTTGAGCTTGTAGGTTTTAAATAAGCTGTAAAAAGTTCAAAATGGGTTACAATAATGGAGGAAGAACTAAATGTGATAGAGAAAAATTCAATATGGATTCTGGTGGATATGCCAACTCTCAAAAGGCCTATTAGAGTGAAATTGGTATTTAAAACCAATTTAAATACGAATGGCTCTATCAACAAATATAAAGCTAAGCTTCTGGTAGAAGGGCATACTCAGTAATTTAAGTTGGATTTATAAGAGAGGTTTGCACCTATATCTTAACTTGATACAATCAAAATGGTTATAAAACTTACAACTTAGAAAGAATGGAAATTCTTTCAATTAGATGTCAAGTCTATTTTTTCTTAAACACACTTTGATAAGGAATTTTTTGTCAAGCAACATGAAAGTTTTGTTAAGAAGGGAGAAGAAGATAAGGTTTATCAACTCAAAAAGGCTTTGAATGGTTTAAAACAAGCTCCTCGGGCTTGGTATAGCAAAATTGACGATCATTTACCCTATGTTGGCTTTAGGAAGAGCTTGAGTGAATCAACTTTTTATGTGAAAGTTACTTCTGATGGCTTGATTTTTGTTTCTTTCTATGTTAATGATTTCCTTGTTATAGGAAGCAAATTAAGATTTGTACAATAATTCAAAGACCAAATAGGAAGGTATTTGAGATGACTTATGGGCATGGAAATTCAATAATCACAACAAGGGATTTTCATTAGATAATAAAAGTATACAAAGGAAGTTCTAAAGAAATTTAGTATAGAAAGTTGTAAGCTTGTATGCAGTCCTTTAATGCAAAATGAGAACTTAAGTAAAGACGATGGCTGAGAAGATTGATAAAGGCCTTTATAGGAGTCTTATAGGTTGTTTATTGTATCTAATAGCAACAAGACCCAATATTTTGTATTTTGCTAGTTTTATATTTAGGTTTACTCATTGTGTTAGCAACTCACATTTAAAAAATGCAAAAGGAGTGCTTCGATACATCAAAGGCACTACTGAATTTGGATTTTTTTTTTCAAAATACAAAGAGTGGAAACTACTTAAATATACTAATAGTAATTGGGCATATTCTTTTGATGATATAAGGAGTACTTCAGGATGTATATATTCAAATTTGAGTTAAGATGTTTCTCTTAAAGCTAAAAGAAATAAGATGTTATGGCGCAATCAACGAGAGAAGAAAAATATGTTATTATTGCTACTGCTATAAATTAAGCATTACGGCTAAAGAAGCTACCGATTGACTTGAAGCATAATCAAAGGGAACCAACATAAATCTCTGTAGATAATCATGCTAAAATTATCATTTCTAGCAATATGGTGTTCCATAGTAGAATAAAACACTTTAAATCAACTACTACTTTTATTATAAAAGTGAAAAAGAATGCTAGTGATTGGTTGCATAATGTTTTAGTCGGTAGTTTAGTATATGTTTAGTTGTAATTGAATGATTAGTGCATGTTTAGGTTAAGATTGTGTTACTTAGTTAGACACTTGTGTTTTGAGTGTTTTATGGTTTAGAGCACGCTATTGAGCTTAAATTTTATGTATTTGAGGTGCCTTGATGTGTTTATTAGTGTTTCATATCAAAAATCGAGGAACGGAGAGAATTCGAAGGAAGCCCAGTGCCATAATCATGGCCTGCATGACAGATAGTGCGGACAACCTCTCTAATATGACCTACTGAGGGACATTTTGGAATTTTTTGACCCAAAAAAACCCTCTAAGGTTTACCAAAAATGGAAAAGACTATATAAAAACGAAAAATAACCCCAAGGGAGCTACAGCTTTTGACGCTTTGGAAAAACTACAAGAAGGAAGAAGAAGAAGAGAGAGAAGAGGAAGAAGAGGAGAGAGGAGCGGGCTTCTGCTGCTGTTGCTTTCCCAAGCCATCCCAATCTTGTCCAAGTGTGTAACGCCCGAACATATACCCTAGAAGTATTATAGCATGTCTAGGGTGAATTAAGAAGTGAACATAATGAGTTAAGTGCATCTTAGTAAGAGATATTATGGTACTTAATGTAAAAGACATGGTTAATGGGTAATTTGTTCATTTTGGCATAGACATACATACTTTGATGTGAAATATATATAGTAAATTTTGATATGTTTGGTTGGATTTATGAATGTGATGTTAGGGGAATTGATAAAATAAGTATTTCATAAGTAAATGAGATGTTTTTGGCTAAATTGGATATTTTGTTTTGTTGCTTTTGCATGATAAGATTGAAGTTAGTTGATTTGGGATGTGTACCTCGTTGAATGGATAGGTTCCACTGAACATAGTTCTACAATTTGGTCATATTTTGTCCTTTAGAACTCTAAATCGGATGATTTCAATTGCAGATTAAACAAGAGACATATTTATAAAACCTTTATAAAGGAACCCAAATTTTATTGTTCATTTTAGAGTTTTGAATTCTGGCTTGAAGTTGAGTTATGGCTGTTGTCCCTGTTTTCGAATAGCCTATAGTGTTTTGGGTATAACTCCCAGAATAATTAACCAAATTGCATGAAATTTATTACATTAGAAAATTAAGACATAGGGGAGTAAAATTTATTGATAATATTGTAGGCCAATGTGGGAAGTAAAGGAAGAAGAAGGACCAATATGCAAATTTTCTAAAGTGAACATATAAACCAATTGGATTAAGGCATATGTGACCAATAATAATAAAGCATGTGTGTCTAATAGGAATTAAGCATATGTGTGAGTCTTGAAAGTTCTGGAATGGGCATATGGAGAGCAGAGATGCACGACATTTTGGGGGTTCTATGTTTAGATTCTTCTCCTTTCCATTTCACCTTCTTCATCCCATCATTTTTCATGTAAGAAATCAAGCCAATCTTAAGTGGAAATCAAGGTAAAAGTTAGAGACTTTCTCTTCACCTTTATATCTTCTTACTTTGCTTATGAAGGAATGAAATTATAAGGTTACAAATGGGATTGATAGGTATATTTTTGGTGTTTTTAGTTAGTGAGTCAAGCAAAGCTAAAGAGGAAGGGAAGGAAAGGCAATAGAAGACCTACTTTGTCAATTTTTAGGTTTGGGACTTCACTTAATTGATTTCTATATTTATGTATGATTGAATAGATATAAAGATTCATTTGTATGTGGAGTTGTTTCTGGGATGTTTCTTTTGTGTTATTTTGGTGTTATCTGGGATAGAATTAGTTGAATATGACAAGAGAGTATTGTGTAGTGGAATTCTGTCTAGAGTTTGTTTGAGTCAGTCACATTGTTTGAGTCATAACTAAGCCTAGAAACCTCCAAATTGTATGAGTTCAGTTGCATATGAAACCTAAGACATAGATCTAAATATCCAGAGGGAAATCTAACTTAATTATGACTCTATTTCATTGTAAATTGAGTCCAAAAAAGGTGACCTGATGTTGCACCTATTTTGGAGCAGCTTGTAATATTTTGCCTATATCTCATGATTTATAAGTCCAAATGGTCTAATTGTTAGTTCTATAGCAACTATAGACATAGAGGAAAAAATTTCCAGAAGATCTAGAAACCAGTTCTAACTTTTTATACATGCATATTAATGAACAAGTAGTGGTATGAATAGAGAGAATGCCTATCACAATCATGGCATTGTTTTTATTTCCGATTTCTACCGCATCTTATCCGAACCTTTATCAATGCATATGAAATTTTTTAACATCTAGAATTAAATGAAATAGGACTTACCATATGTAAATTGGGAGACTGAACATTGAAATGTAAAATTGAGCATAATGCATTCCAAATAAAATTTACATGTACATAAATGATTTGTATGCATATTCATTACTCATATATGTATAGTATGATTATACAAGTGTAATTTTGACACCTTTCTAATGGTGATAAGTTATGAATTTCATGTATGAACACAGATATGTATTTTATGACATGAAATGTATATCATATGATTTGTCAACATATGAATTTTGAAATTGGAAAATGGTTAAACAAAATGTTATAGTTCCTACTCTATTGTCTTGGTTGTGGATAGATGGGCATACCTATAGGGTTACAATGCAATTGCTACAGTTTGACACCAAGGGTTTCAACAATTTGATACCTTTGAGTATCCATAATTTGATATCTTCAGATATCCACAACACCCGTTATCCATACCCATAGAAAATGTGCAGGCTTAACATAGAAAGGAAACTTAACAGTCACAAATAAGAAATGCAACATGATAACATGAATATTTGGTATTGTTGAACATTTGTATTAGTTGTAATGAAGAATTGTAATGATGTGAAATTATATTGATAATTTGTATCAATGAGTGTTGAATATCAATATTTGGCTTATAAATGTGCATTCTTTGTATATGGATAATATGAAGCATATTGGCATTATATACTTTGCTTAACTATGCCATCATTGTTTACATGAGTATTGAATATCAATGTTTGGTTCATAAATGTGAATTTATGGTATATGAGTTGTGATATTTTTGAATGTGTGTACTTGACGGATGACTGCTGTGAGTGGTCATCCAAACTAAGTGTTTTCCCCACTAAGGTTTTAAGCTAAGCACAAGTGTTAATTCGTGTAGTTCTAAGTTGTAAGAGTGAGGTACAGGGAACATCTGCAGGGAACAAGGACAATAGATAGGCGTAAAAGTACCTTTGTATGTGTCTTTCAATTAAATAATGGTTATATATGTAATAAAGGAACTTGTACATTTTATTTTAGATTACCATATAAATGTAAAAATGTATTGCTATTGTTAAATGATAATATTAAGCACTGGGGAGTTTTGTAAAGTGTATATGTATAACATTGAATAGAATTGTATACCTTGAATGTGTGTATAGGAATTTGGTTGCTATGTGTTTGGATGGTTGTAGGTTCTGTATAGGGGGTGTTACAAAGTGACATTTTTCTTTCTTCTTGTTATTTCTTTTCTTAAAATGTGTAAGATGGATATGATGATGTTGATAGATTTGGGGTTGATGATGATGTTTTAACTTTTCTTTAGGGATTTAAACTTGATTCAATGTTAATCTAATTGTTTTAGGTCAATTCATTTAGGTGTTGTAATTATTTGTTGTAACTTCATACTTCAGTAATAAATCAAGAGAGTGAACTGAATGCAAAATGACTAGGTTAGTTAATGAGAGTTAATTGACCCAGATCACGCAAAACATCAAGTCGATAATTGTATGGAGAGAGATATAGTATGAGGACCCAGTTATTTAATAGAATGCTTAAAATCTAATTAGGTTATGCGTTGATTGTTAATCGAGAGATTACATGTTCAAAAATGTGATTTAATTAGGTTTAATAATTATGGTTTAGTGATTATAACTCAAGAGAGTAGTCCACCCTTCAATAGTCAAGAACCTTTACCACATTAACACAAAATTGATTAGGTTAGCATTGATGATAGGATAAATCCCATTCTCATAATTTGGTAAATTTTCTTGTGTGATTTCCCATTGTAAATTTGGTGGTGCTCAATATTCGATTTCATTTGTGTTAATTTTACAGATTATTTTTATATTAATCATCTTCACATATTTACTTTTCTGTTTATTTTTATTTTCATTTTAATAATTCTTTAGGCCTTAGATAACTTAGAATTAGATTAGTCTGACACCTCCTTGAGGGATCTACACCTCATATACTACACCCACGATGTGTTCGTTTGTAGTATATTAAGAGTTTTAAATAGATTAAAACTTTTCTTAACAAAGAATAAGTAAGTTACTTTAATACATTACAACTGATGTTCAGCTTATAAACATCATGACAAAACCTTTATGTAAAATTAGATTTAAAGATCTGAGATCAAGGCTGAGTATTTGCAGTAAAATAACTATGAGAAGTCTTAGAATTACATCCTTTAGTTATTAAATAAGAAGTCAATGATGATTTGTCTTTAGAATATAAGTACTTGTTTTATTTCTAACATTATGATATGTTTTTATAACCAAATTTTCTTCATTATTTTTAGTATTTTTTAAAATATTGCTCATTTTGAGATTCATAAATTCTAGCTCTCATTTAATGCAAATTGTCATAATTTTCAGCCCTTTTGGGTGCTTTAAGTTTGCAACTTCTATATTCTACAATTTCTTCTGCAAACATACCAACAAAGTGACAATCTACAGCATTAGTTTATCTTAATTTGTCCCTCCTTCACAAGTCCACATCGCCTTGATTTCATACCTACTACCCTTGTTATAAAAAGGAAGGTCTATCACAAAGGTAATAAATTCTTTTATTTACCAAAAATACTTTCACATAAACTTAAATCTTAACTTAAGTATTAAAGTTTTACTATCAAAGAATCCTCTAACATTCTGTTTTGCGTTCATTAAGATTCCGGGCGCAGTAGAAACTCAAAGAGAATGTTAGCTCTATTAATACACCTAACGTATTAAGTTGCATATAGGGATATTAATTGTTGTTCTTTGTGATAATTATAAGGAAATTCATGTCATCCCACTCATATTTAACATTATAGATAAACAAAGAATCAAATATAATAGTTTTCATAATTGTAAGGGTACCACCTAAGAGCCCCTCTAATAGTCAATAACTGACTATAGTAATATTTATATAATTGTGTGAGCAAGTATAAATTTTGATTAAGCTAATGTAAGGGAGAGTTATTCCCATCGAGAGAGGCTAATATGCATAACAACATATCAAAATTTTGTTAAAATGCTCTCCTAAGGATAATATTACTGACAACCTAGCTTTTGGCATGTCACAAAAGACAATCAAGAAGCTGACTATAATAACCCAATTTATTTTGACCATTGTGGATGAATTGCTACTTTTAAAATTCAAACTCTCAACCTTGAAAACTATAATGATCTAATAAATCCTACTAATCACAGTGCGTTATGAGAAGATCATGGATATGTAAGGGTATTAAAGGAAGTAAGATGTAAAGCCTTTTCATTAACACTAATAGGTGTTGCAAGGTATAGATACTAAAGCCTACCACGTAAGTCTATTTCAGGATTATTGTAAATCATAATGTGTTTCAAGTTACAAATTATGGGCAACAAGTATAGGCCTAAAGACTCTATATATAATACAAATGATAAAAGAACAAAATTATTCTAATACTAGTCCCTATACTTCAAGGTGTCACGACCAATTAAAGATTAAGATATAAAATCATGATTACTTATCCAACAGCATAGTAGATTTTGATTTGGAAAACCATAAGAAAGAAGCAAACATTGGTAAAAGATATAATTGCACAAACACGAGTGATGATAATTAAGTTTTTAAGCAGGGAAAATGCCAATGCCAATGCCAATGCCAATGAGATGAGATTAGAAACTAAGAAAATCAGCAGGGATATTAGTTGGTTAAGGAAGAGAGAACAATATGCAGGACCATATTTTCCCATGAGATCAATGCATATAGACTCCTTTAAGTTACAATAGCAAGCAGTTTTAGAAGTAAAAATTAGCAAAAGTTTAACTCAACGAATTAAGAGGGAACCTTTTTTTTCCGATAAGGCTTATTGTAATTATTGCTAAATCTTACAAAAATTATCTATTTAATCTATCATTACACTATAAAGTATTCTTATCATTTGAACTGTTGTTATTTATAGCTACTATACAGGAGATATGGTTACAACTACTTAGTCCCTGTACAGAGGGTTTAGCTTTATGCTAAACCTTAAAACCTGCTGATGAAAAAAACACAACTTGATCAATGAGAAGGCACGTGCTGAAGAATTCATGATCTTACAAATAATAAAAGATATAAAACACTGCATGTTTTTGCGAGTGCCTAAAAGCACCTCATTTTTACTTTATTATGTCACATTTATACAAAGATCGAAAATTCACGAATAACGACCAGTCTTGATTTTGTGTACGACTTCATTGTTCTACATTACTATTCAAAATTTGATAAGAATCACACCATATCTAAAGTTTCTAACCATGAAAATGCCCAAAACATAATGCTTGAGAGCCAAGCATTAGGCAATCCACTAAATTAGTCATATAAATAATTTTAAAAAAAGAATCATCTAAGATATGCAGGGATCTTAATATGAATAAGAAGGCATGCTTATAATGTAAGCGATAACCATCAACAAAACCCCTGCTGTCACGTACAACATTTTGATGCTCTTTGTTTGATTTTTATCGAGACCTAGATCCAACATAATGATCTCAATCCTGCCTAACACGAACATGAAACCTAATAATAAGCCTTTGATGATGTAATGTCCGTTGATGTGGCCAGGAAGGAACACGAAGAGGAAGACAGAGCTAGTGTCTAGATCTTGTGTGGAGTCAATTCTGGAAGGCTCAACAATTATGTTGTAGATGAAGCCAGAGACGAACATTAAATTAGGTGAAGAGAATTAGGGTGTAAAAGGTCACGGGAGAGGGGAGTGTGTGTTGGTTTATGCCTTATAGTCAATTGGTTTGGTTGTAAGTTAGTGATAATGATTTAAACACATTATTTATCTTATACATGTTTAAATTTATATGATAAAGTATATGGAATAATTGTACATTGAAAATGAAATTATAATGAGATTATAATTATGAGATTCATATTGCATTTATTTATTATCACTAAATTATTCCTAGTAATTGTTCTATTAAGATTAGATATTAACAGAATGCAAAAAGGCTAACATTCATTATATTTTTTGTTATGAAGGAAGTAGTTGATCTCATAGGCTAAAGTGTAAAGATACTTAAACAAACGTGTGGGTGCTTGTTAGAGAACAAGTTCACTGAACATATCCAATATGAGAAATCCATTTGGAATTATATCTATAGAATTCTAATTGTTAATTGTATAAGTAATCCTTTGTCTTGAGGCCTCCAAAGTTATTTTGTATAGGAATTACGATGTTTTGATACTACATACGACCTATTTAATAATGGATCGTTCAATCAGTAGTCATTGAATATAGCACGAACTATATGCAGGTAGTTGTGTGATCAAGATAGGATTCATCACCCTAAAGTAATTAGGGAGAATGTTTCGTTGTTCTCAATTAGTATTGATTTGAGAAATCCTTAGCCAAGGTAGAATGACATTTTGTAAATAGTTTATAAATGTCATTAATTGAATCGATACCTAATGGCAAAGAACTAATATGATTGGACTAAAAATAGAGTGGACAGTAATTTCATGTTCTATGTCTGATTAAAACATTGTATGATGAAATGATTAAATTATACAGAAAAATCATGCACGGAAAGGTTAGTCAAAACCACCTTAACATTCCTAAATATTTTATTAGCTATGATGCGTTGTTAGACACTAATTTTGATCTATGATTATATATTGTTTAATTGGAGAATTAAAGATAAATTAAAAGGATTTTTAATTTATCTAATTCTAATTATGAATTAGAATTAGAATTTATATTCATTGCTAATATATTTGGGAACCTAATAGGTCTCACATAAAGAATGAGTTGAAGAGGGCAAAGATATTTTAATCAAGGTGGACTTGATTGTAAAGTTTGAGAAACTTTATGATTAAATATAAGATATTTAATAAATAAGGATCAATGTGAGATATTAGATCTTATTTTTCATATTGATCCTTATTTATACATAATTGTTATTTAATTAGAATTATTTGTAATTTTAATTAAAGTTTAATTGAAATTAGAACTTGTAAGTCTATTTATAATAGGTTTTGGACGTTTTAATAATTTAATTGAAATTAACGTTTTAATAATTTAATTGAAATTAGAATTTAATTTCAATTAAATTATTAAAACGTCCAAAACCTATTATAAATAGACTTACAAGCTCTAATAGAGCCAGCACTTCTTGCTTAACCCTCTCTGTAAGAATTACAAAGTTCTCTTAACCTATTCTATGGATATTATTAAAGGTCAGACATTTGTGAGGCTACGGTGGTTGAGACGGATCAATTTTGGAAACAGTTCGAGGGATACGAAAAGAACATGGTCAAGTTTCAGAATAAGGTACGAATTAAGATTCATGCTTTATTATTGATTTATGTGTTAATCATTTTATAGGATTAAAGTGATCTTGTCTTTTGAAAAATATAAAATTACAAAAAAAATTTGTAATTATTCCATTGTAGTTTCCTAATAGGGTAAGGGACGAGAGTTCTAGGTAGAGGCGCGGTGATGGGAGGACAGAGAATGAGATGATTCTCAGGGAGTATAAGAAGATGTTAATAGAGAGGGAGGTCACTAGGGAGTCCGATTGGGTGGCGTGCATCATTGTTTGGACAACTTCAGAGTAGGAATGTTGTTGCTATGAAACTTCTTAAGCTTAGGAACATGAAAGATAAGATGTTGGCTTTGAAGTTGGTGCTTGTTCAAGTTGATAAGAAATTTGTGCAATATAAGATAAGACATTCAAAGGGCCATAAAAATTTTAATTACGACATCATCTCAACGGCATAAAGTTACAACTTCAAAATAATTAAATCACCAAGTTCAAATTAGAACTCATGATGATTGTTATCCAAATGAGCTGGTACCGGCCTTGGGTATTTTAACAAGTTGACCTCTCACCTTTTTCACTTTAAGTTTTTTCTGTCTCCCTCTTAATTTTAACTATTTTCATCACCGCCTGCTAATTTGCCTCCCTCTCTAGTGTCTACTGTGCCTCCCCGCCTACTGTCTGTCTCTCCCTCCTTCTCCTTCGCTTATTTTTGTCCACCTCTCCCTCCTTCTCTGCCACCTAATGATGTCTGCCTTTGTCTGTCCACCATCAATGCTTTCGCTTTTTCTCATTCTGAAAGTGAAACTAAATTTTCAGATCTGGGTTTCACCTGATCCGACCCAATCAAATTGACATTGTGATTTCTTTGGGTGTGTTTTCAATTGGTTTTTTCTGCTACTGAATTGAATTTATGATTATGAATGGTTGAAACTTTGAATTGAATTGTGAATTACATTTTTGATTTATGAATGGTTGGATTGGAATTGAACGAAAAGCACGGAAAAAATGAAGCATTTTGTTTATCTAGTTTGGTTTTATGTGTGTTTCATAGGAAACTATAAAGTTTATATAGGACTTATCTTAAGTTTTCTAATAAAGGCATGCATGACTTGAAACCGAGAATCTAAACTTACTAGTATTTAAAGTAAATAAATAATTGATATAATATTTTGTTATATAATTATTATTCTTAAAATTAGTATTGGGTATTAATTTATCAGATAATATGTTTCGATAATGATATCTTATGTTGAATTATAATAATAAAATAATTTTGAATAATTTTAGGTTATATTCATAATAACTAAATAAACTAATTTATCCCAATTAGTTAATGAAATAGATAATTTGTATAAACTCCAACGCATAAGAGCATTTAGAAAACAAATGATTTCTTGTTTCAATCTCCTAATTACAAAGATAACATTAGGGATTACCATTTACAGTGGTGTTGGTTTTATAATTTGTACTTAACATGTTCTTCACTACCAGCTAGGCAATGAAAGCTATTCCTGGAATATATCTCTCAAACAAAATAAATTTGTACTATATTACGCTGGGTTGTATTGTAGAAAGATTCTTAAAGCTATTTTTATATATTTTCCTAAAGCATTTTCAGCCTATATAAACTTGTCATTGAACTTCTAATTTAGTCTCTAATTAGGAATGGCCTCCTTGATTATGTTCAAACCTCTATTTAATGATATGATATGATAGCTCATTTACATATTTATGTATAAAATTTAACTACTCAATTTTTTTCTAGATCTTAAACATAAACCCAAAAAGAGTCCTTTCTAATTGAGTATTTAACCTTTTTCTAAAGTTTTCCTTATAATTTTACATATTAGTAATTTTTTATCTTTATTTTTTCGACCTCTTTTATTTGTTTGTTAGGTTTAGTTACTTATGTTACTTTTAGTTATTCGCATTATAGTAGATATTGTTTTAACTCTCACTTTTAATATTAATAATGTTACAATGCTAATTATATAAGTAATAGAAAATATTTAAAAACTAAGATAAAAGAAAATGTTGTTTCTCTTTATATGGGACTCTAGAAGTTTTTTATATCTAACTTTTCATGTTTTGATGGTTAATATGTTGGATACTTGAATTGTTGGTTTTTGACTTATTAGTGAATTGTGTTGGATAAAATTGAATTATGTATGATGTAATCATACAAAATGAGTTATATTCTACAAGATGGACATGTGTATTATGTAATTATGTATGTTGAATACTTGAATTATTAGTTTTTGACTTATTGGTGAATTGTGTTATAGAAAATTGATTGTGTATGATGTAATTATATAAAATTAGTTATATTTTATAAATTAGACATGTGTATTGTGTAATTGTGTCAGTTTGGACTTTTAATTTAAACAATACATATTTTGTGATAGAAATTGATAATGAAATTATGTGTTCTTTATTTTGATATATGTCTTCATTTATTTTTATAGATAAATTGAAGGAAGTTTAAGTACTCTGGAACATTTAACCGCTCAAGGAAGATATAATGATCCAACTTCGGCTTATGCTACATTGGTCTCTTATATGAAGAATCATATTATTTGCTTGTTTGTAATAAGCATTTGAAAGGTGGAGGAATCACCCGATTAAAGAAGCATTTATCTGGTGATAAAGGAAATGTGGAACCATGTGAAAAAGTAAGCCATGATGTAAACTGCCAAATGAAAAATTTGCTTGAAGAATATCAATATGAGAAAGATAGAAGGGAGAGATTGAATTATGAAATTTGTAATGGAAGTTTGTTTGTTGGTGTTCATAATGATAGTAGAAATGTTGAAGGTGGTAGTCGTAGTGATAATGTTCCTACCCAGTAAGAAGTGAATATGGCATCTGGATTTGATGTTAGGAAAAGAAGAAGGTAGATGACGAAATTGTTTGCACCACTAAGAACTCTTAGGGACTAGCCTTCAATTCGTAATGCCATGCAATCAAGAGATGTGACTCACAATGTAGATATGAAAATGGCTAGATGGTGGTATAATACAAGTGTAACATTCAATGCTTCTCAATCTTACTATTATCAGTATATGCTGGATGTTATAGCCTCTTATGGTCTGGGATACAAAGCTCCTTTCATTTATGACTACAGAGGTAAACTTTTGAGTTGCTTAGTTTCTATAATTAAAAGTTATTTGATAGAAAGTAGAACATACTAGGTTATTTGTGGGTGTTCAATCGTGTGTGATTGATAGGCCCCTATCCTGAAATGACTAGGCGGCTTGCCCAACACCCCACGATAGCCCTCCAGTTGATATCTGATCTAGCTGAAAAGTTCCAATGGAGCTAAACCTGTTTCCCTTTTCAAAAAAAAAAACCTTAACTTAACATTAAAAAGATATAAGCAGTGGATTTTTTTAGTGATCATTTTTATTAAAAATTTTGATAGCATAATGGTTGTATATGTGTTTTTTTACACAAAATATAGTCTAAGACATATTCATAAAGATGTAAATGTTCCCAAAAATATTTATAAGATAAAAATGTCTACAAAGTAACACGTGACGAAGTTGACTAGTTGTGAGGTGGAGTCCCTGCTACTGAAGCCCCCGAGCATGCACCTGGGAGGTTTCAATTAAAAATAGAAAAGAGAATGTCTCAGTTAGTGCTATAATTTTTATTCAAATCATATTTAACTATTTAAACCTCCCTAAAACAAATTCATCTCAATTTGCATAATTCAATATTTAATAGAAAACATATATGCCTCTCGAAATCAAGTTTCTCAATTTCTTTTCAAATAAATAGTAGTGGCATTAAAAATGTCATGAAATTCTTACATGACGTAGCCTATCACTAACTTCTTTGCCTTATGGTACCCTCAGGCATAAAGTCACGGAGCCGGTTTTGTATCGTTTACCCATGATTGGTTAATCACTAGTGATGAAGCTAGTTCTACATTGTTTACTCTACTAGGATAACCATTATCCATTATTAGTTACGTAGCTGGTTCTGCATCTCTTATCCACAATTGGTCAATCACTAGTTACGGAGCTGGTTCTACATTGCTTACCCATACTAGGTTAATCGCTATATACCAGTAGTTACAGAGTTGGTTCTACATTGCATAACTGAAACTAGTCAACCACTAGTTATTGAGTTGGACCCGTACTAGGTTAACCCTTACATACCAATTTATTATATGTATAAAACCTATATCGGTATACTATAAGTTAAAAACTATTTGTTTTTTATCAACCAATAACATCATCTCAATATAAACTCAAATTATATCAGGTTTAACTTTCAAACTTCAATTCAAATATTAATAAAAACATAAACTTGTACTAATAATATTCACTTATAATGAATCATTCACATAAAACTCATAATCCATATTCACGTCACGATAAAATAGAAATCATTTTCATAAAATTTAAAATGCATTTACCATTAAGCAACTTTATTGCCAAACACACTCACGTGTTCTGGATCTTTCCTTTACCTACACAAGCACATTTTGTTTAGGCATTTATTTCCAAATTCGGAAATAAGACATTAACACTATAAATTCTGTTTGATTGAATTCGAGATTAGCATTTAATAGCGTAACACGTATACACTAATCGTATTTCAATTTACTACCAAAACCTAACCTATTGTTCTCCGTTTCCAATTCTAACTTTAAAAGTCACTTAAATTCATATTTTTACCCATTCTAACTTATCAATTTCTTCAAAACACTATCTCACTCAATTTAATTCACCATATCATGATGATGTATGATGAGGCACGGATATGGCCTATGTCCAGAAGCTATACCTCCAATTTTTCCTTACTTTTCACATAGAAATCGTTCAAATTAGGATTTGAAGTCTTTTAGACATTTGTTCCCATAAGTCTCTAGTTTCCATATCATTCAAAATCATGCCATTTTAACTTCTAAATCATGAAAAATGTACCAAATATCACAATCTGTTTGAACACAAGGGTAGTATCAGGTTACCATTGTCAATCTCAGTCTTTGATATTATTAATCTAGAATTAGGTCTAGGTCTCTTCTAAATATTTTTAGTACTATGTATTAGGTTTCAGATTCAATTGGAATAACCCAATTTGGAGGTTTGTAGCTCGAGTTATAGTTAAAACAATAAGGCTGGTTCAAGTGATTTGAGAATCAAAGAAAAAATTTCGCTAAACATAACTCTTTCTCTTGTCATATTCAACCCTTAAATGCTTCCAAACTTTTTATCTATTCCGTGGAAAGTAAAAAATCATCATTTATCTTACATAAATCAATCCCACTAAAAATCCCTATAACTAGAAAGTTAGGTTAGGAAACTTACCACTTTCTTTCAATCTTTTGGACAATTGAAGAACACTTAGTCTTGATCAAGCTCTCTTCAATTCATGCTTCAAAACCCATCAAAAAACAGCTACACCCTCCTTCTCTCCTTGGCTGAAACTTCACTCTTTCTTCTCTTCTTTTTCTTCTTTTGTTTCACTCTCACGTATATGTTGAAAGAATGAAGCAAAATATCTTAAGTTTTAATTTTTATACTCCTTTATTGGATTCCACATGTTACCTTCCTATTTGTCATCACTAATGATTCATCAAACACATGTCATCATCTCATTGGTCATCTCTAATGACTCATCAATCCACTAATATCATGTAAAAAGACTAAATTGCTCTTAATTAGTACAAAAAGACCAAATTGCCCTCTAATGCATTTAATTGATCAACTAACCAAATTAAATCCCGAAAACATTCTATAATTGTCTTATTTTCAAATTAACCATGAAATACTCTAATTAGGTTCAATTCTTATTGATTGGATGTTTTAAAAATTTTCAAATGGGTTTAAAATCATTAATAACTATTACTTTCCAAAAAGGACATTTTAGTCCTAAACTTTTGGAACTCCTGAATTTCATCCTATAAGACTTATGCTGAGTTTGGTTACTGTCTCCTGAGTGCGGAGACGGAACGAGACGAAAATTTAGAGACGGAACAGAATAAAAATTGAAGACAGTAAGGTGTTTGGTTGTGATGGACAAAACAGAAAAAACTGTCTCCGTCTCGAGGACAAAAATGTGTTTGGTTGGAGTGGACAGAATATCAAAACAGTGTCAATGATGAAAATACCCCTACAGTATAATATGCTTTGAAATATATAATTCATTGATTAATTTATAATTGTATCAATATTTATTTT
>JAOQMS010000179.1:16105296-16132060 GCA_027563885.1 Erythroxylum longipes
ACTTTTATTTTCATTCTACTTCTAATTCTCACCTTAATTCTCCTCATTTCGATCTCCACATTTCTCATTTATTAGTTATAGTATTCTAAGAAAAGTTCAGGGTCCAAAACTGTAGCTCGATGCTCCTTTAAGCTTATGGTGGTCAGAATGAATGGTGTGATGGTAGTGCCACCATTAATCTCAAAGTTTGAACTTTGGCTACCATGCTAGAGTCCCCACCTTCCTTGCAATTCTCTTTTCCTCGCCTTCTTCTTCTCTAGTGCTTCTTCCTGAATGTGTTCCCAGGATCCTCAATATCCTTCCATTGGCCTCGAGGTTTAGGTTCTTTGCTATTCTGTAGAGGTAAATGAGATCTGTAATCTCTTCGTGACACTTAGAAGGTTATCTGCTCTTGTCCCATCCTCAGAGTTAATTCGCCCCCATCAACATCAGTGATTGAACACGCAGTGGCCAAGAATGGTCTTCCAAGAACTATTAGGGTATCCACATCTTCTCCAATGTCCAATATGTAGAAGTTTGTGGGAAAGATATATTTATCAATCTTAACTTGCACATCCTTTATAATCCCCATCGGTTTGAACATCATGATGTCAACAGTCTTCACCAAAAACTTAATGGGCACTAAATCTCTTAACCCCAACTTCAGACTAAAGGTGTAGAGCATCATATTTATACTCACTCCTAGGTCTGAAAATGCCCTGTCTATGATGATTCTATTGATACTGCAGGGGATGAAAAAGTCCCCTGGGTCCTCTTTCTTCTAAGTGATGTTAGGGTTCTCTTCTGATATTCTCTCCTTAACCTTCTTCTTAACATATTCCTTCATTGTGAGCTTCGTCTGTATTTGTTTTTTCACCTCCTAGACTTTGTTTTGCTCACTCTCCTTTAATTTCCTTATTGCTCTCTTTGCATTTAACTCCCACTAAGCTAGAATAGGGAATGGAAATACACGTTGAGTTGCCTTAATTGACTCAATCATTAGCTCGCTTGGAAGGTTTTCCTGACCCTTCCTTTTATCTCCTTCTCCCTACACCTACTCTGGTTCTTGACCCTAGGTATGACTGATGACCATTATCCTTTCTTTCAGGTTAGACTCGTCATTGCTTGAAAGAGTTCCAGCATTCCGAGTAGACATTGCCTCTGCTAATTGGCCTACTTAGACTTCCAGAATATATATGGACGAGGAATGGTTCTTTGTTACTTGCTTAAATTTGTTCTCAAGCCTCCTATATGCTTCCTCCATACCTTCGATCTTATATAAAGCCTTATCTAACTTTGATTCCATCAAGCTCGCTCTAACTTGCTAGAAGCCCGATTGTCCCTGAGGCCTGAACTGTCTGCCATTATTATTCGATCAAGAGAAATTAGGGTGGTTCTTCCACCTAGGGTTGTAAGTGTTGGAGTAGGATTGTTACCCCCTCATCGTCCATATTATGCCCCCAAGTAGTTCACTTGCTCCTTAATGTCTTCCTTCATTAGGTAGCAGTCCATAGTGTCATGGTCTACTAGCCACAGAGTTCACACTTTAACTGCACAGACTTCACCGGAGCTGAGGATGACACCTTCATACTGTTAAGTTGTTGCGTCAAATTGTCGATCTTTTCTTACATCTCAGTCATTTGATCGACTGCGATAATTCCCTTCTGTTCTTTGAAAGTAACCAGTTGCTTACTTCGCTCATTCGTCCATAAACTGTTGTTCACCATCTCCTCAATCAGCTCCTCTGCTTCATCAACAGTCTTTTGCATCAAGGATCCTCCTGAGGCTGCATCAATAGTGCCTCAAGTTGGTGAGTTCACTCTATTATAGAAAGTCTGTAAAGGAACTCCTTGGGTAGGTTATGGTGTGGGCACTTCCTTCGCAAATCCTTATATCTCTCCCACGCTTCGTAGATCAACTTCCTGCCACCTTATTGGAAATTGGTGATTTCCTTTATAATCTTGGTGGTCTTCATCAACGGGAAGTACTTGTCTAAGAAAGCACGCACAGTTTGATCCCATGTCATGATGTTATCTAGGCTTAATGAATGATACCAAGACTTCGCTCTATCTCTAAGAGTAAAAGGGAACAGCCTGATTCAAACCGCATCCTCCGACATCTGTTGATACTGGAAAGTATCACAGATTTTGAGGAAGTTAATGATGTGTGCGTTTAGATCCTCGTTAGTCAATCCGTAAAATTGCACATTCTGCTAAAGCATATTGAGAAGTATAGGTTTTATCTCGAGCGAGGCCGCTTGAACAGGCAACCTAGCTACTCCTTGGTTTGATGGGTTGAACCTCGGCCTCATGAAGTCGATCAGGGTCCTTTGTTGTCGTCCTTGATTCGCTTTCTGATCCATATTCTGTTAAAACTCCTCGACCATTAATGATTTTCCTATCTCTTCTTCTTCCTCTCATCGAGCTTTCTAAAAGGTTCGTTTTAGTCGAGTAATTTCTAAATATAATGTCTCTGCTGCACAACTCAAACCTCTCGTGACTCTTGTGTTCATGAGAGAGCACAATTTTTAAAATGAAATGATAGAAATGAAAACAAAAATTAAAAACTAATCTTAACACCTTAAACTATAGAACTAAACTATCACCTCCCCAGCAACGACGCCAAAAACTTGATCGCAAGGTTACCTACGCTAAGTTTTAATATTTATAACCTTGATATTTTCGCAAGCACACGGGTCGTTTGCATAGTATCGAAGGTATCAATCCCACAAGGAGGGTTAATCTAATCCTAAAATCTAAGGCTTGACTAAATTTCACAAAAAAGCAAAATAAACAACTAATGCAGAAATTAACCAATCAACAATCAATATCAAGAATTGAACTCATAAAATATAAAGAAAATAGCAATTTTGCACAACCCAATCCAGAATCAACCTAGAAACTACCAATTGAGACAAAATCTAAAATTAATGAAAATTTAATCAATTATGCAATTATCGACTTATTGGATCTAGAAAGTCCTAGGGTGGATTACTCTCTTGATTTATAATCTTTAACCCTAATTTATAATCCCTAATTTAAATTATGAAATTGAATAATCTCGATTTTCAATTTACCCAAAACCTAAATTAGTTCTGAATTTGTCTAACAACTTACCGGAAATCTATGCTTGATCTCTCGTTACATGATTTTACTAGTTTGATTCAATTTTTATCTATCAAACTACATAACTCTCGTTAGCCCAATTTGATAATATTCACTCAATTCACCCTCTTAGTTTATTATCGAATTATTAAGCACAGATATTGAATCACAAATAACTCAATGAAAATATAATAATTCAAACTTTATTAATCTCAAAGATCAAAATCTCGAAGGTGAGTTTAGATAAAAATTGACATTCGACAACAACTATTCTCAACGATTATCCCAATTCTATATATAAATAAAATTGAAATAAAGATAGAAAATACTATCAGAATGGACTCGGGGTGGCAGTGACAATGGGAAACCACCTGTTTTCGAAAGTACGTCATGTCAAGCTTCTTCTCCGTGTCTCTCTTCCTTCGTCTCCTTCCTTAAATCTCTCGATATGCTCTCTAGGGTTTCAGAATTGACTGATGCAAAAAGGCGACTTTTCTATTCTTTAATGTTCTATTTATATCTTTGAAGCCCTAAGGTTGATTCAGGGTCAAAATAGTCTGAAAAGTCCTGCAAAACTTGACGTTTTCAACTGTTTTTGTGTCTACCCAACGCAGGCCATAATTGTGGCCCTAACTGCCACAATCGTGGCTAGCGCCTAACCCTCTCTGTCACTATCGTGGCCCAAAGTGCACGATCGTGGCCTGGTTTAGAGCTCTCTGTCACAATCGTGGCCCAATGTGCACAATCGTGGCCTGGGTCCTGTTAGCTCGCCTCTTTCTATCACCATTGTGGCCTATTGTGCCATGATCGTGGGCCGTGTTTTTGGCCCGAAAGTTTTCCGTTCTTTTCCATTTACCCTGAAAGACTAACAAACACATAAAGGTATCTCAAAAATAGAACATTTAAGCTCAAAGACTCATATTAACCCATAAAAACACTTAAGCCATAAACTAACACATTTAAAACTTAAATACACACTAAACACTCAAATTAACACCAAATACCTAACAAATTGAACCTTAAAACATAATGCAAATCATAACTATCATCCATAACCATCCTTAAAAATGCATCTAATGCATGTATCACACAAAGAAGGTTTAATTTACGTTGTGGTTTGACTATGCATCAAAAGTTTATGATTTGATTTAACTTTTGAATTGAATCGGGTACTAGTGTTAGTCTCGGCTAATTTGAATTATGAATGTGATTCGATTAAGAACCCTAAAATTCAATTATTTTGATTTCCAAATTAAACACTTTAATTCTAGAACACATGTCTTTTTCTAGTCGCACTAGAAATGCTATACTCTACTTGGATTAATTTAGAATTAATCCCTATGGTTTCCAAAATTCCCAAACATTAATTAGTCATCTAAAACATCCCTAGGTCATCTCTAATTTATCAAGACGATTTTGAAAATAGATAAAAAAATATCTTGATGGAAAAAATCATCAAGATAAATGAGTTAACCTACTAGACACTAAAGAGACCGATTTGATGTCCAGAAAATCTCTCCCTAATTTCAAGCACATGTATTTAGCATGCTACTAGCATCAAATAATATATTTTTTATCTCATAAAAAATTAACGTCTTAAATCGAAACACATACACGTAAGTCATTAAACAAGTCAACTCCATCAACTTTCAAAAAGCTTACCAATGTTGACTTTGATTTGATTATTAATTGAATCAAATTCAATTAATTCTGGAAAATTTTCAGAGTCTTATACACATGCATACATAAGATACTCACTTTAACAACAAGTGTCATGCATCTCATACATGTGGCAACATCTTATCTTGCATGTCCATACAGAAAATTCATAAAAACTATTTTTATAAAATTAATATGGAATTGACAAGCATGAATGTTCATCAAATTTCCAGAATTTCCCAGAACTTCATACATGCATCAGGCTGAAATTAAATTCGTAATCAAATAGCAATTGACATTCAATTATTCCTTTGACAAAAACATAATATAACACCTTATAAAAATTTCTGTAAAAGAAAATCAGAAAAACAATTTTTCTATAATTATTACGAAATTTTCAAAATCAATAAATGCATTCGGTTTTCCATAAATTCCCAGAAACCAACATATGAATAGACTAGATATTAATTCAAAATAAAATATCAAATGACATTAAATTGCAATTTCCTTTGACATAAACATAATATAATAACTTATAAACATTTTTGTGAAAGAAATTTAGAAAAAATTCTACAATTTATAAGAATTTTTCTAAATCTACATGCATGTCAGTCACAACCCAATAAACAATTTGCACATATTCAATACATCATCTAATACATGTATAAACTGGCTCTGATACCACTATTAAGGAGCCATAGATTCATGCATTACATGCACAACAAGGCATTGAAAGTGTCGAAATCTAAATTCTAACCCTATAACATCCCCAAAATCTAGAATCTTAGATGTATGCATAACTAGATTATTAGAACATGAAATTTTAGCATATGTACCTTGTAAATACTCCTCCTTTCTTCAATCTTCTCCTTGTTTAGGTTGTAGGAAACACCAAAAACCTTCCTTGATCACTCAAGAAAGTGCAAAGATGAAAAAAAAAGTAGTGTGTAAGGGTTGTTAGAGCACCAAATAAGATGAGTTCAAGTAGATGCTCAAATGGAGAGATAGATCAAGATTATGTTGCATGCAATTAGATTCATGCAACAATTGCATAAATTACATGAACAAGACTCAAGACCACTTCTCTCTAACTCTAAAACACTTCTAGACCCCTTGTCCTCTCACTTAAGTGTATTTTTAACTTGTTACTTTATGTGTACATAAGTGAAGAACTCACTTATGCATCATTTGTCGTGCCTTCGATCATGATCATGGCCTACTTCAATCACAGTCATGCACATTTTATTTTTTATGCTATCTTTTATACGTGAACCTTAAGTTCTCGGTTATTTTGGGCATTTAAATTAACTCTTAATCTGAGCAAATCATGGATGGTTTCATGCCACTTCAATTAAATCTTAATTTAAGCAAATCATAATTCATGATGCCAATTTACCATAATATAAGTGGATTAACACACGAACTCTTCGATAGTTAATTATACGACTTATGAACCTTTCCATAGACAATTACCATACAATTCGTCCCTTCACCATTCTATACCCCATTTGATTCAGAGTATGATCTATGTGTCAACTCCCACTAGATTGACTACACACATCTAGTCCAAGTGAAGTTAGTTCTTGTCTTGAGATCTCATTACTCTATGTGCTATTGAAGACTCTCTTCATGACACATAACTACTCTGGGCAAAGACTCCTGAGTAATGACCTCGACAAGAGGTCATGAGGATCATCTTCTTCTATCAGGAGTTATGAATCCTTTATTGGCTACCCAATTACCTTCGAATAACAATAGCTGTACGCAATCACCACCCTATGAGTGACCTCGTCTTGAGGCAACAAGGAATGATGTCAAAGCACAGGATTAGTATCCAAGATATCCTTGAGTATCTCAAGTCTAAGGATATTTGCACCATTTTTATGATGAGATTAATCATTGACATTTGATAGATCATCCATATGATAATCTCATAGTGAGTCATCATATGATAATCTCATAGCGGGTCATCCAATGTACTTACTACTCTTAGTAAGCATCCACTTGTTATCTCCAAATATCTTATGCTTACAGTTTGTGAAATCGACTGCTTGATCAAATCAAAGAGTATAACATGTGCTAGTCTATCCAGATTGATAATGTCCTATCTTATTATTCCTATGACTAAGGATAATTTAGATACTAACATGATTGCACATGATAGGAATCTCATTATCATAATCTCATCATGATTTCCTTCATGATATGTTTTGTATCATGGATTTCATTAATTAGATTTAATATCGGCATCAATTCATAAATAAACGAACATCAAATTAATGAAAAATTGCCTTTCGCTTTATTAATTAAAATAAAGTTTGTACAAAAGTGCTAAATGTGATTGCCTTTAAAGCACTACTTTAACAATCTCTCACTTGCACTAAAGTCAATCGCCTTTGTATCAATACCATAGGCAAGTACATTAGAATCAAATTTCATTTGAAGAAGAGGCTTAGTCAAAATCAGTAATGTTCAGATATTTGGGCACTCTCTCTATCTTCACATCACATTTATCAATTCTCTCCCTAATCAGGTGATATCTCCTAAGTACGTGATTGGACTTTTAATGAGACCTTGGTTCCTTGGCTTAATCAATAGCCCTATTGTTGTCATAGTACAACAGTATCAGGCCTACTATGCTTGGAACCACTCCAAGTTCCATAACGAACTTCTTGATCCAAACATCTTCTTTTGTTGCTTCTGTAGCTGCAATGTCCTCTGATTCGGTCGTTGAATCTGTATTCGTCTCTTGTTTGGTATTCTTTCAACTGACTGCTCCACCATTCAGTGTGAAAATGTAACCTGACTAAGATTTGAAGTCATCCTGGTTAAATTGAGAAATGGTTAAGAATTCAATTTAAGATGAATAATTGTAAGATATGTCTTGAATTTTGGGTAGAAATAGAATTTTACCAATTATATGCATATGTGAAAATAAAAGTTCACTAACATTAGACATGTGTGAAAGCAGAAATTACTAACCTTAAACTTATGTCAAAGTAAAGGTTCATAATTTATAAAATTTTACATATAACGTAAATACCTTATTAATGGTTGTGTAAGTGGTGGTTGTTGTCGTACTTTTTCTTATATTTTCTTTCCAACAATAATTATAAAAAAAAACTCTTCCTTATGAATGTAAGTTGTCTATTGACAAAATCAAGTAAATTTTATATTTTTATTTTATTTTTGTTTATGCGATAATTAATTTCAAATAAATCTATATCACAACAAAAACAAGAAATATGATGAGAATACTTTCCTTTTAGGTTCTAACGGTTTCCACCAAAGAGAAGTCCAAGAAAAAAATGAATGGATAGGACTTACAATATTGGGAATAAATGAAAGATAGAGTATTTGAATATAATTGTAAATCTAATTTTCAACACTAAACATATACATTGAAAAGTTTGATATCAAAATAGAGCATACGGTATGCATTAAACTTCCAAAGGGCTTTATAAACTTCAATCATTTGTATTTCTTGGGACAAAGCATAATTAATCAACCAATTCACCACATACAAATCTGCCTAACAAGTTAAGAACTAAGGCCATCTCCACCATCTCACTAAAATTTTACACCAAATTTGGTGTAAAAGAGAATATTCCAATAATCTTTCTACACCAAATTTGGTGTTACTCCAACCACTCTACAACCAAATTATTTTCAAAGAATATACCACAATAATTTAGTTATTAACTAAATTAATTTATATTTATACAATGATTTATTTTTATTTATTTATTTATAAATTAAAATAAAACTAAATTAATTTATATTTATACAATGATTTATTTTTATTTATTTATTTATTTATAAAATTAAAATAAAATCATTTTTAATTAAGTAATATATACTTTATATTAAATTAATATTATTTAACAAATATAATTAATAATATTGCAACAACAAATTAATAACATACACAAATATAATATTTTTATTGCACATTTAACCTCTAATCCTCTGAGTTCCCATATCGTTCTCATATGTCTAGCAAGGAATTCTTGAAATATAATTATATCGTCTCTATTAATATTAATTTCAAGGGCTGGCATTTCTCTCCAATCTTCTATGGCCGCTTGAGTATCACGTTCGTCCTCAATAATCATATTGTGCATTATAATGCATGCTGACATAATATCATGTTGTTGGACACCGAACTTTTCTTGGAAGTTAGAATTATTAAATGAGAATTTGTTGACATTTAGTCATGAATAAAAGTCAGAATTTTGAATGAGAAATTTATAGAGTTTATTTATGAATATTTTTGATTTCATATAGTTGCATGGATTAAATGGAAATGTTAGAATTAAGTTAAGGAGTTAGAAGGTATTAGATTGAATATGGAAGGGTAAGTTTGGAAGAGAAGAACAAATGAAGGTGCGTGAGTGAAGTGTTGGAAAAATAAAATAAGAATAAAAAAGAAAGAGACGTGTTTGTGTAAGAAAGAAAGAGAGAGAGAAATCGTTGAAGAACCTAGAAGAAACTAGAGAAGAGAGTCGTGTAAGGGAGAGAAATGTTTGAGAGGTTAGGAAAAAGAGAGAGAGAGTCGTGTAAAATAAGAAAGAAAGAGAGAAGCAGAAACTGAAACAGAAAAGGAGAAGAAGGAAAGAAGAAAAAGAAGATAAGAAGTTGAAGAAGAAGATTCAATTGCATTTTTTTTTTTTGTAACCTCTATCTTCTTTTCTTATCTTGATAAAAGAAGAAAGTAGAGAAACTAGGTTTTTATGAGTTGAAATAAACAGAGAAAGAAGATGAATAAGAGATTTATGTTTTTAGATTTTATGAACCTTAACTAGATCTTAGTTCTTCTAGTTAGATAAATCAAAAGTAGATTATGTCTAAGCTCATTTTTGGATAGTAGAGATTTACGGAAGTTTTAGTCGTGTAAGTTGTTTGAATAAAAAATATGGTTGTTTGAAGGGAACACGAAAGTCCAAGGCAAGAACAATAGGAGAGACAAGTTTTGAGCTTGGATTTGTAAGAAAAGAGGTGGGTAATATGTTTATAGTTTTTGTGATGATGAGTTGAAATTATTTGTTTGTATGTGTACTTAAATGCTTGCTTTTACTCACTGTGAATATGGGAAAATGTCCTATAAATTTGTTATCATGTTTACTTTGAAAGAAACTGCATTTTAGTATTGATGAAAAAACAGAAAATTTAAGAAGCATGAAAATATGAATATGTTATCAAAATATGTATGCATCAGAAAATTTGCTTATGTGGGTAAGAGAGATATCATTATGTTCGTCACGTGTACGTTGACCTAAAGCTTTCTCCCGGCTGCCCACTTGTGACATATGAACTCCAAAAAGTGGACTCATTCTGTTTATGGTGTAAACTTCAGTTTCGCCATTTTATTTCATGGGATGCTCTCGAGCCATATTGTCTGTACATTCATTGAAATTTGTTGAGCATGACATATGATTAAATGTTTCATGATAATGATTGAAAACAAAGATATTTGATCTAATTTATGTGACTGAAATTTTAAGTATGTTTTCTGTGAACTGAATTAGAATATATATGTGTGTGTGTGTGTGTGTGTGTGTGTGTGTGTGTGTGTGTGTGTGTGTGTGTGTGTGTGTGTGTGTGTGTAATTGTTTGATTGTTGTGTGTGTGTGTGTGTGTGGTTTGTCACCAATAGCTATAAGCATATTAGCCATTAAGGTTCCCAGCTCACCCCACAATTTTTTTCCATTCCTAAGGTGAAGAAATAGCATATCAGTGAACCTTGCAAAAACTTCAACAAATCTCCAAGAAATATTTCATATGTAAGTAAGTTAGTTTGGATCATTTTGGTAGCTTTATAAGCATGTTAGGCATGAGCATCAATGTTGTATTTTTGGTTTATACTACTAGTTTGACGCTCAATATGTAATTGATGTTATATATGAACCATGTATTATCTGTGAAATGAAACTCTATTTTAATTGAAAAATGAATGACAATAAGAGTTGAAGAATTTCTTCTGTTCATGTCCAGTTTCTTATTCTGTCGAATTTGCTATTTTTTTCAGTTGGGAACAAAATTGATAGTTGATGAGGACTTTTAAATATATTTTTCTGAAGTAAATTGGTTAAGTTGAGAGTTTTTTATGTATGATTTGTAATGTTGGTTTTTGGGTCTTTTGAAAATTTTATAAAAGTAGTGACAGTAGAGAGAAAATAAGATAATAAAGGAATGAAAAGTGTATTCTAAAACTTCAAGGAATAAACTGGATTGATCTAGGAATAATTTGATAAAATTGTCTTCATGAAAGTCGTAGATCTTTCTCTTAGCTTTCCAATGACATAAAGTTTGTAATTTTTAAACTTCAGAATAGAAAGTTATGATGATTTAAAGTTGGAGTGTATGGCTGGAAAGTCACGATCGTGCTTAAGCATGATCGCGACAATCCCTTTAAAATCGCTACTGTTCACCATCTATGCACGATCACGACTTTTACGTTTTGATAGGAAAGTCGGTGAAAGTCGGGATCGTGCATAAGCATGATCTCGACTATCCTTTGTCAGTATTTTTCATAGTCATGAGAAATTTTTCTCACTCCCGTGGCCAACACATATAATATAGATTTTTTCCAAAAACATGCCGGTCCTTTAATAATTGCAAATCGAGACCCGAGACCAACACATGTAATATAGATTTTTTCCAAAAAAGTGCCAGTCCTTTAATAATTGCAAATCGTGACTGGAGAGCTATAAATGCATGCTCGACATCCTTCTTACATGCTTCTTGCATCTTTGCGAATAACTTCTTTTTTGGGCCTCAGGGATCATGAATAGTTTGTACCAAGGTAGACCATTTTGGACAAATACTATCAGCTAAATAATATCCAATATCTTACACTTTTCCTTGAATAACATAATGAGCAGATAGTGTTATACATTTGGCAAAGTTTGCGAACAAGTGAGATGCCTCTAACACATTAATGTCATTATTTGACCCTAGCAAACCAAAATGTGCATGTCATATCCACAAATCATAATTAGCTACAGCTTCAATAATAATAGTTGGGAATTCACTACGTCCACTATATTGTCTTGCCCAAGTCGTTGGACAATTTTGCCATACCCAGTGCATGCAATCTAAGCTCCCTAGCATCCCTAGAAAACCACATTCTTCATTAATTTTAAGCAGTCTTGCAACATCGTTAGCATCCGGTGCTCTTAGATAAATCTGTCCAAAGACCTTCATAATGGCTCGACAAAACCTTTTTGTACTTTCAATTGCAGTTGATTCTCCAATTTTAATGTATTTATAGTTGAATCAGCTGATATACCATACGCTAACATTCGAAATGCTGCTATTACTTTTTGTGAACTAGAAAATCCTAATTTACCACATCCATCTCTCTATTGCATAAAGTAGTTGTCACGACCTTTAACATCACCAACAAGTCGTAGGAATAAATTCCTACTCATTTGAAATGGCCTGCGAAACATTACTGTATTATATCTTGGATTTTCTGCAAAATAATCATCCCATAATCTTTGATCTTATATTATTCATATAGTAATCAATAGCAAGGTTGTTATTGGTGTATGTAGATAGTAACCCTTTGTTTTGTGCTAATATTGCAGAAGTGAGATCCAATTCATCCTTTGATGATGAGGATGATATATGAGAAGTACTAGCATTAGTACTCATGGTTGTAGACAAATATGGTGAAGGGTTCAAAGAAGAATCTATTAATGATTCATTCCCTTATATAGTAAATAATTCGAGACAAGTTAAGGAAGCTCTGCAAAAGAATCTAACTCTATCTCTTCCCAACCGTTGGATTAGATTGCATTCATCTTGACCGTCCATTAGTATTCATATCCTATCCACACAATATTCAAGACAGGATAAGGAATCTTTGCAAAAAATCTAACTTTATCTCTTCCCAACTGTCGGATTAGATTGCATTCATCTTAACCCTTAATTAGTATTCTTATCTTATCCACACAATATCCAAGATAAGATAAGGAATCTTTGCAAAAAATCTAACTTTATCTCTTCCCAACCGTTGGATTAGATTGCATTCATCTCAACCGTTCATTAGTATTCTTATCCTATCCACGCAATATTCAAGAAAAGATAAGGAATCTCTGCAAAAAAATCTAACCCTATCTCTTCCCAGCCGTTAGATTAGATTGCATTCATCTCAACCATTCATTGGTATTCTTATCTTTTCCACATCTTTATAAATAGTTTATTTGTTCTACTAAACTGAAACTCTCGTTTCATATAACACCCTTTGAAATCCTAAACTATAGCACTCTTTCAAACCTATCCGAAAAATGGCAAGCTCAAATTTTGGTGTAAAGCCTTCAAATACCTCTCGAAGTGCATCATATTCAGTTAAAGAAGATTGAGTCCTGTGCCATGTATATCTTAATGTTTCACAAGATCCAGTCACTGGTAGAGATCAATCTATGGCTCAGTTTTGGTCTCGTATCACAACCGAGTACCATCAAATGCTGCCAAATTATATCACCACTGTTCACCTTAGAGATCTTTACAAGCTGGATGGCAAACTATAATGACAGCTATTGGAAAATTCAGAAGATGTGTTCGACAAATTGAAAACTTGAATCTAAATGCTTCTAAACAAGATATTGTAAGTTTTTATTTATTTATTTTTCTTTGTATGAATTGAAATACGTTTGATTTATACCCTAAAATCGAACTTAAGTTACATTGTTGTCTTGTAGTTCGAGAAAGTAAAAGATTTACTCATTCAAGATCCAAAATTTCAAAAAGGTTTCAAATTTAATCATGTATGGCCAATCCTAAAAAATATGGAGAAACATGATGATACTAGCAAAGAGAAAGCATTGGGTCATCGAAAAACGATCTAAGTGCAATGAAATGTCACTGTCCGAATCCCAAAAATCAGATAAGTCGATAGGATCATCATCATTTTGTATTGATTTAAATAATGATTTTGAAGTTGAAGATCTATTTATTGAAAGAAATGATGAAGTTGATCGACCTATTGGGAGGAAGAAAAAAAATGAAAAAGGAACAAAATGAGGAAATGAAAAAACTTTTTATGTCCATGAATAAAGAAATAAAAGGAATGTTTCATAAAAGTCAATCTCTTCTCAAAAAAATTATGAACTTCACTTGTTACGAGCTCAAAATAAGGCAAAAAGAATTAGAGCTACGACAAAGACGGAAGATAATAAATTTTTATGCAAAGATCTGGATTCCATCAAAGATCTAGTGATACGTGAGGCTTTCAGAAATGAACAAATGAAAATTTATGCAAAAAGAGCTCAAGAAGGAGAACCCCTAGGAGTTGGCTCATCTAGTGGCTTTAGCCAGTATTTTGATTTTGGAAGGAATGGGGATGACCTTCCAAACTATTAATTATTTATGTTAAATTAATATTCTCAAGTGCTTTAGTTTTACTTTTAATTTGATTGTTAAAATTTTAGTTTGATTGTAATCTCGAGTTTGATTGTAATTGTAATTTATTTTAGTATTGTTGTAATTTCAAATATTTTCATTGAGTTTTAATTTTTCAAACCAATATTGTGGTTTAAATTTATGTACCTTTTACTTTTTATTCTTAACATATTTTATTAATGAATTTATAACACTTATAAATACGAATTATAAATAAATATTAAAAATAAATTTAATATTATATTCAATGTTAGCGTCATTTTAAATGTCTCAATGAGATCTTTGTAATGATATATTTTGTGTAAATTAATATATATTTTAAATTTAATTACTTAGTAAATTATGTAAATAAATCAAATTGTGAGAATGATATAAAAAGAAAATGAACAAACTTATCTTTTTACAACTTTTGGTGTATGACTAATCACACCCCAAATTTAGTGTATTATTATTCATTGCATCATTTTGATGTTGGATTTAGTGTCTTCCTTAGAATGAATTCTTTGGTGCCTTCGTTCGAGATGGCCTAATGTGATATAAAAAAAATAAAAAGATTGTTGCAAATGAGTCACGCGATTTCAGGTGAAGAACAAAGCACATCCTTCTAAGTTGTGAATATTTTTTAACTCGTCTTAAATGTAAAAAAGAAAAAGAAGGGTTTCCTATAAGATGGTCTTCAACTAACTTGCATGTAGTTTTGTGGAACCACTTCTTTGATCAGTCATTGGAAATTAGGAGAGTAAATCTTCTCTCCTCCTGTTTCTAACCGATAAAGGATAAGAGCAGAAAAGGACACGGTCCTTAATTTTCTTCTCTTCTTATATGTTAAGCCTTGTCACTGAGTTTCAAATTCCTTTTCCATTTCCTTTTCTTTTTCCTTTCACCTGCGAATCCACTAGACGCTGTTACTTTTTTGAGTATCCAATCGCTAGAGATTGCCGCGCACATTCTCTTATTCCCTAGAGAAAGAGACAAGCCAACATATGTGGGAAAATCAACTAAGAGCCACTTATGTGGACAATTAAAGCTTCTGTGTTGTGTTCTGTTGCACGACGACATCAAGCTTTCCTCATTACCTGACGTCTGCTAGATATTGCATCACCCAAAAGCAAATCAAATCCAAAGGATTGGATTGCGGCTGCTAAAGTCTTTAAAGGGTAGAAGCCTAGACGGTTGACTCGTTTAGCGGCGGGACTTATGGGTCTGTCTGTCCACACGGGATCGGTTCTGCCCGCCTCGCGTAAAATGCTTTCAAAGACTTGTTTTTGGCTCCCGTTGACTAATTTAGTACTCTGCCCCACTTGTGTGATGAAAACCAGTCAGCAGGGGGCTTCTGCTTTGCTTTTGCCCTTTCGAAAGGCCGTTTTGAAACGTCAGTTTGACATTCTCTAGGTTTTGACAATTTTGGTTACTACATAAGCGGAATCATCTGCCAATTCACCGTGAGATAAGAAAATCCTACATGAAGGAAATACTTCTTGAAATAAAAATACTTCTTGAAATAAAAGAATGTTCGTGTAGATTTTTACTTAATGTGACTTTCTTCATTCCCTCGGCACGTAGAAATGTCAAAGTTGTAATATTAAACCGTATACTAAACTAAAACTTGCCAAGGCGAACGGTTTCAATTTGGACGTCAACATTCAACTATCTTTTTAATGCTACTTGTATATGTAAGATTAATTAGCCAGAAAATGCAGCGTTTTCAGTTAACTGAAGCCATCAAAGATCTTTGACAAGAGCGTCCCGTTCCAAATGTTAGTGGAAAGCTACTACTCATATGTTTAAGGTGTTAACCTGGGGTGGATTCATGCATCAAGCCGGCCGTGGGTAAGGATAAGTAGGACAACTGTTTAGGCTTGTTCTCGTGAAAAATAAAATAAAATTTACTTTTGATCATTATAAGTAACAAAATGAAATGAAATAGACCTATTTTTAATCTTTATAAAGAGCAAAATTAGATAAAATATATTTTATTTTTAACCCTTATAAAAATTAAAATGAGACAAAATCGAAATCTCTCTTGATTCTCATAAAGCTATTCTGTTTTTCACCTTCTTCCGGGCCATAAAACATTAATAACGGTCCTAGCATGCGCATGCGTGACATTCGAAGTCTTACTTGTGACTCTGACCATCTGACATTTTTAGTTATTGAAATATAGGGAAAGAAACCTAAGAGGAACGGACATGGAAGAAGATTGAATTTTGATTTTGGTTACTTAATTTGTACATTCACTTTTATATTTCAAGAAACTTAAGAGGACCGGACATGGAAGAAGATTGAATTTTGATTTTGGTTACTTAATTTGTACATTCACTTTTGTGCCGGGAGTTTTAAGGCTATGTTTATTGGGAGTTTATTAATAGAATGGAATATAATATAATATTATTTTATAGTTGGATATGAGTATTTATAATAGAATAGAATAAAATGGCATAAAATATGACGGTTTTATATTACATATCATTCTACCCTAAATAGTAAAAATAAAAAACCTCCAATTTAAGAGGTTTAAAATGGAATGTAAGATGATAAACAATTTTACACTATATTACATTATAAATTCTTTATCTTAAGAACATTTAACCATGTTACTTTATGAACCCTTCTATCTCTCTCAAACAATAATTTTTTAATATTACATTCCATTTTATTATAAACAATTTCATTACATTCTATTTCATTCCATTCCATTAAAAACTTTACGTCCAATCAAGTATAGTTTAAGTCTATATTTGGTTGGAGGTTTATTAATGGAATGGAATAAAATGTAATGTTATTCTATTATTTGAGATGAGGGTTTATAATGGAGTATAATAGAATGAGATAGAAAAGGAAGGTTTCATATTACATCTTATTCTATCCTAAACAGTAAAAATAAAAAATCTCCGGTTTGGAAAGTTTAGGATGAAATGTAAAATGATAAACAACTTTACACTATATTACATTATAAACCCTTTATCCAAACTACATTTTACTATATTATATTATGAACCATTTCATCTTTCTCAAACAACAATTTTTTAATATTACATTTATTTATATTTTATTCGATTATAAACTATTCAATTCAATTCTATTATATTTCATTTTATTAAAAACATTACTTCCTACCAAACATTGTCATTTATTGCATGAAACACTTAGTACAAGGCTCGTTATGACTGAACTGAACGTTGGGTATTGAAATTGGATAACTTTCGGTTCACGTCAGAATTTAAGTGTGGCGTGCACATAAATACTTAATCTGAAGGTCTACTGTTTCAACACCATGTACGCGTCATCCTGAATGCACTTTAAAACTTATTTGACCATTGAAAAGTCTCGACGAATATACCATTATCTGTGCTTGACAAAAGCAACGATCAACATGTGTACGATTGTCTGAACGTTTACGCCAAGGGGATTAATTTTCTGTTATGAGATGAAAATAAGAGAACCAAGAACTATAATAATAAAAAAAAGAAAAGAAAGAAAGAAAGGAACTTTTTCCTTTGTTCCTAACCATATTTTTGTTCATAAAATTTTTATCAACTTATTCTTCAATAGAATATTGCCAAAAATTGCAAGGATAGTTATTGGCCAAATTTAATTTGTGAACTGATCAAACTCTAGCCGCTAATTTTAATATACAAAAATATTCACATTAAATCCTTATCTAAGCACTACGGACGTTGGCAAAACATTAAATTATGTATTAGAAATTTGTCATGGAACATGCTGGGATTGCAACTCTATGAACAGGCATCATAAGCACTCTGTAATAAATGCTTGCTTAGGTGTAAAGAGTATGAATATAGTGTTTGAGTCAAAGTTTGTTATACATAGAAAGCTAGAAATAAGTGGAAAATAGTTACACCGGTCACTTGAGACTCGAGCATGGAGGGCCTCAAAATACATCAGTGGTAGGAAAATTTCGAAGGATTACATGTCTTAAGGATAAAGAAAAATGAGATTAGATAAGCAGATAGAAGAAAAATAAATAAATAGGTGAGCTAACTATAACCTATTCCAAAAATGCCCTATACATGTAAGTACTCGCGAGGCCTCATATGGCAAGATTTGTGATCACGAATATATATATAATTCGTTAATTAGATTAGACAAAGTATCTATTATGCAAAATGATTTGATAAAGCAGTTTTATTTTTTATACCACTACAACAGATAAGCTTATTGGCGACGAAACCAAACATCACTAAATATTAAAAAATTGTCGCAAATATTAATTTGCAAAAAAAATAATCGTTGCCTTAATTATTGCTGAATCTCGTTAGCAAAATAATATCCACAACATTTTCTTGAAATTATCGCAAAAAGGTTTTGGAAACACAATAATTTCGTTGGTGAAACTTATAACTAACTAGAACGAAGAACGTCATACATATGATTTTGCGACATATATGTTTTGTAGATAAAAGTTTTTACCTACTAAACCATAGTTATATGTAATTATTTTTACTGACGATTTTTTTTGTAGCATAATAGTTTTAGCTACTAATTGTTTGTTGTAAGTAAATATTTTTATAGACTTTCTTGTAAACGTAAGTAACAACATTTTGTGACATTTTATTTTGGTAGCTAATACTTTTTAATGACGATTCTATTTTTGTAGCAGAATTATTTTAGCTACTAATTTCTTGTTGTGACGATTTTGTTTTGGTAGTTAATACTTTTTAGTGACAAAAATTTTATTTTAAATTTAAATTTTATTATAGTTGTTAAAATTAAAACAATTTAATTTAATTTATTACAATTTTTAAGACAGTTTGAAATATAAATTAGTTACATTTTATAATTAATGTTAGTGATGTATTTTTTAAATAATAATAAATTGAAATAAAATAAGCATTAAAAATGGAATGCATTTTATATAAAAAATAATTACAAGTCATATACAAACTAAGACTCCTCATCGTCGCCACTACTACTAACATTGTTTGAGCCTAGTAATTGTTTGATCATCTTTTTAAGCTTGTTTACTTCTTTTACATTATGATCTAACTTCTCTTCCGTACATTGTAACTTAATCTTCAGTGTCTGGTTCTCCTCTTGAAGCGTCGTGACATATGTTGGTCGTGACAAAGAAGCACTAACAGGCTTAGGGCCATACCCAAGACCTTTAATATATCCTGATCTTGTACCAAAGACATTGTTACAAATGTCATCAACATTGGGCTAATTCCCCTCAGACAATGATGTCTGCAACAACTCCTACATCTTGTCCTACAATCTAAAGTACAAAATCAAGGTAACTAAAAAATTATTACTTAGTATTACATAGAAAAATAAATTGTAATATTAATTTGTATTACATAATTACTTTGTGCCTCTTCAGACGTTCAGCCTTGACTTTCCTTGTAGTGTGATAACTTGTAGAGTGTGATTCTATCGCACTCTTGTCCTTGAAGTTGTATTTGGCTCTATTATATGAATTTAAAAAATCAGAAGATAATAGAATTTATTGTATTTAGAAATAGAATAATAAGTTGAAAATGTTACACTTACAAATTCTTGTCAGATGACAACAAATGATTTGGAGCAGGTGTTATAAGAAGTCTTCATTTTTTTCTGTTCACCTTGGCTTTCTCACACTTCTCCTAAATTAAGAAAAATAGTCATGAAATGTATAAACAAAATTAATGGAAGGAAATATGAAGAGAAAAAACAAACCTGAACCTTTGTTGAGGCCCAATAATCACACATTTCACTCCAATTTCCCAGAGTCATCCATTCTGGAAAATGTCCCCTGGTCTCTTCATCGGAAGGGAAAGACTGGTAATATTTATGAAGTCTATATCGATGATCCTTCGCCTTCGTTTCAACAGTGAACTAACAGAGCTTGAAATCTCAGGCTTGTCTATATCAATGATATTGAGCTTCATCTGTGAAGAACACATGTAAGTTAAGTTACTATTTTTGTTAAGTAAAATCGCAATACATATAATTAAATGAATTGAAATATTACCAAAACTTTGTCCAAAGCATTTTGGAGCAAGTTGTCTTCCTTCAACTGCTTGACATGCTGAAAACAAGGCAATTCATTCCTCACAACAATGCCCAACTCACTGGACAATTTTTCATATTGGATCTTATCCAGAAGGCGAAGTTGCATGGGGTACTTACTATTCACTGAAACATTCATCCATTGCAACTTAACTCCTTTTGTGATACCTCTACCTCGTTTTCTAATGTCAGTATCGGAACCTGAAAACAAAAAAAATCATAATAAGAAAAACATACTAAATATGTAATGAGTTATTTCAGCATTAATGTAAATATGTTTGGTTAACAATAACAGACCTAAAGATCCCTCAGTACTAACAGACGATGTTGGTAAAGATTGTTACTGATTGTCTTCATTCGAGGATGCAATTGTTAGTTATTGAACGATGGGATCGGATTGAGTTGGTTATTGTGCGGGAGGAACTTCTTTAGTTGTTACCACCCTCTTTCCCTTGTTTCTACCAGGTGCCATTATATTAAACTTGTGTAAAATGAAATATGAACATAACGTATAATCTTAACTCAAACATCAATATTCCACATAAATATAAGGAGACCAGTAGTCAAATACTAAATATTCAGCATAACATTCTTCAAAAACATAAGTGAAACATTAAAAATATGCATCTAGTCATCGTAAATTAATATAAGTAAAACATCAACAACATAAGGCAATTATGAACATAACATTTCAAACAATACAAACAATTTATTTACATTCAATTATCATGATCAAGATTTTGAAAATCATCATCATTAAGTACATTATCGTTGGTTTCTTTATTACTAATATATTCGAGCAAAGTGTCGACATTGTCATTTAAGTCATCCAGAGTATAGTCTTCTTCTGTTTGTAAGATAAGATGGGCTTGGACTTTATGTGGTTGAACTATGTTAGGTTCATCTCTCATATGCAATGATGATATATCTACATCTTTTACTAGAATGCCTTCGTTATTGAGCTCTAATCCAATATCTTGATAGACTTCATCTGCATCCTTATCCAATTGACTAATATCCCTTTCATAAAAATCAAAGACATTCCTTTGTTGAAACTTTTGAACAACCTTCCAATTGCTACCCAATATAGTATCATTGACGTAGAAAACTTGTTTGACTTGACTTGCAAAGACAAAAGGATCATTATCATACCATGTCTTACTAACATTTATGTTAGTAATATGGCCATTCACTTTCATATTAGTAAGATCAAATCATTTGCATTTAAGTATAACAACCTTCTTATCCTTGATGTAGTGCAACTCTATTATTTCATAGATGACACCGTAGATGTCAGTGATTTCTTATTTAGTTGATCATTTTCGATGAGACATCCAACTCTTATCCATTTAGCTATACATAAAGAGAAGTAAACAATGATAGGCTTATGAAATCAAAAAATGAACGCATTCACTTTAATTCTTTATATTTGTATTGATGTATAAATTCCAGCAAGCGTTTACTTAGGAACAATGGCCAAAAAAAATTCATCATAAACATAACTAAATTTAATGCATTATGAATTTTCAACACCATATAGAAAAGTATACAATAAATCAACTATTACACACATACTCTTACACATAATTTAATGCTTTAAAAAAATTCCAGCAAAGTGATTTTACCCGATCAATACTATACTTTATAAGAATCCAATGTTAATTTATAGAAATAAATTATAAGTAATTATATCGTTCATTTACGTCATAATTATACATATTAATACATATTTGTATAAAAATTAAAACAAAGAGGACCCTTCTAGAGATCCTTTAGCTCTTTCAAGATTAGCTAACAGAAAATATAATATTATAATTTAATTTTTAACATAACACAAACTTGGTTCTCCAACATCACAAACTCACAACACAATCATGACTTTTGTCGAACACCTTATGGGCAAGTAAATTTCAACTCAAGAACACAAAAAAGTATGTTTTCCCTTTCTTCAACAACAATAACACAACTTCTACACAACTCAACCATTATCATCACCAATAAATGCAAAAAAATTGACAAAAAATTCAAAACATAATAGAAAACCATCGGACTTTTTTCGACTTCAATGACACAACAAAATCTCCAATCAACACTACTTACCAAATGAAGAGAACAAGCACACGAAGAAGATTCTTTGCCATTGTCCAAGATAGAGGAGAAGATAAGGTAACTTCGGCAATGTCGGTTTTGAAAAATTGATGGAGAAGGGGGAGCTGATATGGTGTTTGGGGGGAAAAGAACAAAGACGCTAGGATGACATCGTTTTTCATCCCACAAATGACGTCATCCTAGCTTCTGTTTAATTTTTCTCATCTGGTACGTTTGGCGACGAATCTATATTTCATCGCCAAATGTTAAACGTTTGCTACAAAAATAAAATAGCATCGCCAATTGTACAATATTTTGCTACCAAATTGATAAAGCATCGCCAATACTAAACCTTTTACCTTTTTACGATGGTCAAAACTATTGTCGCCTATCACTCTAATTCGCTACCAATTATTCACAACGTCGCCAAAACCCAAGCATTTTCTTTACATTCTTAACTTTCTTAATTGATTAACATATATGAGGTATTTCTATTACCAATAACAAAATGAAAATTTTGTCTTTTACACTTACAGATGGAGTTGTTCTTGATTTGCTTCATTTTTTGGAATTACTAATCTTTATTTTTAATTTGGTAGATATACAAAATAAAATAGGGAAAATTTAAAAAATTTGTATCTTCCTTTTGTTATTAGCTCAATTAATAAGGAATGCAAACCACATTTCATTTTAACCAAATTCATCAATAACATGACAACCTATACCTTTTAGGCCTTAATCTACCATTAACCTTATTATTTGTATAAAAAGATACATTTAATTTAAATACCTGAGGGTTTTTGCGATGAAGTAAGTTTAGTCGCAGAAGACCATTTTCACGACTAACCACCACACTTAGTCACAAATGGTAGACAATTTGCTACCAAATTTTCACATCGTCGCCCAAAACTGAAACAATCTCTTTACTTTCTTAACTTTCTTAATTGATTAATACATATGAGGTACTAATACATCATAAAAAATGTAAATTTATTATTCTCACTTATATATGCAATTGTTCTTCATTTGCTTAATTTTTGGGATGACTAATCTTTAATTTTAATTTGTTAGAAATAGTTTTCTAACTATATTACAATGTCTTATTAAATTTTTAAATTTTATTTTTTCTAAATTATAATAATTAAAATGTATAATTTTTTGAAACTAGTTTTTCGAAACTATAATAATTAAAATGTATAATTTCTAAAAATTGTTAAGTCAATTATAATTTATTTAAAGGTCAACAAATTAATTTGGAAATAGTTTTCAATTGAATAATTTAATTTTTAATTCAAATTATGTTTTATTTGGAATAGGAAAATAAATTTATAAAAATTTATTATGAACTCACTGGCTTTGGCAACAAACCATGTATTAGTCACTACAACTGACATTTGTCGACCAAATGTAATAGATCGTAGCAAATTAATTAATAGTACATATAAACAACTACAATAAACAAGATACGACATCGTTTACCTAAATAAGAAAAACGACGTCATTTTGTATTAGGTTTTCAATCATAACCATAATAAAAGGCTACTCTATTCTCGTTCAAGCCGTCAACATTTCTCAAAATCCTCCATCTTACAAACCACTGTTTCCTCTCTTCTATTTGGGTTCTGTATTATGGTCATCACCGTCAAAGAACCATCATTAACTGAATCGGTATTATTCTTTTGTTTTATTTTCATCAACGAAGTTGCGCTAAGTTTAACTTACCCCTTTAGGTGTCTATTGTGAGCTCTTAACTATGCATTTGGTGTATGAGTTGTGTTTATAGTTGTGTTTTGAACATGATTTATTGTCTGTCTTTGTTATTTGTATATGGGTTGGCTTCTTCCCAATGACCTTTAACGCTTCCCTCATTAAAGCTTTGTAACTATTTGATGAAAGGTCTTCAGGAGTATTTTACTTTAATTCATTTCCATTAATAGTAATATAGCCCAATATAGATAATACTATATTTCTGTACATAAATAACATAGTCATGTCTATTCTACTTTAAATTCTAAATTTTGCATGTGGTAGATTTCTGAAATTTTAGTAAGGTTAACGTTCATATCATTAGGCACATTGAAGATGTATAAGTGATAAACTGGACTACTTTCACTTATCATCGAAATTAGAGTTAAACATATCATCATTTTATTCTAAATCGACATTTGCAGAATATAACTCTTAACATTATTAATCAAGGAATGTCAACATAGTGATTAGTTTCAAATGACCTTAATTCATTCCGTTGGGAGGAATGTGGCAAAATTGTCTCTACTGACAAAATAAACAATGCTGAAAAAATCTCCAGTTCATACACTAATCATCGTTTGCCTTCCATAGCCGATCTTTTGCTTCAAGGTGTTTAGTATCATCCGAACAACGTCGCTTTCCTTACTATGTACATCTCATTTCCTTTTATGAAGCTATTATGTATATTCACATTTGATGGTATATACTACATGTTGTTTTAAGCTTCACTGAATCTCGAAGATGACATGTATGCCTATAGAGGCAGGAGTGATGTCACAACGGTTCGTAAAGGATTAGGGAAATTAGTTGTTTTGTAAAATTTGTTAATTCCAAAGACTTCGTCTGGTCATTCACGTATGTATGTCACTCCAATTTTGGTTCGTTTAACAGTTTACAAATCTGAAAATATTTAAGTTTTATACTGATTGTGTTTTAGGCAAACTGTTTCATACTAGCAGTTTATTTAGAGAAGTTATCTTCCATTCTAAATCTAGCGAATCATGCTATGTATCCTCTACAAGTTTAGCTATAGTTGAAACGTTGTTGCAAGAGGGTGTGAAAAACCCTACACCTGAGGGAAGAATTATTACTGTTTTAATTGGTGCCTTCGAATGTGTAAGGACCCTTCTCGGGAATCCAGACATCGGGGACCCATTTACCTTTACCGACTCTCATGTCACTTGGAATCCCAAAAAAATTGTATCATTATCAACTATCGATGCAATCAATTGGACTCAGCTTTAAAGTTGATTTATTTTTGTATTTGTAAGAATTTGTCAAACAACCTCTCAACTAGTTAGGGGTCAAGCAGCGTACTATTGAGTGTGGACTGTTATTGTTCTTGTTCTATGACTGTATGAATTGTTAAACTTCTAATTCAAAGTTCGTATTACTCCATATATCATGATTATATTGATACAATTATTTAAATTTTTTATAACTATTTTTTTCAATGTTAGTAAATATTAATGATTAATTAATAATACTGATTAATACTTAAAATTATGTTGTATGTGTTTTTTCAACAATACGTTGTAAACATTCAAAACAAATCTCCAATAAAACATATCTTAACTATGATAGATTATAAAAATTTTAGTTTAATAATTTTGGAAAATGTTAACCCTTTGGTGACGATTTAGGCAAATGGTCACCAAATTTGTTGCAAATTACTGAAGAATCTTTGGCGATGATTTTTAAAAATTGTTATCGAATGTGGACCATTTAGTGACGATTTTCAAAAATTGTCACTAAATGTGTAACATTTGGTGATGATTTTTAAAATTCGTCCCAAATGTTGATCTTTTGGTCACGCTTCTAAATATCGTCACCAAATGGTCACTTTTAGTGACAATGCCAAAGACTTAGCAAAAGTTCAAACATCTTTTTACTGACTATTTTGTATAATCATTGCCAATTGTGAACCTTTTGCTGATGATTTCGGACATTGGTCACTAAATGTTTAACAAATTATGGTAACGATTTTTGAAAAGCGTCACCAAAAGTTTATTTAGCGATGAATTCCTGAAATCGTCACTCATTGTGGATTATTTAGTGACGATTTTCTGTAATCGTCACTAAATGTTCACCATTTGGTAACGTTTTTTGTCATTCGTTACAAAATGTTGTTCCTTTTGCGACACTTTTTTAGTTATTCACTAAAGGCTCAGTTTTAATGACGATTGGTAAAATCGTCACAATATGATAACTTTTATTGACGATTTTTTGAATGTTGTGCAAAAAAAAGTAGCTAAATGTCTACTTTGTTATAGTGATTTTGTTCACGAGAAGGTTGCCTTGGGTTAGGTCCGTGTTTTGCATGTATCTTCTGCGTCCCAGTATGCTGACATTTTTTTAAAGGTGAAAAGAGGGGCTTAGCCCAAAGCATTAAAGAGAAAGTCACAAATTACAGAGTCGGGGTATGGTAGCCCCAATAGCGTCTCCGAACAGAAAATACCCAAGGCCCACCGAGCATTCATCTAGCCTATGGCATCCCACCGGAAAATTAAGCGCATAGTTAGCCAGCCAATCTGCACATGAATTTCCTTCTCGATACACATGTTGCACTTCCACTATCCACTCCCGTGTCAATAGCCGCTTAATATCACCCACTAGTACCTCATTCCCCATGGCTTGTGTAACACCCCATTCCCAACTGACATATACACGTGTGTCCATCAGACACATGTATACATGCCTGTCAGAAATGACATGTTAACTGTCTCCTCTTCACTGTACATAACATGGCATCATACACTAAATCATCA
>JAOQMS010000179.1:16135912-16169189 GCA_027563885.1 Erythroxylum longipes
ATGAGAAAGTGAAATTGAATTCCTTTCTATGTATGATTCTGCTATTTTAAAGATTAGGATAATGAAATGTATATGTGTATGTTCTCCTCTGTTGAAATTGCCAAGGTTGTTGTATTAGAATAGCAGGTTAGAATTAGAGAGATTGTGTTCTGAACGTAAAGGAGAAATACAGAGGCAAGGAAAAACACAGACGAAGTGTATCGTCTTTGCTGACGTCACAACACAGAGGCAAAGGAAAACATAGATGAAGAGTATCATCTGTGATGACGTCAGAACACAGACGACACGTCAGCACACAGACGTCACGTCATCACACAGACGACATGTCAGCACACAGACGAAAGGAATCGTCTGTGATGGCTATTGGCATAACTTTCTCTATAGGCATCAGATTTAGGTGTTCTTTGGATGGTTCGAAACAGAAATTCAGGAGATACAACTTCCATGTAAACCTCAAAGACAAATTTTACCTCCTGATGGGTCAAAGATGGGACAGAGGAAGTTCATGAACAGTAACACAGAGGAAGTTCATGAACAGTAACACAGAAGAAGGAGTGTTCATATGTAAATTGTGGACTCACCAATGCTATTCCTTGATATATTTAGGCTTGAATGGAAACGAGTTAGATTGGAATACAGGTGAAGTGTAAAATGTCTGGTATCCGAATGCGATCGCTGGGCTTCGAAAACGGGGTCCGACACTATGAGTTCTTTGGTAGTACATATCTCATTTCTATTCTCAAGTATTGAATCAAAACATTGGCATAAAAATTTATTGCAAGGGACAATAAACTATGAGTTCTCTAATACTTTTCAACTCTTTGGCAGACTTGCACTACATATTTCATTTCTTATAATAGTTATTTAATCAAAACATTGACTTAAAATTTACTGTTGGAGACAACTAAAAGATGAATGCAAATGAGAGTAGGGAATGCATGATTAGACCTTGCAACTAGTAATAATACACATACAAACCAGATAATTAAGTAAGGAAATAAGAGTCTTAAATTCTTAATATATTCTAAAGGTATAACCTTTAAGTTTTAATTATTCCTTCCACTTATTTCAAGTCTTAAAATAGAACAAAATATGTTGAATTTCATTTGAAATGGTGTATTATAAAGGGAGACTTTATTTTTTGAAATACTTATTGTTTTATAATATTATGAAAAATACTTTATAATATTATAAAATATTTGTTAAAAGACATTTTATTAAATTTTTGTCAAATTATTTTAACATATACTGATATGTAATTAGATTGTTAAGCATTTGACATAGTTTGTATGAGTACTCTAATAAGATGATTATTTTTATGTTTATAATTTCACAATGTGTTTTTTGAATAATTTTTAATAGTAGAATTTTCTTTTATAATGAATAAAATTATATAGAAAATATGTATGTTTTACCCTATTATAAAGAATCTTAGTATTCCTAGATCCAAATAAAGTTAAGATTTAGTTCTCAACCAATGTTGGAATTTTTAGTTTCTTTAGTTTACTTAAATATTACTAACAGCAATGTATTTAATATTTATGTTCTATGACCCAGTCCATATGTTCTATATAATATATATATATATATATGGAAGTTGGTTTCTGAACATAGTAGTGAAGCAATCTCTTTATATACGTCTAGGTATGATAGACGTGATATTCTTTTAAAGAATGTTCTTATTTGATTTGATTATAAAGAAAGATTTCCAAACATATAAATTAAACTAGATAGCCATAATCAATCATCAATAAATCTTGATGGGAGGAGGAGTTGTTTAAATAAAACATTTGATATACGAAGCTTTCGAATAATTGATAGTGATTAAGAGATAGATTCAATTATATATTAACTATTGTTCATTATCCACGGTACTGAATTTAATATTAATTCTAAATATTATCCCAATTAAGTTGACAAAGTGTCATGTGTATATAAGATTTAGTGTTGAGGAATGAATTCTTTTTCTTCTTTGTGTGTGAGCACATATTTTCAGATTCAGATTAAAATATTCCCGTATTAAGAAATAAAGCTTTAATTCTCACAAAGCATAAGAAACAGACAGACAGAAATTTGGAATCCACCACTCATCACGTCTAAAAATGGATGAGACCATGTCAAGTAAGTCGTTTCTGGATTTCTCCACAAATGGACAGGATCAATTTGTAGTTTGTGGGATGGTGGAGGAATTCCACTTGATAAAAGCATTTCAAATCACGCCTTAACTCACTCATGATACCTGGGATGATTAATTTAGTAATAATTAGCATTATTATAAGTATACTCTTAGCATAATTATTCTAAAATTATGAAGAATGTATTAGCTTAACGGCTCAAGTATAGATTAGTGAATCATTTGAAGCGCTAGACATCTATGACCACTGCAGTAAAGTTGAAATGTTACATAATTTCTTATCTTGATGCCAATGTAGTAGTAGTAGTAGTAGTAGTAGTAGTAGTAGTAGTAGTAGTAGTAGTAGTAGTAGTAGTAGTAGTAGTAGAATTGGGAAAGAACTCTAATAAATTTTTATATTTAAGAATTTTAATAAAAATAATTTTAATTTCAAAAATTTTATGTGAATAAATATATATTTGCTCAGCCGAATTTGTTGCTTGAATTTTAGTTATTAATCTGTCTGTCATTTGTGAGTTATTATATAAATGTGTTTTCCTGTTAATTTCAACCCAAAAAAAAAAAAGGACATGTATCGGTGAAACGACGACGTCTGGAGCGAAATATAAAGAGTTCAGTCCAATTCTTATCTTATTTCATCCAGTAACAGAATAATTAGAATAGGCGCGCCGCTCAACAACCTCTAACGAAGACAACGGCAGACTACTTCCAATCATTGGAAGCGTAGTCGTCACGCGTGACCGTAAAGCTGAAATTTTACCCTTAGATAGAATAGGAAACAAACACTAACTCCCACATCAGATGGATCGGGGACCCACACGGCCTTCAAGACATAGACCAGTAGGATAGCTGGACGGCGATGATCTTTCTTAGAAGTTCTAACTAGAAAGGTACAGACTGTAGAGCACTTGATCCGCCTCTCTCTGTATATAAATGACCTGCCAATCCAAGTCTAGGATATGTCATAAGAATAATAAGAAACAAGACTTCCACCATTTCAAGAAAGCACAAATTTTGTGACTTTTTTTCTCTCTCAAACAAAATTTGATCTGGGGTCTCCATAATTCTGCAACTTCCATGGAACCTATTGATAATATTAATGAGGAGTATCAAAATTACTGGGAGACCAAAATGTTTCTACACAATGAAGAACTTGATAGGTGCCCACTTGAAAGCTTTGTTTTTGATTTCGTGGTTTTGAGGACTTTCTTTTTGGTTTGCTGAATTTTTGTTCTGTGGGTTTGTGTGATTTGAAGCAGTTGGCCGATGGATGAGGCATTTTCAGGGTACTACGACTCGAGTTCGCCTGATGGAGCAGCTTCATCGACGGCGTCTAAGAATATTGTTGCTGAAAGAAACAGAAGGAAAAAGCTTAATGAAAGGCTGTTCGCACTCCGATCTGTGGTCCCGAATATTAGCAAGGTGACGCATTTTTTGTTCACATTATTGAACTCCCACTTACTGATCACACAGAGAGAGAGAATTTTGGAATAGTTAGTGCTATTCTGACTAGAAAGCTCGTGTGTTTTTGTTAATTTATGTTTTACATGTTTGTGATTGGGCTTTTAAAAACCTCTCGTGTAGATGGACAAAGCTTCCATAATCAAAGACGCCATTGATTACATACAAGAGTTGCATGAACAAGAGAGAAGAATCCAAGCTGAGATTTGGGGGCTTGAATCAGGGAAATTGACGAAGCCAGGTTATGATTTTGAGCAGCAGCTACCAATCTTGTTGAGATCCAAGAAAAAGAAGCTTGAACAGTACTGCTATGATTCTGGGGTATCAAGAAATTCGGCTATTGAAGTTCTTGAAGTAATTGGCTTTTCTCTTTATTTCTTTAATTGAGTAGTAGAATGAGATGATGAACTTGGTTACTAAGTTTGGGCAACCGTTTGCAGCTGAGAATAGCTTACATGGGAGAGAAAACTCTGCTGGTGACCTTGACATGCAGTAAAAGAACAGACACAATGGTTAAACTTTGTGAGGTGTTCGAATCTTTGAAACTCAAAGTCATTACAGCCAATATCACAACCGTATCAGGGAGGCTCTTGAAGACAGTTTTTATAGAGGTTAGTCGGTCCATCTAAAAATCCCCCCCGTTTTTTTTTTGGCCCTTTTATATTTTATAAGAAGCTACTTGCCAAGAGAGGGATTGCATAGAAGGGCATCTTAAAAGGTAGGACCTACAGGAGTTGGAAACTGATAGACTACTTTAAAAAAGACGCAATTATTGTAATAACCAATTAGAATAGGGCGATGATGAGTAGTGTAATCCAGATCCGAATGTAAGTTAGAACAACTCCCCTGCACTGCAACAAAAGCCGAAGTAAACTTTTACCCTGTAAGAAAATATATTTCCCGATTTTCGTTACTAACTAAAACATCAGGACAAATGCTTTCAGACTACAGTACTTACAACCTCAACCTTGTCTGTAAGGCGAAGGAAATAGGAAATGCATTAAAAATATGCTTCAAATCCTGTTTCACCGTATTTGGGTTCTGAACATCATTTGACGTTACGAATATTGTAGCTTGTTACATACACAGACACCTCACAAGCTAAACAGATGCACTATCTCACAACTTCTTCAACTTCGAACAGATAGACCATAAGTCTTGGATTTGGTTTATGCAACTAAAAATATGAATGAAGTTTGTGTAAATTTAGGTAAGAAATCTTTGTCAACTTAGATTACAGGATCTTTATGTTTTCCATATTATTAGAAGATGTAGAAAAAGAAAGAAGAGATACAGGAAGTTAAATTACATTTGTTGTCGAAGTCATAGCTAAGCTCAGGAAAAAGTGTGATTTAAATAAATAGTTGGTGATTATGGACCCACGAGGATCAAATTTCTCTCTTTTAGTTGTCCTGTTCCCCACATTTGGTGGTAAGATGTGGACAATTTTACATTTATGCGGTGAAATAAACAAGAATAATAATGGCAACTGTAAACCTGACATTGCTTGTGCGTGCAGGCAGCGGAAGAAGAGAGAGATCATTTGAAGATAAAAATTGAAACAGCCATAGCAGCCCTCAGTGACCCTGCAAGTCCAATGAGCATGTGACTGCTATAGACAAACACCAGGCGAGACATAAAATTAGGTTCTCTCTTGTTGAGTCATCTTGGTTCGTTGTGTTTCTTCTCCTTGATTCCTTTTTGGTCAAGGGCCTGTAATTGTTTCCCATTTTATTCTCCCTTTTCCAGGTTTTCTATCCCTCTTTTCTTTTTCCACGGAAATCCGGGAAGTGGATTGTAGAATGTGAAACACTTTTTACAAATAAAGAAAATTAAAATCGAGTCCCTTGCCATACCAACGCTACCTTTAGTCGATATTAATTTAGGAAAACAGCTAAATGTAAGTAAATCAAATTATGTCTCAATTATTAAACAGCATCCATTTGAACCAACATTTTATGTATCAGAATAAAAAATAACAATCTGACTGTTCTTTTGACAACCCTCAACTTCACTTTTGTTTAACATCAAGTCGAGATCAAACAACTGTGGAAACAACTAAACTAATAAAACACAAGATGAAAGTTGACAATGATTGAGATTGTAAAAGCCCAAGCTTATGAAGTCATCGCAAATTTCGCAGACAGTCACTTCACCAAATACTTTAACATACCTCAGAAATTTACTCAAATGACTAATACAGTCCAAAACTACATACTTGGAAGGAAGGAAAGTTCTTTCACAGTAACGTAATGTTGTAGTACAACAGTTGCAACCACTGAAGGTTCCACATCTTCCTAAGTAAGCATACTCTATGATAGATCAACAAGAATGTTAAATGTCCGAACTGAAGTGAGCGTACTGAATACTTGGACCACTTGTTTTATAGCTTCAGCCGATGTAGCTATACAGGGTTTATATACCGAAACGGACGAAAGTGTAATTAGGTGCACTGGAGAACTTTCCTAGGATCAAGCTGTCCACTACAGTAACTGGAAGGAACAGCGGAGAGTTCCAGCCGTCCTCTCCACTCCTCGCCAGGCTTTAGGGTGATCGGTTTTTCCACAGCAGCAGCCTCTACACATAGCATATGCTTGTATTCGTCGTCCCCAAAATCAGCCATAGCCTTAGCCTTCTTATCCCATGGATTCCACACCACTTCATACAAAGTTGAGAATAAATTCTTCAATGATGCTATGCATTTCAAGTAAAAGACACAGCAATGGCTAAAAGCCATAATGCTTCTAGAACCTATTTATCTTTGTTTAAATCAATCCATCTTTCTCCTGCCCCACCTCAAAATGCACCATACTAATAACATCTAATTGATCAGTAAACCAGTAAATTGACAATTCATTTAGTACAATCAAAAACTCAAATGAAAAGTGTTAGTTCTTTCACTTGAATTTCAGTATCAAGTGTAGAATCCGGGTAAAACAATTTCTTGACATAAACAGACATAGTTTGTAATTGCATTGGCCAAATAATGATATACTTGAAGGTATGTCGAGCCTTGCAACTTCAAGGGCACTATAGAATTGTTATGCAGAAAAGTAAGATCCAATTAAGTTGTAGAAAAATCACGTCAGAGAAACCAAAATAAAAGTTTAGCACATCAACATATATCATGCAAGGAATTAGAGTTCCACTAGCTGAAAAAGGAGAATCCATTGATCTGCAGGTCCAAACATATTACCATTACAAATTCTACATTTACACCACAGATAAACACCATATTTTGGCTCCAACCTCCATGTGGTTTATAAATCAAGACTTGTCTCAAGGTTGAAAAAAAAGAAAAACAGACAAAACTCACCTGCATCTGGAAGTCCATCCTTGCGTAGGACAAATGTTCTCTTCTTTTCATGATCCAGGATTGCAATTTTTGTAGGAGTACTGAGGTATATCTTATCAATCTGTACAACCAGACAAAAACCTTCACATTCTAGCCTCCCGTGGAATCCATAAAGGCAAGAGAAATAGGAAATACTCGGTATCCTCAACTCACTTGTGATTCAAATGTTATTGCATCCCCTTGTTCAGTAGAGCGCTCTTTGTTCTGTAAATTGTCCAGGTAATCCAGTGTTTCTAAACCTTCCACTCGAACTTCACTGAAAACAACCAGAAAATTCGTTTGAGGTTGTATGCAGAGTTCAAAATGAGGGGGAGAAGGGGGGGAAATTAAACAAGCCTCAGAATCCTAAGATCATGAACAAGGTAATGCAGTACTCCTAGTAATGGACTCGGGCAGATTTATCTTAAGTGAAAGTTTAGAAATTAGTTCCAACTTTAAAGCTTTCCCTATTAAGACTATTATCTTATTCCCCAGATTCAAGTCATTTCATTTCCTGTAGGGAAATCTTTTCCCTAAAATGTGGCCATCTGTTGTTATTAGCATTGAGAAAAGAGTTTATTTGAGTATTTTGCTTCCTTTGCCAGTTAGTGTCTCTCTCTACTTTCTGCCTTTTGCTCTCTCTCACTCTTACCCTTCCTCACCCTCTTTTCTACTATGCTCTACTGAGTTGCACAATTGTAGTAGACTCAGAAAGACTGGACCTAAAGCAACAACATGCATCACGTAGATTCGGTATGGCTAGAGGGTGCCATGGTCCCAAAAGATCTGTATCTACAGCATGTATAAAACGTGTGGTGTCATCTTTGAATCCACTAATCTCAAGAGATAATTCCAAAGACCACTAATCTCTAAGGATTAACATAAATTACATCATTAATTTACGTAAATCCTTAGAGAAAAAATAACTAAAGACAAGCTTACTAGTCAATTACCTGATGTCTGAAACAGAGAAATAGGTGTGATATGCAAAAGTGAACGAAAATGGCTTCCCATCACTGTTGGTATTCCTAATGCGAGAGGTCAACATCAGATCTCCTCCAGGTCCCAAAGCTACCCTCAGACGGAATTCAAAACTAAAAAAACACAAAAAAGACGATCCACTAAGCTGTTGAATGTAGGGAATGGTCTTGAAGGATCTAGCACTCTATCTAGAGTAATATAAATGTCATAAAGTTCCAAGTATTCCACCTGTGAGGCCAGATTTTCATATCCTCTTCAGTGGGCCTAAGAATCAAATCAATAAAAGCTCCACTGGAAGAATTTGTTGGAAAAGGAGGAGGATCATTTTCAATGCTCCAAATCCTATTCCTAGCAAATCCATGTGGCTCCATAGAACCATAATTACTAAACTGCATAAACACAACAAGCTCTTTTGAGAAGGATGATCTAAATTAACACAAACATGAGAAAATTGTATAATAAGTACACACTTGAGGAAAACAAATAGGAATGCCTCCACGAATCGCCTTTGGGGGTTTGAAATTTTCCTGGAAAAGACACCAATCTGTGTCAGTTTGGATTATACGAAATCTGACTGAGCAATTTCACACAGAACATGACCAACTTCTAGAATCAATGCTGGGGGTATGTTAGGATCACAAATTATATATTTATGTAGGCAATTCCCTCAAAACGGGACCAAAATTAATATATGGAGAAAGTAAGTAAACATTGCATACCACCTTACTGCTGAGAAAAAGTAACTCCTCTCCATGGTCATTCTTCCAAGATGTCACATGGCCCCCGTACAAGTACACCTGGACAAAACAAGGAATAGATAGATATTAAAACAAGTTTGAAAAGTGAGAGCTCTTCTTACATGACTAAGGAATATGCTGTAGAGCTCCAATATTTAAACTTGAAACCTATTGATAATCTTCATCACAGGACTTAAGCATCATATAATTCCAAGTGACCTACTGCACACAATACAAAAGAAACAGGAAACAAGGAACAAGGAACAAGGAACTTAAACCAAGACTTGTGTGAGAAAAATATTTCAAGCAAAACAACTTCAATTATAGTTTGCATCAATAGGCTGCTTTTGAATTTTTTGCTATATTTTGAGGATTCATTGGTATCCAGCCATTGTGTTATAGGAAAGTGAGTAAAGTGAGTGAGAAGAAGAAGAATAAAACATTGTCGTAATCATTAGTCCCGTGAGTACCCAATGCTGTGTTTCACTAATAGTTGTAACGACCATTGTATACGTGTAACATGCTCAGCAGTAGGGAATATCCTTTTATAGCCCTTGCAACTAACATGGCAGATATGCAATGATTGTGTTTTCTCTCTCCTTACAGATTCTCTGAAATTTCTCTCAATTTTCTTTCTTCCTTCCTGATGTAAGATAAATAGAAGAATTATTAACTAATAGCTTAAAATCACAAAATTAAGAAATATGACTGATATTAGGCTACCGGAACATCAAGTTTTAGGGTTGAATTTTGGCTAGGAATACTGAAATTTCAGATTTTGTATAGCTTAAATTTTAAGGTTTGATTCCTGGAAATTTAGGGTTAAGATTTTGGAGTTTTGGTTACTGAAATTTTGTGATGAACACAAAAAAATGGACGGTAAGAAACTATGAATCACTCATAGAGTCTAAGAATCACTCTTAGAAGAAAACATTACACCTTTTAGTCGAAAACTCAAGTTTGTAAAAAAAATTTGGACTACTTATTATTGATGAAGAGTTTAATACACAAATATATATAATTCTTAAAACCCATATTAAATCCTATTATAATAGAAATTATATAATTCCTATACAACTAGGATAGCGTATCTAAAATCGAATAACATATACTACTACTTCCTATTTAATAAGGAATTCTAATACAGCCTACTTTAATGTCAACTCAATTCTCAATCCTCATCCCACCAAATTAAAGTTTGTGGTTGACTAATGTTTCCTCTTTTATTTTTTTTGTAGACTTTAAGTTCTTTTGCATCAAGTCTCTTTGGCTTGTCTGAAGTCATCTCAACATAGAAGATCATATAAGTTCGGATTCAACTTCTGGAATTCATATTCTAAAATTCAAGTACTATCAGAATTGGTCTTCCTTCCCACTTGACAAGAAATTGTCGATATCCTCCATCTCTTGTGACTACAATTTGTTCATCAAGAACATCCTTCATTTCGTCCTTAAGATGAGGAGTGGCTGGAATTCTTACAGCTACAGTAGGGGATTGCTCATCTTGTCCATGACAAATAGTTAAGTCCACAACATTAAAGATAGGACTTATTCCGATATCACTTGGTAATTCCAAGACATAAGCATTAGCAATTATATTCTTGATGATCCTATAAGGTCCAACATTTTGTGAATGAAGTTTCTTACATTTCCCTTTTTGAAAACACTCTGGACAAATCCTAACTATAACCATATCCCCTTCACTGAATTCTACCAATTGACGATGTTGATCAACATGTTCTTTAGGAGAAAAATTGCTGGTTATATCTTTCGTCATATCTCATCAAAGAGGTCCCTCATGTGTTTTGCAAAACCTTCAGCTTCAACACCAACTCATGTTGTTTGTGGTGAAGGAACAAAATCAATAGGCTTTCTTGGTTGAACTCCTGAAATTATCTCGAAAGGGCTCTTACCACACCTATTTATAGAACTGTTGTATGCAAATTTTTCCATAGGAAGCATTAGGTTCTAATTGTTCACATTTTCTCCAACCAAACATCTTAACAAGTTTCCCAAGCTTCTATTTACCACCTCTGTTTGTCCATCGATTTGGGTATTGAAAGAACTTGAAAATTAAAGCTTAGTGCTCAATCTTTTCCATAGAGTTCTCCAAAAATAACTCATAAATTTTACTTCACAATTAGAGACAACAGTTAAAGGTAATCCATGGAGACGTACAACCTCTTTTAAGAAAATTTTTTCAATATGGACAGCATCATAAGTCTTGGAACATAGAATGAAATTACTCATCTTGGAAAACCTATCCACCACCATACAAATAGAATCATAACCTCTTACAATTTTAGGAATTCCTAGGAAAAAATCCATACTTATGTCCTGCTATGGTTTATGAGGCACAGACAGTGATGTGTATAATCCAAAAGTTTGTTTTCTTCCTTTAGCTAATTGACATGTTCGACATTGTCTTATGACCTTAGGAATGTCCCGCTTTAAAGAGGGCCAATAAAACTGATCTTCAACCATTGGGATGCTTTTATCTCTTCCAAAGTGTCCTACTACTCCTCCTCCATGTAATTCTCAAATCATATATTCCTTTATATAAGTATTAGATAGGCAAAGTCAATTTTCTTTGAAAAAATAGTCATGGTGGATCACAAAAGAAAAGTGTTGGTCTCTTTGTCCAGCTACAATTTCTGAATAGATTATTCCAAAATCTCGATCTGAAACATATTCTCCTTTTATTTTGCCGAACCTTACAACTTTTACTGCTAAAGTGTTAAGTAAATGACTCTTCCTACTCAATACATCCGCACCTTATTCTCAACTCATGTCCGATGTTTAATAACAAAGTTAAATTGCTCCAAAAATTCACTCCATAAGGTGTGCCTTCTGTTATAGTTCTTCTGAGACTTTAAGTATTTAAGAGATTCATGATCTGAATATAGAATATCCTCCTTATATGAGAGACAATGACGCCAATTGTAAAGAGAATGTGTTACTGCATAAAATTCCTTGTCATAGGTGGAATATCATTGCTTCTCTTCAATTAATTTCTCACTAAAGTAATTGGGTGTCCATCTTAACTGAGGATGCCTCCAATTCCCACATGAGATGCGTCACAAGCAACTTCAAATACCTTAGAAAAATCTGGAAGTTGTAAAATGGGAGATTTAGTCATCTTTTCTTGATTTCTTCAAATGCTTTAGTTGCTGCCGTTGACCAAGTAACTTGTCCTTTCTTCATACGATCAATAATGGATGTCATTATGGTGTTGAAATTACAAATAAATCGCCTATAGAATGTTGCTAGGCCGTGGAAGCTACTTGCCTCGTGCACATCCTTTGGAATCGGCCAATCAAGGATGGCCTTAATCTTCTCGGGATCTATATGCACTCCACACTAGGATACAATAAAACCTAAAAATTCAACACTTGATTGCATGAAAGAACACTTCTTTAAATTATAAAGTTTCTCTTGTCTCAAAACTCTAAAGACTTGTTATAGATGTAATAGGTAGTCTTCTTTAGTCTTGTTGTATACCACAAAAAATCTGCACATAAATGGTCGAAACACTTGATCCATCACTCTCATAAAAGTACTAGGTGCATTAAAAAGTCTAAATGGCATCACCAACCATTCATAAAGTCTCTCTTTGGTCTTGAAAGTCGTTCCCATTTATCTCCAGGTTTGCTTTTAATTTGATGGTACCCACTTCATAGGTCTATCTTGGTATCAACATATCAAACATGTTATCAAGGCGAGGTATTGGAAATCTATACCTTATTGTAATCTTATTTATAGCCAGACAAGCAACATACATTCACCAACTTCCATCCTTTTCAGGAGTCAATAATGCTGAAACTACACACAGACTAAGACTTTCTTGAATAAATCCTTTTTTCAGTAAGTCCTCTACTTATCTCTTCAGCTCTTCATTCTCAATAGAATTTAAGTAATCAGCTGGAAGATTTGATAGAGTAGATCCACAGAATGTCATAGCCCTCCACCGTTTCCTTGGGCTAGGCGGTTATTACCGAAAATTCATCCGAGATTATGGCCAAATTGCAGGACCTCTCACTGCAATGTTGAAATGAAACTCCTTCACCTGGACGGAAGCAGCAGAGAAGGCATATGAGCAATTAAAGAGAGCACTAGCCACCATCCCTGTCTTGCAATTACCTGATTTCCCACAATCATTCATATTGGAATGTGATGCTTCGGCAATGGGATTGGTGCGGTCCTGCAATAGAATCAACAACCCATAGCTTATTTCAGCCACCAACTCGCCATTAGACATCACAAACTGATGGCGTATGAGCCAGAACTTATCGGTTTGGCAAAGGTGGTTCAACATTAGCGACCTTATCTATAAGGACGCAAGTTCATCATCAAGACGGATCACTATAGCCTCAAATACTTGCTCGAGCAACGCATAACAACTTCTCCACAACAACATTGGATAAGTAAACTCATGGGATTCGATTTTGAAATCGAATATCGATCTGGGCTTTCCAACAACGCAGCCGACGCACTATCACAATGCCACCAGGAGGCTTTGGAGCTAAACGCCATTAGCCAGCCTCGCTTGGATCTTTGGGACCAGATACAAGCTGCAGCAGCTAGTGACACCAACATCCAGCAACTCCGTCACCGGTTGCAACAAGGAGCACTCCCAAGACCTTGGACCGAGAAGGAAGGAGTCCTCTAGTACAAGGGTCGAATTCACCTTTCTGACACTTCACCCCTAATTACAGCAATCCTCTCAGGTGTTCATGATAGCACACACGACGGTACGCAAAAGACACTCCAACGACTTCGCCAAGATTTCCATTGGGAATGCATGAAAGGTACGGTCATTGAGTATGTTGCCCGCTGCCCCGTTTGTCAACAAAACAAGACTGCTTGCTTGCATCCAACTGATCTACTACAACCCCTTGAACTACCGACTCAAATTTGGGCCGACATATCAATGGATTTCATAGATGGGTTGCCCAAATCATGGGCAAATCTGTGCTCTTCGTGGTTGTCGATCGTTTTTCCAAATACGGCAACTTCATCGCCATGGCACATCCGTACACAGCCAAACGCATTGCATAAGTTTTCATGGACCACATTGTTCGTCTCCACGGCTTCCCCGAGTCTATAGTCTCCAACAGAGATACAACTTTCACTAGCAAATTTTGGAAGCAATTATTCCTTCTTAGCGGCACCAAGTTAGCCTTTTCATCGGCATATCATCCACAATCCGATGGGCAAACGGAGGTTGTCAACAGAACTATTGAAATGAACCTCCGTTGTTTTGCAAGGAACAACCCCAAGAGCTGGGTTGACTGGCTACCAAGGGCGGAATATTGTTACAACACCTCTCACCACGTAGCCCTATAGGACACACCATTTAAGGTAGTTTATGAAAGGGGCCCCCCCGCGTCTCACAGCCTATACCCCAGGAGCAACCAAGGTCAAAGTAATGGACGAAGCCCTTGCAGCCCGTGATAAAATGTTAGGCGAAATCTACTCAAAGCTGCAAGTTGCACAACACCGCATGAAGACCCCAGTACGACAAAATTCATAGAGAGGTCGAATTCGATATCAGCGACTGGGTTTGGCTTCGTCTCTACCCACACCGACAACTATCCTTGGATGGGAGACAACGCCACAAACTCCAGCCCAAGTTCTATGGCCCATTTCAAATCATCCAACGGATTGGTTCAACGGCCTATCAGTTACGATTACCCGACAGCGCCAAAATACATAATGTCTTTCATGTCTTTTTACTTAAGGCACACAAGGATGACCCACCGCTGCAGCAAGCACCAATAACATTGATCTCAGAAGGCCAAGTCATTCCGACCCCAACAACAATTTTGCGTTCCCGCTTGAATAAGGGAAATTGGAAGTTACTTGTTCAATGGGCTAGCACAAAGACAACCGACACAACTTGGGAAACACTAGACACTTTTCGAGAGGCTTACCCTGATTTCGAGCTCGAGGACAAGCTCATTTCCCAAGAAGGGAGTGATGCTATGGATGCATTCATAGGGAAGACATATGCGCAAAGACAAGCACAAAACCAAGAAACAAACGCAGTACAGGAAGTCAAATAGGAATAGGAAATTGAAGTCAAACAGGAATAGGAAATTCATTTTCAACTAGGATAGGAATTCTATTATAGTAGGGTTAATTATTGTTTATCTTTAGAATAGGAAATTCGTTGTCAACTAGGATAGGAATTCTATTACAGTAAGGTTAATTTAGGAGATACAAACGCTATATATTGAGTGTTCACAAAGGAATAAAGGCAAGCAATATTTTTACAAAATTATTCGAGATCGGATTCTCTCTCTTGATGAGGTCCTAGGTATTCAGGTCCCTGCAACGAGCTGATCTTCACCTTCATCATAGGGAGGAAGAAGAACGACAATAAGGGAAAGTCTTCCCTCAATGACATCGATTTTCCAGTACATCGCCGGGCGACTTGAGCCTGGGCCAAGGCCAATAACAGTATCAAAGACTAGTGGGATGACTAATTTATTTGCCTGACATAGCATATGCAGTAAGTGTAATTAGTCAATTGATGCATGACCCTAAAAATGTCCATCTTCAAGCAAGGTACCTTAAAACTACCCCTGGCAGGGGAATTATGTTTAAGAAAAACGACAATAAAACAGTTGAAGCTTGCATAGATGTAGATTGGGAAGGTTCAAGCATTGATAGAAGGTCAACCACTGGGTACTGTACTATGTTTTTACGTTTTTGGGCAATCTTATCACGGGAGAAGAAACAAGCAATCAGTTGTGGCTAGATCAAGTGCTGAGGTAGAATTTAGAGCTATGGCTCACAGTATATGTGAGCTCTTGTGGATTCGTATCATCCTGAATGATTTCAAAGTTAGGTGGCAAGGACCTATGAAGCTCTACTGTGATAATAAGTCAGCTATTAGTATTGCTCACATCCCGTTACAGCATGACAGAATTAAACACATTGAGATTGATAGGCACTTCATTAAAAAAAAATTAGGAAGGGGGCTTATTTGCACCCTATACGTTCTCGCTGCCAAACAGATGGCAGATGTATTGACTAAGGGGTTGGCAAATGCGTTCAAGATGTTATAAGCAAGCTGGGAATGCAAGACATCTATGCACATACCAGCTTTAGGGGGAGAGATGAAAATCAGAATAGTGATTTAGGAGAAATTATTCCTAATCATAAAATAGGAAAGAAGAGGATATCATGGATATTTACTTTAGGAAATTGCTATAAATAAGGGATATTGCTATAAATAGGCAATATTTTAGTTACCTAAATTAAGCTAGGACTTGTGTATCTATTCAAAGGAACTTGTTGTGCAAAATAAGAAAAAAAAGATTACTTCTGTCTTCATAGACTTTAAGTTCTTTTACATCACTTCCTTTCCCAATTACGCCATTTTCATACGACCTACAACTTCCCTCTAAATTCACGTAACGTCTTGGTAACAGAGTCATGACAATCCTTAGTGAACGATCATAGCAGAAAACACTAGAGGAACATAACTATGAAGGATTGAGGAGAGTATGTGGAGCCTCTTCGAAGCTTCGATAAGAAATGAGAAGCTACAGTTGGAAAACCAAAGTCGAAAAGACAAGCAAGAGAAGGAAATAGGTTATTTAGAGGTGATGTTCCATCAATTTATGCAAACTTTTGGGAAGACTAGTGAACCCTCGTTAATGGAAAAAGGAAGGATCAGGCATGATACTAAAGCTCTCGTGAATACCGAAGGTTACATAGTGCCCACAAGGTTTAGCAATATAGATTTTCTTGTGTTTAATGGAATGGGAGTCAAAAGATGACTCTTCAAGAGTAAACAGTTCTTCACACTTGATCAAACTGTAAATCACTTGAGAGCTAGCATTGTGCAGATGCACTTGGAAGGGTAGGCACAAGAATGGTATCAATTGATTCTAAGAAATAGAACCCAGCAAGGTCCCATGGAGTGGCCTGAATTTCATGGAGTGGCCTGAATTTCTAACTATTCTCCACTAGAGGTTCAACAAAGAAATTTTCAAATATCCAATTGGCGACTTGAAGGAAATCAAGTAAGAGGGTACAGTGTTGAAATACAATGGCCAATTTGACAAATATTCCAACAAACTCTCACTACTCAAGAGTTATCGAATAGCGTTCTTCCTCAAGGACCTCAAACCAGAGTTAGAACTCACAGCCAAATTGACGAACCCCTAAAGTCTTCAATAGGCAATACATCCTAGCGGAGAAACAAGAAGCTATAGTAGTGATTAATCACCCTGGAGAGGAGTATATTCCTACCCAAACCAAGAGAAGGGGGAGGGTTCCTACAAAACAAGGGAACCTCACCACCAAGTTCACCAACTAAAAACCATAATGAGATTGGAATCATATCCACACCCGATCAGGGAAGTATTACTACAAGTAATTTCATTAGTACTCATAAAGGTCAAAGAACGATGAATAGCAGAGAGTTTGATGTAAATACGTTGAAGAAGTGTTTTTGGTGTGATCAAAGATATATACCAAGACATATGTAAAAAAAAGGCAAATTCATTTGTACATGGGGGAGTAGTGAAGATAGGCAAACTATGAAGGATGAGTAGTCAAAAGCCAACATCTCTTTGCTAGCTATGATGGGCTTGAGAGACAAGAAAGAATACAAGCAAACGAGGGTTATAGGGAGGCATCAAATGAGAACCTTGCACATATTCACTAACAGTAGGAGTACTCATAACTTCCTGGACACCTTTGTGATAAAAAAGGGAGCGAAAGGGTGGAGGAAATTCAACCTCTGTAGGTTAACGTGGGAGGAAGATGGAAGTTGGAATGTCATCAGGTTTATAGAGGGTTCATTTAGAGTATGCAAGGACTTAGGTTCAGTGTAGATGCACTAGTCATCAAATTAGGGAGTTGTCGCATGATTATTGGCATACAATGGGTGTTGTGTAATTTTAGGACCTGCAAAATAAAGTTTAAATGGGATGGCAAGATGGTGACCTTGATTGGGAATCCTAATAAGGTTGCTAAGGTAATATCGAGTACAGATTTCAACAATGCTTTAAGAAAACCAATGGGAGAAGTTTGTACATGCTACAACTTTCATGCCCATCGAGTATCAAATGCAACAGATGGAGTTGGAGGATCATCCAAACCTTAGAAGAGCTCAACGGATTGATAGAATAATTTGGAAGTGTGTTTAAAAAAGCCTGATCAAGTTCCACCTAAGAGGTCCCATGATCATAGAATCTAAGGGATGGAGTGAAACCTATTAGCATTCGGCCTTATACATATTCTAGTGAGTAGAAAGACATTATAGAAAGAGCTGTGCAGGAGCTAATGAGGCAAGGTCATCAAACAAAGCATCAGTCCATATGCTTCACCTGTGGTGTTGGTCAAAAAGAGGGATAACACTTGGAGAATGTGCATTGATTACAAAGAGCTCAACAAGCAAACCATCTAAGACAATTTCTCCATAACCTTAATTGGAGAACCCCTTGATGAACTTCATTGTTCCAGCTGGTATTCTACGCTAGATTTGAGGTCAGGGTATCACCAAATCTAGATGAATGGAGATGTACAAAAGGCCTTCTTTAAAGCTCATGAGGGTCATTATGGGTTTTCGACAATGCCATAATGCACCCTCAACATTTCAAAGTCTCATGATGAGGTGTTCAGGTCATACCTCGTGATATTCATTCTAGTTTTTTTCTACGATATCTTAGTTTATTGCAAATCATTTTAACAACACTTGGAGCATCTGCAAAAAGTCTATGCAAACCTTACACAATCACCAATTATTCATTAAGTAGAGTAAGTGTATCTTTGGGACAAGACAAATAGATTATCTGGGATACTAAATTTCAGCTTCGGCTTCAAGGTGGCGAATAAGTTGCAGCTGCACCCAAAATCATTAATTCACGCCATGGTCCATTTTTTCCAACTTAAGAAATATGTGTTTAACCAAGAACCTGTCACTAATAATCTTCCTCTTACTCTCAAACATGCAAACAGGAGACCGTGGCAATTTTAGATGGAAGAATGGTGGAATGCCCCCGCAGACCCATAACACAGATGCTAGTGCATTGGTCAGATGGAACAGCCAAGAACGTGACTTGAGAATTCCTATTTGAATTGCAGAAAAGGTTTCCGAAGGTTAACCTCGTGGGCAAGGTTTTTGAAGAGAGAGGTGGTGTTACAGGAAAGTGAGTGAGAAGAAGATGAATAAAACTGTTTTCGTAATCATTAGTCACGTGAGTACCCAATGCGCATTTCACTAATAGTTGTAACAACCATTATATACGTGTCCAATGCTTAGCAGTAGGCAATATCTTTTTATAGCCATTGTAACTAACATGGCAGATATGAAATAATTGTATTTTCTCTCTCTATCTTACAGATTCTCTGAATTATTCTCTCACTTTTCTTTGTTCCTTTCTTTCCTAATTATGGCATTTTCAAATAACCTGCAACTTCCCTATAAATTCGCGTAACAAATTGTCTATGATGTTTCTTTACTGAGTAACTACAACATTGTTGCGAATGTTATAATGTAAGGTTCTCAAACTTCTTCAGATCATAAGGGCTCATTGCTCGCCTAAATCACAGTTCTAATGCCTATCATGATATGACTGGAAATATTTAACATAGAAGGACATTCTGTAGTTACAACAGGCTAAACCATGTAAGTTCTTAGCCTCATATCAGTACAAATCAGCAACTGTCATCGCCTGAATGTTATTCACTAAAAATTGCACAAATTAAATGCTAAGAATCTTCTGATCGTTTCCATCTATTAATTCCATTTATGTTAAAGGCTTGAATTCAGTCCGATAAATCAGGTTCAAATTGTCTTTAGAATTAGCTTTTACACAAATAAGCCGGAAAGCTAAGATGCAAGCACTAAGACAACATCACTGCGCTTAAAATTGACCCTACCAACTCGAAACAACAAAAAATTGATTTGTGCAGAATATAGTCATGTCATGGAAACCCCTGAAACCCTAAATCCAGAATTCTAAGAGATTAAAGTTTTACAGGGTCAAAACCAGGTCGATCAACTTAATGAATGCATAAAACGGTCCAGTAACAGGGGACTAATCGAACTCCAATATCAGATCTAGACTTCTCTCATTTGTACTCATAGCTTTATACATATGCCTATACTAACCCAAAAAATGAAAGGAAATTGAGAGCATCGAATGAAAAAGGTCAATAGCCACGAGACCGTGAACTTTTGACGAATCAAAGGAAGTACTCAAGACACAGAACGAAACATGAAATGAGATGAGCCGATTAGAAAGAGGAAATACCTCGACGGAGCTGCGTCGTGCCTCCCGGAGAACCACCTTGTAGAGCCCGTTGATTCCCTTGCAAACCTGCATCGGTACCCTATCGCCACCCCCCGCCATTAACACAAAACACACACTCGACACTCTCCTTTCTCACTCTCTATATCTTAGAGTTTAAGGTATTAACAGGCCTCCTTCTTCAGTCTTCTTCTAAACAAGTGCAAACATGCAGCTTTAGACTAATAATCCTAACAAATTTCAATCATCTTTGTTCCTTGAATGCCTTCTCCGCCATCAAATAAACAGAGGAATCGTCTTTCTGTCTCCTAAAAATTGCTTTGCTTTGTGTTTGATCGTGAAATTTCGGCTTTTTGGGTATATTCTATTTTGTTCTATCCATCCGCTTGTACAGTTGCCCACTTCCTGAGTTCATAGGAACCGATCGCTGCTTCTAATTGTCAATGGTTGTCCAAAAACAAAATTGTAAATTTATAACATTTTCAAGCCTCCGGGAGATAATTTCACGAATTTTGCAACAGTAGTGAGAATGGTATGTGGGTTAGTTTTCTTTTCCAGTACAACTAAACTAAAAAAGAAAATGAATTTGGATTATGCTCAACTTGCGTCAAGAACAAGCACAATTTTCTTTTCTTCATATATCATCAAGTGTTATAAACAAAATGGCAAAGGCTCTGCTGTACACACTTGCATCCTCCATCGTACCAAATACATCCTAATTGATTTTGACTCCTAAAACCAATTTCCAATAAAAAAATTAATCAACCCTCCGAAAAAAAAAGGTGAAAAAGCAAAACCATCAACCTCTGGAAGTAAAATTAAAGGACAAGAGAAACCATCAACCTCTGGAAGTAAAATTAAAGGACAAGAGAAACCATCTAACGAACCCAGAAAAAGAAAAAGCTAGAATTCAAGCAACCACATGTAAAATGGGGAAAAAGATCTTGGTTGTTGCCCATCAAATTATAGAAGAACGCAAACTTCTTGGGAGCAGAAGCAGCTAAAAATGCACTGATGCTGTCCCTTTCTGTCTCAGAAACTTTCTTACTGCAAAAAGGAAAGTAGGCTATTTCAGAATGCAATTAACCATCAATTGCATAAAAGACCAAGAATGAAATTGTAATGGCTAAAAATGCTTAAAATCCTATTATGATACATTTTGCATATGCTAACGAGTAACGTTTTTCCACCTCAACTGCATGTAGCTGAAGAAAAAGCAGAGTTACAGTAGGAGACTTTAGAACAATCGCACAGCCATTTTAAGCTTGTTTTGTTTCCACTTGGGCAATTTGTAAAAGGCATACTTTGCCATCCCAAATTTCTCCTTGAACTCTGCTGATGACAAGTAAGTCTGCACACATTCCACAGAAGAAAATATTAGAACACTACCAACAAAGGAACACCAGCCAATAGATTGCCAATTATTCATGGTTCACCTCTCGCTTTGTCACATCAATTTCGTTGACAGGATCTGCTGACCCAATCTTGAGGCGTTCATAAGGATAAATTGGAAGTCCTTCCTCATCTTCGGCTTCACCTTCTTTCACATTTTCTTGTATGGTGAGGGACTCTATTCTGTTGCTCATTGTATCTTCCTTTGAGTTTGGCTCGGGGGTCAACTTTGGTGCCTCAGGGCTCGCTACAAACATGAAAAGCAATTTTCCAGAAGTTAGTAACTAAAGATATCAAAGGTACAAAAACTTCCCAGAAGATTGGTTGTATACCTTTGATGGAACGGGGCATAATAAATTGTCGTGCTGGAGGGGGTTGTTCAAAAGACGAACTAAGTGCTGCTAGAGCCGACGATTTAGAAGTCAGTTTTGAAGAATCTGGGCTCCCTGATTTTGGGTAAAGCTTTCTAACAATCGGTGGTGGGGTTGAAAGGTTTCTGGAATTAGGATTCTCAAAGTTAGCAGCCAGTGCATTGAAAGCTGGGGACCTGCCCCTGACACGGACTCGCTCAGGGCTGAAAGACACACTTCTGGATCGCTGTGATTTGTCAGGCACACTAGACCTTCCCCCATATGACACAGGTGTTCTTCTTTTAGGTTTCTGATAATGCGTTCATACTGTATTAGAAAACTGTTGCCGAATGGAGTAGTGCAATAGTACTTGCATGTGATAATACAAAAATACATCAACAACTTTTAAATTATCCAGCAATCACTGAACATCATAACCTTCAGTGGTTGAAAAGCTTTTAATTTTAGTATTTTGATTTTGGGTTACCACTCAATAAATTTGTATTTTGAATCAGAGATCAAAATATCCAATGACCAAAGCATAGATGATAGATACTATAAAAGAAAGCATGCATGATATGGATGTACAACTTGGAAAGCAAATAGTACACAACTAAAGTAAATTCTGATAACAAACGCCTGAACTCATCTTACCTCCACAACAGGAGTTCCCCCATTTTTCACAATTGCAAGCTTTCTCTGAAATGAGTTCCCAAGCATCTGTATGCAAACCAGAATGTTAAGACCTCTTGAAGAAATCTATACAGAATTTTAAAGAAAATAAATATAACAAGCTTACCGCAGATTTTGCAGAATTCCATTCAAAGAACCGTGTGAAAAAAGGTGGTTCGCTTCCTTCTGCAACAACATATACTGGAGCTTCACGTGATAACTTATCCAACAGACGATCTTGCTCTACAAATTTCTATTGGCAATAAAACGTCAATTTTCGCTACGTAATGGAAGTTGATAGTGGCCAAAATAAGTCCATCATATACGACGTATAGCCATTTAAGTCAAATAGATGACCTACTTCAATTCAAATTTTATCAGCCTAGGATCTTAGGGCATATTGTAAACTTCAAAATGGAAGCATAAACAGCCAAAGGAAAAGAAGCAATTATTGCAAACAACCACTGCCCCCAAAAGTCTCACCTCTCCAATTGTCAATGCATTTGTCTTGTTTTCGGAATCAACCTGTTGGCCCACCCAGACAAATATCTCAGAGTGACAATCCAGGATGAACATATCTTCCGTCATCAAATGATCTTGGTTGAAACTGTAAATCTCAGTCACCTGAAAAGACATCCCTCCTTAGAACAAGAGACCTAAGAATAAGATCTGGAAACTGACAGGACAGAAAATGATTAATCATATGACTACATACCTTTAAATTTCCTAAAGATCAGTATGCATTTGGGCATTAGTTTAGCAGGAGGAGAAAAGGGAAAATGAGTCAGAATTTAATAATAGTATATCCAGATAAAACATAACTTCTAGAAAGAAATCTGCCAGCTGGAAACCGGGACATTTTTCCTACCTTTGGCAAATGCACAGGAGAAAAGGTGAGGATCATTTTCAGCTTCCCTTCCAATTTTTTGGCTAGGATATTCAGCTTTTCCTCCTAACAAATCCCAAAATTGCTCAGACTCTGAACCTTCCTTTTGTGGTTTAACCTGTACATTTGGCTGCAGAACATTCAAAAGTACATTGAAGTGATTACAGTAGTTGGTTACAAGATTACCAATAATAGTATAACTTAAAAGAGTCTTTTATGTCTGCTACAAATTGCTTGAAATAAATGTTCAAGAAGACATATTGAACCTTTATTAGATCCAGTTGCCTTTCAACAAGTTCCAAGTCCTCCGTGGTTGTTATATTTCCAGACCATGTGAAGACAGAAGAATCATTATGTAATATGTAACAGTAGGAGGAGTTCAAGGATGAGGCAACCTGATTGAAATTTAATAGAGGCAAAGAAAAAAGAAAGTAATATCAGCAGCTATAAGCATCCAAATTAAACCAACAAACTGCAACAGCAAAATCCACATTCAGTAAGTAGAGACCAATAAACTTAGTAAGCTTGATCTAAATATCACTGCCACACTCATGAGGAAATTATGTAACTTTATTGCCTTACAGGCCAATTATACCACTATTGAGATAATATGCTATTATCCATCAAAACCGGTGGCCAAATCACAAGGATTACAGTTGTATTTAATGTAAATTCCTATTTCCAAATGGAAGTACTAAAAGCATCTAAAATAAAATATCGTTGTATTTATTGTATTTTCCTGGTTCCAAAACGTATTAGTAAAAGCATATAAAATCAGACAACATCATACGCTTCAGCATTAACGGTGATGAAGACATACTGATTCAACTTGAATTGCTTGCATATTATCAGGTCCAGAGCCCTGAACTCGAAATAGTGCAATACCATCCTCCTTATATGTCTCATCAGTGAGTTCGTTCTCTGCAATATAATTCTTGTATCCAGCACTAAGGCCACCCTGTTAACATTAGAATTAGTCGACTTATTGGTAAAAGATTAAGAAAAACTTTAGTAAAACATTAGGAAAGACTTTAGTATATCTTCAAGATAATTAATCAAATTGCCTTACTGTTGTATATTCATATGCCACATACCTTAAAAACAATAAAGTTTTGAAGGATTGAAAAGAATTGAATTGGTTCATTCCCTTCGTAGATGCGAGCCTATGCATCAATAGCGTTTAGCATCAAAAACAATTTACCTAAAAGTATAACGAGATCATCATCAAGAAAACATCATTCTCTGGAGAAAAAGGCTACCTGGGCAGGTAGAAATTTTAGTGACTCAAGCATCTTTGTTGCCAGTGAAATAGCAGAAGCTCTTTCAGCCTATTTCAAGAAGTAATCATTATGACCAGACAAAGGCATCAAACGCCAACAAGTAAATAACAGAAACACCACACCTGGTGAGCGGGTACATGAAGCCAGAGACAACTAATAAGATGCATTGACTATATCAGACAATAATACATAAAATACAGAGTACTCAAGATATAAGCAGATAGAAAATTAATGTTCTAGTCAGCAACGACAAACTGCCATAAGATTATTCATGCCCAAAGAACTGTCTGGATATAGCAATCAAAACAGAGTCCCAAAAAACAGAATAAATATCTGATCACAAAACAAAGATCTGGAGAAAGTGCGACTTTCTACATGCAACTAAGTGAACCACACGTAGGCTTTACATTTAGGGCTATAATTTCAAAGACAGATGTTGTGGCAGATCAAAGGGAAATGCACAAGAAATATGAAGGATAACATTAGAAAATGAAGTATCAGTTCATCAATAGTACTGCAATAAGTCCATCACTTCAAAACGCTAACCCTTTCCTCTCACCAGTAGACACATTAGAATCCTGGAGGAGGATGGGAAGGGGATATGGAATGAAAAGAGGCTAGTTAGATTGAAATTCACCTCCACACTCTTCCTCCCAAACCATGTCCCTATAAGGTATTCCTCCTTATCTTCCCCTGGATATGAATATTGAAAAACATAGCAATCTCCACTATAGAACTTAAACTGATCTGAAGCTGGAAGGATGATCTTTTCCTTGCCACTAACACGCCAAACCTGTCAAACCAGATAGAGGGACTATCAACATTATGTATAAAAAAGACGGCTCATAAAATAGATGAACTAAAGTTAAGAGGTAGAAATGTTGGTATAGGGGGAAACAAATTCAAATTTCAAACATATTCTTAAAAATTCCCAAGAAACAATTTGGTTGTATTGGAGAACATGGTGTTATATGACAACTCTTCTATGGTTACCAGTAATCTGTTTGTTACGAAGTAGCATATTTCTTGTAATTTGCTTCTGCTTATGCCCTAGTGCTCAAACTTTTTTCCTGAACTGTCACCCCTACATAAACATGGCAGTCTCCATCGCAGAAATTGAATGCTCTTATTTCATTAATTTGTGTTTCAAACCACAGCTCCTATTTGCATATATATCAAAAGCAGGAGTGGGGTCGTGCATATCTGATCTATGAAAGGAAATATGATATATGAAGATTGAATAACTAAGAAAAAGTTACGCTTATCTTAGAACTTTATTCGTGCAAATACAAAATTATACAGAAGATTTGAGAATTTAAGGCTGAGAAAATAAAAGGTCTGAACCTGAGAAAAATTTAGGATCAAACAAAACAGGGTTACAAATAGGACCTGCAAATTCCCTGTGACATCAATATATGGTTGGGGTTCTTCCTTTACAGGAGCAGCTTTCAGCAAACCTTTGACATTAAACCCCTGATGTTTTAGAAGTGCTACAAACAAAGTTAATAAAGAAAGAAGTTTAATAAAATCAAAATGATACAAGGACGCTGATCGCAGTAATAGTTGCAAAAACAAAAACCATAAAAGCAAGAGATGGTGACAACAATAACCAAGAGAACTCCCATGGAGGAAGCAAATTGTGAAATTGTGAAGTAACTAAACTAATTCCAACCTGCAACCTTGCTTCTACCATCCTCAGATACAGGTACATCAGCTCTCTGAGGCCATGCTTCAAAGTTTGACCTAAACATCACCGTCTCAAATCCTTCAATTACACGTACAATGTGGGATTTAGATCGGTCAGCACCACGAACTAACTCCTGATCGATTTAGATAATATGAATTATCAAAAAATAGAAAATCATTAGTAATGCACATGATTAGCAAGAAATAATTAAGCATTACTTCTGCAGCTCTGCTTGCAGTTTTTCTTTCATCAAGAGAAGTATTCCTCCCCATCCATACAAACACTTCCACTCCACAATCAAGAAGATAGCACTTATTTGTATCCAGTAATTCCCTTGTCAAAGAATCCGCCTCAACAAGTTCTGGCTGTCCCTTCCCAATTCTTCAAAGGAAAACATAAGTTATTCAGAACTATACTACTTTTCAACTCCGGCAACCGCCATGTCAAAATGGCCTTGACAATAACTTCAGGGGAAGGATAAAAAGAGGATACATGGTTTAAAATTTTAATCCAATATATCACGAGATCATCAGTAATAAACTATTCTTGGAAAATTTATTATCAACAAAACTTAACAGTAAGATATACTACATAGGCATGACTAGAGATATCTGATTTAGTTAGCACAAATCTTTGGTAAATAACATGCACCAAAGGAATGTAAAAGGAAAGCAAAATTCATTGAAGAGATACATGTGGTGATGTAGGATAAACTGGAAATCCCCATACACAAACTGAAATGTTAAACCTATGTAAGAATCCTATTAACCAGATCCTACTAAATTATTACCTGTAACTCCTTGTAACCTACAAGATATTAATCCTAGCCTAACAAGAATTCAAAATAAACCTTCTCTAATTTAACTTCTAATAAGGAAAAGTGACAAAGAGAAGGAATTGACTAAAAACTGCCTAAAGAATAAATCGATTCCCACTCTCCTCATGTGGATGATATAACTTTGTCATATGCAACATAATTGTTAAATTTGCAATGGGCCTACGGGCCCACACAAAGAGAAAAGTTAGACCACATACAAGTCTGAGTGAGGTTCCATCCTAAAACCAATTGATGATAGATGGAGTAGCCCACTAGGCTTACATGTTAGTCTTCTTTCTCCTCTTTTTCCGATGTGGGACACTCACATGTAGGTATTCTTAACAATAATATGCTAATGCATTATTCTTAAGTAAAAACATAAAAGAAAGTCGGGAATTTATGCTACCTAAAAAGTTTAGTAGAAGAAACATCAGCAGCCTTATCATCATCATTAGCTGTTTTCCTTGGAAGTGGAGCAAAGCCACCAAAGAGACCCCAGAATTCTCCAGTCTCAGCATCAGCCATCAATTTTCCGTCCTCTATATGAAGAGGAAATAATTAGAATTAAAGTAGCATACTTCACTATCATCAAATAGCTCCTAATAACACTGCACTTACCAATGGCAGCTACATCACATTTTCCATCATGATAAGTATCCTTAATATACTGGACTACTTCTAAAGCCTTGGCTCTCTCTTGGATGGATGAGTTAGAGCCATTAAATTGGAAAATTTTTGACTTGGTATCGAGAATGAAAATATCATCATGGTTGAGTGATGATCGAGTAAAAGGAACCTGCATCCGAAACAGAAAATAGAAAGGTAAGTAGAGATAACAAAACATTCGGGAATAAATTTACCAATTGGAGAACCAACCAAGTTGACTTGCCTCCTTAACATGGACGACATGTTTTCCTTTGCAAACAAACAAGCGTGTCTGATGTTCTTCAGCCTTAGCATGTTTGAATCCAGACATGACACCACCTTCTTGAGGTATGATACATGGTTTGAAGTAAGATAAAAACTTCTCAGTTTCATGACCCTGTACTTCACGATATTGTACAGCACGGCCTCCAAGAGCTGCATCGAGTTCAACTGTTTTGATGGCTGCAGTACCTGCTTCATCCTATTTAAGAGACTTAAGGATATAAGGCTGGAAAAACATTTTAATTTTCTTAAGCTTGAAGAATCTATAAATGTAGCAGCCGACCTGAGTGGCGTCTTTACCAAGCCAATAATGAATATCATGGCGCAAGGCACCACTTCTGAGTGCAGTTGTCTGCACAGATAGATAGCATAAAAATTAGTATTTCTCTGTCAATATCCCATCTATCAATGAAAATTAAAGACAAAAATTAACTTGAGCGGGAGTTATTAATAACCCATGATCTGTCCAGTAAAACAAAAGCACCCTTGAAGATAGAGCAAAGTCTAGAAGGCAAAATGCAAGGATTCAAAGAACCCTCAACCCAAAAAATTACAACAATCATGACATTTGAGTGAATTAAGAGATACATAAAGAAGGAGAACAAATACCAACTAACCTTCAAAATCACATAGGAATCCCCCGTGAAAAACTTGCCATGAGAAGATTTTGGGACAAGAACAGGATGAAAGTTTTCAATCCTCCAAATTTCAAGTCCACTTATTTTTTCAAACTTTGGTCAAGGAAACTGAAATGTGAAAGACGATGTAAAAACTTGCACATTGAAGGATTAAGAATATTATGCATGACAACCTTCATCTCTTAACTTCTTGAACATATATGAAAAAAAACTGACGAATGAAATTACACAAATTGAAAGAAAATTGTAGAATTTCTGAAGAAAGGATACGCTTTCTGTCCAGCACCTTGAAAAGCTGGATCTAAATCTCTCATGGAAACTGCCATGGTCTTTATCCAATTATGCTATTTGGATTCCCACAATTTGGAGTAAGGCTTGTGAAAGAAAACCCTGAAATGGTACAGGAACCATCAATTAAATGTTTCAAAAGAAAACAGGAACAGAAAGTGAAGAACTAAGAACCAGAAATAACATCACTAATAGGTAGAAAAAAAATTAACGAGTAACAAAGTTAAACGCAATGATACATCTTTCATATATCGTAAGTAGGAGTCTTGTACAGCATAGTTATACTATATATGGAATGTTATCTTAGTAACAAGACAAAATTTTGCAAGTATACTATGAGCAAAGGATAAAGTTTTCTATTGGAGCAATAATATGCTTGAGTTGCTTTCCATATGGTTCGCCACAAGTACTTAATGAAAATTATGTAAACATGTAAAAACCTGGTTTCTGCCTTTACAGATTCTATCAGGACTTGAACCCCCGACCATATACAATTGGATGGAACTAGCAACTACAATAACTAGAGATGCACATTAGTATCTATTGGTTAATCCTATAACATATGGAATCTACATTGTGGCATCATTCTTATTGAATTCGGAATTCTTTGGTTGGGCAACACTAGTTTCCTGCTAATCTCAGTTCCGAGAAGTACCAGAGAGCTACATTTTTTAGTAGAACATTGAGAGAACTCTCCTCAAAGTTGTAGAACCACGTTTCCGCTAGTAAGATCAGATAATATGATGTACCTAGTTCAATGACACTCTAAACCTGATATTGCGCCCCATTACTCTTTCCATTACCCACCCACTCCTTCTGTCAACTGAAAAAGAGAATAATTTTGTGCCCACCTAATTGGTTCCTTGCATGACATGCAACGGTTCCTTAAAACGCTGGTGGAGTAAACGGTCCACAGCTGACCAATAAGCAGTCGAAACAACAAACAAAAGACACTTGATCAAACCAACACAACGTAGATGTATGAAAATCAATGAAACCACGCAGAGAGTCCATCTAGAAATGGAGTCCAGCCAGAAATAATTTGGCTCGAGAATCAATGCAAGGCATAAGAGAAAAAGGCATCACAAAAAAATTGTAAAATATCCTAACAAAATCAGATATTTTATGATTCCCTAAGCATTGTCCCTTGAATACGACCATAGCTCTGGAACATTATACTTTAACCTGTAGCCAACTATTATGAAAAAATTCTTAATAACAACACAGTAGCATGATGCAGCGACCAATATTCCAACTGGATCAAAATTCACCCATCCAACACGCAAAATAAAACCATAAACAACCGAAGTCAACAAAATTTCATGACAAACAAAATCTGATAAATCCATTTCACAAGCGCCAGAAGTTCTCATCAGAAATATTGGCCAAATTAGACGTCTGATGAAAATACCCAGAGGCTAAAAAGATTGAAAAAGGGAATAAAAAGAAAAAAGTCATAACCATGGCATCAAAAGAACCTGTTCTTTGGGTAGAGAATCCGACCAAGAAGTGACCAGATCCAATCTGACGAACACAAATGCTATTATTATTCAGTCGGAAGTATTTTCTGAAGTGGCAGAGACAAGGAAAAAGCTGGAAAGATGTCAAAATAGAAAAGTTGAGAGAGAAAAAGCGAGTATGAGGAAAGTGGGGCTACAGAAGAAGCATAACAATTCGGCAAATAACAAATGAAGTCTGCAGAAGGAAACCAAAAAACCAAAAGTTAGAGAGAGAGAGCGAGAGACAGGGAGGCGTTGGAGGGAATGATGAGTGCCAGGCGTGCTTATCACTAATGGAAACAAAAGTCCACCCCTCAAAGAACTCACAAACTGTTGTTAACATTAAAATAACATCATCAAAAATCCAACTTTCTTTAAAATCATCAACTAATAGAAGCACAAAAGATAATTCTGACAAGATGATAGTAGGATTACTATCTGGGTTTTCTTAGAAGGTGACAAAATGATTTTCACTCGCTGGTAAAATTTGCTTAACACTTAACGAGAATTCTATAAAAGATTGGTATTTTTTTGTCCGGTAAAGCATTTACAGCTATTTAACATTCTTAGGAAAGGAGAAAGTAACGAAGCCCATCGATGTTGCAATGGAAAATTAATCAAACAACTGGAAAGCTGTTGAAAAAGGGTAGTGAACTTGATATGGCTTTTATAACTTGACCGATCTAAAAAATTGATCTTTTTGTTCCTTTGGATTTCTGGGAGCGACAAACTGCGATTAAGTTATCCAAAAAGAACAATTAAACAAGGAAATGAGGAAAAAAAAAAAGTACCTCTGAGTTCATCAGCAATTTTTACAGGTGGAATTTGCCGGGATTGGTATCTGTGTCTTTTATGTTATGCAAGTAGAATGTGCATGTCTCATTTCGATAAACAAATCGATATCTTTTGCATATCGAGAAAAAGTAAAGCATAGAATTGGGAAGAGAATCCTGATCAATATTCGAGCATATAGAAAAAAACATTTAATTTAAGTGACGGGTCTGTGTAGAATGGTGACTTCCGCTTTGTGAGGGAAAAAGAGGATGGAGGAGTAGAGATGGGGTGGGGTCGGTCACCGCCATCATTCATGCACTGCCGCAAACCCAAAAGGTGGGGTGGGGGTTCAGTTATAGGCATGGCATGGTCCAAACAAAATAATTAATTATGTTTTTCAAGTTAAATACCACCTGACATATGAAAAAAGAGCGAGATGAAAGGATTTTGCACACATTGCAATGGAACTTTACGATACAGTGAGGAAATGGAATGGTAAAAAGTCATCGTGTGTAATGTTTCACTTGAAAGACAAAAGTTTCAGCATTTTGCATTTTCCTCCTCGGTCTGATGATATAAACTCTTCTTCTCCTTCCAGTTCTTAATCCATCTCTCAACCCCTTTCCAAGTTTCTCTCATTGGTTGCTGAGAGAGTCTCCCGTTCGTGTTTGCAATGACTCGAAGAGCCTAACGGTAAACGGGCAAGTTTTCCTTGTTTCTTTTTTATACTGTTTCCTGCGCAGAGAAGAGTAGGAAGGAAGAGAGAGACTTTTTGCGACTTGCAAACAGAACAGAAAGAGAGAAACTTGCTTTAAATCTAAAGATTGAGAGAATTCTGTATACGTTTAAGTATTTTAGATATACGTGTATTTATATAAAGCCTTTGTTGTAGACGGGGTTATGTGTATATTTCGTCACTGATGTCGAAAGACAAAAGACGAGGCATGTCATCAAGGACATAAGTGTGCTTTACAAAAGATGTCATAAAAGCATAAAAATGAAACAAACATTAAAAAGAAGAAACAAGCCGTAGAAACGGTTTCAACACAAGTAGATCATAGAACCTAGTCAGCAGAGGCCGTCTCTAACTCGCTGTTTCTATTGCTTTGACTATGGAGACTTGAGCGAGATATCAATACCCTAAAAATGGGAGTGTTTACATTCGTGTGCAGGAACTCCGGCGATGAGTGGACCGCAAAGGAGCACTCCGGCGACCTCGAGGCCTCCGCTTCCTCCAGCTATGAGCTGCAGAGAAAGCTCGTTCAGACCGCTCTCTCTGCCGACTCTTCCGGTGGCGTTCAATCCTTGTTCTCTCTCGTCATTACCTCCTCATCCGTTTTTCAGGTTCGTTGATATTCATTTTCTGTTCTACTTGTGAAATAGTGATTTCCCATTTATATGGAGTGTTTACAGATTGTATTATGGAGTTTCTGTGCCGAATACTGCATCTTTTGAAAGAAAAATACGATCTTTGAATTGAATTGCAGCATTTTGAACCAAATTTAAACGTTGGTATTATAGTAACTAAGATCTCTGATGTTGGTAAATAACCATCTGACCGAAGCTTGAGACTTTAGTGCTATTGTGCTCAGATTTCTCTTAATTCATCGATGGCTTAGTTAGTGTTGCGGTATGGTGAAGGTGATCATCGGTCTTGGTGGTGGTGAAGCTGCGGCTGCTCCAGCCGGAGGTGCAGCAACAGCAGCTGACGCACCTCCTGCTGAGGAAAAGAAGGAGGAGAAGGAGGAGAGTGATGATGACATGGGATTCTCACTCTTTGATTAGAGAGTTTTTTTTCATTTTTTTGGTGAAAGGTAATCTTGCAATCCTTGGATTTATATAGGCGAGAATTTTGTACTTGAGAGAACCCATGTTTAAGAAGTTTATACCTTCAGAGCTTTGTGTTACTTGCATTTATAGTTTAGTTGCTTTACTTGATTCACATGTAGATGCATCATGGTAACAATCTGGACGGATTTTGTGAGGAATTCTTGTTGATAACTGGCAATGTCGTTGCTGAATTAATATCAACTTGTTGATGAAGGCTGCAATGTCTTTTTTGTTGGGTTTGGTTCCCTCCTATGTGGTAAAACCCATAAATTTATTAAAGCTCATTTTCTTTTTAACCCATTAGGGTTAAGTTTTGT